>CM072923.1:1226835-1541835 GCA_036971965.1 Nyctalus aviator
CACGGGGGTGTTTCTCTGTCCTTCCCACTCGCTTCCTCTCTGAAACTGAATGGAGAAATATCCTGGGGTGAGGGTTAGAGCGAATCCCGTAGAATCCCATATAATAAAAGCCCAGCAACCAAACCGAACGACCAGAACACCCGGCAACCAAGGGGTCGCTCCACTGCTGCTGTCGTTACCCGCCCTGAAGATCGTGTTCCTGATGGATTCTACGGAGAGAAGGGGGAGGGAGGCAGGGAAACACCAATCGGTCGCCCCCTGTACGAAGCCTGACCAGGGCTCGAACGGGAAACCCCGGTACATGTCCTGACCGCGGAATGAACCTGAGCCCTCTGTGCCCGGTTGACACTCTGGCTTCGTCAGTTCAGGGCTCGAGGCCTTCCCTCCGCAGGATTGCCTGCTGTCTGCTCCCGTCCTGGAGCTGAGAGAAGGCTTCCTCTCGGGCGTGTGTGCACCTGCTCCCCGAGGGGACGGAGGCCCAGCCTGCTCCCCGAGGGGACGGAGGCCCAGGCTGCTCCCCGAGGGGCGGACGGAGGCCCAGCCTGCTCCCCGAGGGGCGGACGGAGGCCCAGGCTGCTCCCCGAGGGACGGACGGAGGCCCAGCCTGCTCCCCGAGGGGGGGACGGAGGCCCAGGCTGCTCCCCGAGGGACGGACGGAGGCCCAGCCTGCTCCCCAAGGGGGGGACGGAGGCCCAGCCTGCTCCCCGAGGGGCGGGCGGAGGCCCAGCCTGCTCCCCGAGGGGACGGAGGCCCAGCCTGCTCCCCGAGGGGCGGACGGAGGCCCAGCCTGCTCCCCGAGGGGCGGACGGAGGCCCCCGCTGCTCCCCGAGGGGAGGGAGGCCCAGCCTGCTCCCCGAGGGGCGGGCGGAGGCCCAGCCTGCTCCCCGAGGGGCGGACGGAGGCCCAGCCTGCTCCCCGAGGGGCGGACGGAGGCCCAGCCTGCTCCCCGAGGGGCGGGCGGAGGCCCAGGCTGCTCCCCGAGGGGCGGACGGAGGCCCAGGCTGCTCCCCGAGGGAGGGACGGACGGAGGCCCAGCCTGCTCCCCAAGGCGGGGACGGAGGCCCAGCCTGCTCCCCGAGGGGCGGGCGGAGGCCCAGCCTGCTCCCCGAGGGGACGGAGGCCCAGCCTGCTCCCCGAGGGGCGGACGGAGGCCCAGCCTGCTCCCCGAGGGGCGGACGGAGGCCCAGCCTGCTCCCCGAGGGGCGGACGGAGGCCCAGCCTGCTCCCCGAGGGGCGGACGGAGGCCCAGGCTGCTCCCCGAGGGGCGGACGGAGGCCCAGGCTGCTCCCCGAGGGGCGGACGGAGACCCAGCCTGCTCCCCGAGAGGACGGAGGCCCAGGCCGTGGGCCGGGCCTGGGGAGGGCTGGCACTCACTACCCTCAGGGTCAGCGTGGGGAGCCGTCGCAGGAACTTCCCCCGCTGCGAGAAGGAAGGCCGCAGTGCCCGGGCCGGGCCCCCGGGGCCAGGCGGGTCCCCAGGCCCCAGAGGATGGAGGCCCCCAGCCGGCTGTGAACTTGGCCGCTGGGAGAGGATGAGGAGGGAGGGCACACATGGGAGAAAGGGACCAGCAGGTCACCCGTGAGCGGTCATTACGCACTAACCATTTCCTCCCTTAGCCGCTGTGCCATGTGACCCTGTAGAATCCGGGGAGAGGGGGGCCTGTGGGCGGAGAACAGCCCATGCCATCGCTGGGCTCCGTTCCCTCCACCCATCTCCCGGGAGGGTCCCTGCGGTCAGGGTGCGGGCTCGATCCCCAGTGGGGGGCGTGCAGGAGGCAGCCGATCCGTAATTCTCTCATCATTGAGGCTTCTCTCTTCCTCCCTGTCCCTTCCTCTCTGAAATCAATTTTTAAAAATTTATTAAAAATGTATACTTAAGCCGAGACCGGTTTGGCTCAATAGATAGAGCGTTGGCTTGGGGACTGAAGGGACCCGGGTTCGATTCCGGTCAGGGGCATGTACCTTGGTTGCGGGCATATCCCCAGTAGGGGGTGTGCAAGAGGCAGCTGATCGATGATTCTCTCTCATCGATGTTTCTGGCTTTCTATCTCTCTCCTTTCCTCTCTGTACAAAATCAATAAAAATATATTTTTTTTAAAAAAAAATGTATACTTAAGATGAAAAATGTGTATGTGTGTTTTTTAAATCAGTGTCTTCCCTTTTTCTAGCTTCCAGAAGTTCTGGGCGGAACCCACAGCTGCTTACGTGCTTCTTTAAATGACAACAGGTCTCCTGTGCTTGTTTATGTAGACGGAAAAACAGGTAGTTCTTGTTTTAACCACAGGAAGCTGCTGCGGCCACAGCCCCAGCCTCCGGGAAGCCGCGCCGAGCCGAGCGAGCGGAGTCAGGGTGTCAGGGTGTCCGCCGGAGGGACACAGGCTGCTCAGCGCCCTCCTCGCCCGGCCGCGCCCTGTGTGCACCGCAGCCTCGGGCCTTAACCAGAGCCAGCCGGCTGTCCTGTGTTCACCACAGCCTTAACCAGCACCAGCCGGCTGTCCTGTGTGCACCGCAGCCTCAGGCCTTAACCAGAGCCAGCCGGCTGTCCTGTGTACACCGCAGCCTCGGGCCTTAACCAGAGCCAGCCGGCTGTCCTGTGTGCACCGCAGCCTTAACCAGAGCCAGCCGGCTGTCCTGTGTGCACCGCAGCCTTAACCAGAGCCAGCCGGCTGTCCTGTGTGCACCGCAGCCTTAACCAGAGCCAGCCGGCTGTCCTGTGTGCACCGCAGCCTTAACCAGCACCAGCCGGCTGTCCTGCGGTGAGATGCGGTGCAGAGCCTCCAGTTCACCTGCTGAAATGCGCAGCCACCTCAGCACGCGCTCCGCATCGCTGTCTCCTCAGAGACCTCTGTCTCCTCCCCCAGAGCCCCCTCCCTCCCCACAGTGAGCCGACCCTCCCGTGCTCAGCCCTCAGCCCACGGATCCCCTCCCCGTGCCCGTGGCTTGGCTCCTCCGGGCCACCGTGTGTGGGGTCCGCGGCCAGGCGTGCTGCCGAGGCCCGGCTCACGCTGCGCCTGGCACAGGCCCGACGGCTCCTGTTGCAGCATGCACTCCGGGACGGGCCTGGGGTGTGACTGTCGTTAGTTCACACACATTTGTGTTGTTCCCACTTTTTATTTTTTAACATGTTTTTATTGATTTCATATGGAGAGGGAGGAGCATCAGTGATGAGAGAGAATCCTGGATTGGCTGCCTCTTGCACGAGCCCACAGCCCACGCGTGTGCGCTGGCCGGAAACTGAACCCTGACCGGTCTGTGCACAGGACAGTGCTCCACCCACTGAGCCACACCAGCGGGCTCTGCTGCTTGATGGCTGTGAATTGCGGGGGCCTGGTGGCGGGGATCTCCCTTTTCCACGTCCCGCACGGAGAGATGAAGGAACCGGTTCTAAGTGGAGGTGCCCCGGGATTGAGAAATATTAGAAATAAAGAGAGAAGACACAGATAGATTGGGAGCTGGGAGCTGGGAGGGCCGCTGACCTCGTCTGCTGGAGAGACAGACTGAGGACTCCTAAGCCACACAGCACATCCATTTATTCTCCAATCCACAAGGGGTTTCTCAGGAAAACGGGCCTGGGAGAGCCCAGGTCCCACCCACTCTTTCCACCTGAACAAACACAAGCCAGAACCAAGCATCTCCGCACTCCCAGGGCGGGATGCAGCTGACATGACTCCGCCAACACCCCAGCCCCGTCAGCAACAATCTAAAGCACCTCCAAGTGTTTTCCAGGGGCCCCTGCAGCGAATAACGGTTCCCGCATCTCTGACGTCTCTCCCTCCCTTCCTCTCTGATAAACACACACACCGAGCCCGGGGTCCAGACCACGCTCCTGACTTTCCTCGGAAGGGCAGAGGCGGTGAGAGGGTGGGGGTGCCCCCTCAGAAGGGGGGGTGAGCTGGCGCGGGGTGAGCCTCCGGCTTGGTAACAACCGTTTCAACGGTCTCACCGTCTGCAAACCGGAAGCACAGCTGAGCAGAAGCAGGAAGCCCAGGGGGGCTCTGAGCTCAGGGCCAGACCTCGGCGCCCCCACCCCACCTCCCCGTCAGGGTCTCCAGATGGCCATGGGCCGAGGGCGGTTCACCCCTCCATCTCAGCACACAGACCACCCCCCCCCTAATTCTGAGCCGCACCCCGAAATGCGCTGTGTCCCGACCGTCTGACACACACAGGCCTGGTTCGGCTTCCTCCCCGTGGACAGCCATCGCCGTGTCGGCCGCTGTCCTTTGTCCCGTGACAGCCTGAGGGGAAAGGTCATCCCTGACCCCGCAGGCGGGTGGGGGCGGCCCGTTCCTGTTCCCGCTCGGGGGCGGCTGGAGCTGCCGGGCAATGCCGGGCTCTGGCTGCCCAGAGCGGCATCTTCTCTCCAGGCCTCAGCCTATGGGTTTGGTGACTCCCAGCCTGACGGTGCTCACTGTGCCCCGTCTGCCCTCCAGTCCACGGGCCTGGCTGCCGGGCCCTCTGCATTGTGGGAAGTGGGGGCGGGAGCGGCCTGAGGGGCCTGACCCGCTCCCCGCTCCCACGCCGCCTGCTCCTCGGCTGTTGCAGGCTGGCCCCCGGCCCGCTGCAGTGGTGCAGCCCAGAAGCCGGGCTCCTCCACACCTGGTTACCGTGCTCCTCCACGTCGATGTGCATGGGCCTGTCCTTCCCTGCCAGACACCCCCCCTCCTCTCCCTCTCTCTCTATTTTTATTGACTTCAGAGGAGAAGGGAAAGGAGGGGGGAGAGAGGGAGAGAGAGAGAGAGAGAGAGAAAGAGAGAGAGAGAGAGAGAGAGAAAGAGAGGCGGGCGTGTGCCCTTGACCAGAGTCGAACCTGTGACCCTTCAGTCCACAGGCCGGCACTCTACCCGCTGAGCCACACTGGCGAGGCCTGGCCCACCACTCTGAAGGCAAAGCCGGAGCCAAAACAACACCAAGTGGCTTCCTCCTGGGTCTCCATCCACAAGGCGCGTCCCCCCAGCGGACGGGCCGCCCAGTGTGTTTCCTGCTGCAAACGCCGGGCCTCCCCTCTCACCTCTAACGCTTCGTGGCTCCCTCCAGGGCTGCCGTCCCGGCTCTGTTGCCGGCGGAAGGCTCCAGCTACTCCAGATGTTTCCTTTGGCCGCGGGCCACCCTGAGTCTTTGGAATAAGCCCTTTTGAGTCTGGATCAAAGGAAAATCCCTGGGGAAACGCCCCGAGTCGCACGCCTCTTTCCTCTGCACCTGGACCCGCGTCCTGCTCTGTCCTCCCAGGGCCTCTTCCCGCCCCTGTGCCTGGGCACACAGCCTTTTCCCGTCCTAAGAGAGTGGTCGGCAAACTGCGGCTCGCGAGCCACAGGCGGCTCTCTGGCCCCTTGAGTGTGGCTCTCCCACAATACACCCCGGCCTGGGCGAGTCTATGTTGAAGAAGTGGCATCAGAAGAAGTTTACGTTTAAAACATGTGGCTCTCCAAAGAAATGTCCATTGTTGTCCTGTTGGTGTTTGGCTCTGCGGACGGATGAGTTTGCCGACCACGGTCCTAAGACATGCGGAAAGGACTCCCCACCGTCCGGGCACGGGGCGCCTCTCGGCTCTTCCTGACGGCCTCACGGAGGCCCCGTTCCTCCCTCCGTCCACAGGGCACCAGGCACGAATCAAACCATGGGACTCGTCAGGCCCAGGACGGGTGACGTGGTGGGCTGAGAAAACAGCCCCTACAAGACCCCCGGCCCCAATGGCTGGAATCTGGAAGAGGGGTCTTTGCAGGTGGGATACATCCGGGACCTGAGATGAAGATGTTATCCTGGGTTGTCGGACAGGAGCCCAGATGCTCTTGGTGTCCGTGTCAGAGAGGCAGAGGCAGGTGGGGTGACGGAGCAGGAGGGTGTGAGCACAGAGGCAGGTGGGGTGACGGAAGGAGGAGGGTGTGAGCACAGAGGCAGGTGGGGTGACGGAAGGAGGAGGGTGTGAGCACAGAGGCAGGTGGGGTGACGGAAGGAGGAGGGTGTGAGCACAGAGGCAGGTGGGGTGACGGAGCAGGAGGGTGTGAGCACAGAGGCAGGTGGGGTGACAGAGCAGGAGGGTGTGAACACAGAGGCAGGTCAGGTGATGGGGCCCCAGGAATGTCTGGAACCCGGGCAACCTGGAACAGGCAGGAGCAGATTCCCTCGGAGAACCGGTGACGCTGGCTCAGAGGTACGTGGGAGGGTCGGAAACGGGCCTTTCTTGGTCTTTGCTGTGGCCTCCGCGGTTTATGAGAAGCACATGGTACTAAACCCCAAGACGGTCAGCGCCTCGGGTTCAAGCAGCCCCTCTCTTGGAACTGCAAGGCGAGAGCAGCTACTCTCGCGGCTGCATTCTTGCACTCCCCTCCTCCCGGCTGTTTCCACAGCTTGGGGAAGTTTGCACCACGGAGTCTCTGGCAGAAGGTCCTGCCCCCGCCCCTGCAAGCAGGCCTCCTTTGAACGCCTCACACCTCTGGCTCTGAGCATGCTCTACAGGCCCGATGAGGCAGCTCCCCAGGGCATCTGCGGGGACTGTCTCCTGAGGAGCTAGAGGAAGACAACCCCCTGCTGTCTGCTCCATTTCCCCTAGCAACAGTAGCCGGGGGCCAATCCCCTCCCTTCCTCGTCTCCTAGCAACAGCAGGGGGGGCCAATCCCCTCCCTTCCTCGTCTCCTAGCAACAGCAGGGGGGGCCAATCCCCTCCCTTCCTCGTCTCCTAGCAACAGCGGGGGGGGGGCAAGCCCCTCCCTTCCTCGTCTCCTAGCAACAGCAGCCCAGGGCCAATCCCCCTCCCTTCCTCGTCTCCTAGCAACAGCAGCCACTCCTCTTTAAAAGGGGAAAGGCCTTTTGTTCTTTCCCTGTACTGATTGCAATGCATGGCCCTTTCCTATGGTGGAAAGTAAAAAGTAAATAAATAAACTTCCTCTCTGCACCTCTCTCTTCTCTGAGCTGTGAATTCTTTTTTTTATAAATATTTTTACTGGTTTCAGAGAGGAAGGAAGAGTGAGGTAGAAATGTCCACGATGAGAGAGAGTCATGGATCGGCTGCCTCCTGCACGGCCCCCACTGGGGATGGAGCCCACCACCTGGGCATGTGTCCTTGACCAGAATCTAACCTGGGACCTTTGAGTCCACAGGCTGACGCTCTATCCACTGAGCCACACCAGCCAGGGCAAGCTGTGAATTCTTTCACTGCCCCTGTCACCGGCCAAGCCCTGACAGCTCTGAGTTTGGGCCTCTTTGCTCCAGGACTGTGGGAGAATACATTTTTATTGTCTCCAGCCACGCCCTGTGTGGTGCTTGGTTACAGCCGCTCCGGCTCCTGCTTCCGGGAAGGGCTTACGGGAGCGGGCCGTTTCCCTGGGGCAGCCGCTGGCCTGTGTTTCTGGCTGTGTCCTCACTGGCTGAGCGACCGTGGTCAAACGGTTACCCTCTCTCTGCCCTAGCTCTCTCATCTGTCACGTGAAAGGGGATGAAACAGGGACCTCTGACAGGAGGAAGGGGATCGGACCCCAAACCCCTCACTGGGCAGCTCAGGGTGGGAGCCAAAGGCTGATCTTTGCCTCGAGCCAGCCCTGTCCGCTGTGACTGTGTGTCCAGGTGACGCACCTTTATTTTTTTTTTAATATATTTTATTGATTTTACACAGAGAGGAATTGAGAGGGACAGAGAGTTAGAAATGTCAATGAGAGAGAAACATCGACCAGCTGCCTCTTGCACACCCCCCACTGGGAATGTGCCCGCAACCAAGGCACATGCCCTTGACCGGAATCGAACCTGGGACCCTTCAGTCCGCAGGCCGACGCTCTATCCACTGAGCCACACCGGTCCCAGCCAGTTTAAAGTAAGTCTTACCCGCCCGCCAGAGCGCAAGGACCCAGCTCACCATCCTGGATCCCATCCCCCCTGCCTCCTCCCACCTTCCCGGCATCTCCCTGACGCCCGCCTGGACCGGAGGAGAGGCCCCCGCGGGAGAGGCCCCGGGCTCCGGTGTAACGCAGAGGCCGGAGCCTTCTGCACGGCTCTCGGCCAGCCGACTGGACCGACTGGACCGGGGATCGCCCGCCCCCCGCTGCCGCCTGACTCCGCAGCCACCGGGGCTCCGGCCTTTCCGCCGACGGTGCCGCCGAAAGGGGAGCTGGCGGGCTGCCTGGGCGCCGGTGGGTGCGGCTCGGACTGTGCGGGACAGATTTCGCCGCCGGGTCCAGGTGACGGTGAGAGGAAGGCCATGGCGTGGGGACCGTGACGCCGTGCTGACACTGCTGCTGACGCCGGTTCTGCTCTGCTCGGGAAGCTCTTGGCGGGCGGCGCTGTGGGACAGTGCTGGGTGTGATTCCCTCCCCCGCAGTGAGTTCTGTTGGACGTTGTACTGAGTTGAACTGCGTGATTTAGATGTAATCACAAATATTTGATCAGCTGTCCCCTTTGAACAAAAATCGCATCCCCCTGATTTTTCTTTTAAATTTGTTGCATCTTTGTGGAAGTGTAATTGTATTTTATGCCTGCTTTTTATATTAAAAAATAAATAAGACATATAAAATTTTTTTTAAAAAGTGGAGACAGTGAAACAAGGAAGGTCCGGGACCGAAGCAGCCACAGAAGAGGAAGTGGGAGGGGAAAGGAGCCCAGGCTGGCGGGTGGGGAGCGGGGAAGTCCGAGGAAGGGGGCCGTGGGGCAGCGGCAGGGCTGAGCCCAGGACGAGCTGACGCTGCCCGCTGCTCCCCTGTCCACAAGTCCATGGGGTCCCCTGGCGTTTGGAGGTGCTGCCTGTGGGAGGCAGGGGAGGCACCGGGGCTCCCCGGAGGAAGGCCCCTGCCGGCCGAGGGAACCGGCCTCCGGTGCCCACGCCCAGCGCTGACCTGAGAGAAAGCGAAGGCCCCGCTGGAGCCCAGCCCGGGACTTTGTGTGGCAGCCCTGATGCGCTCACCCTGAGGCAGGCGAACAAAGCGAAGCAAAGACAGAGCCGGCGGCGGCGGGGATTCGTGGTTGAGCTTCAACCTGCGGACCAGGAATTTGGGGTTCGATTCCCGGTCGGGGCACAGGCCCGGGTTTCGGGCTGGATCCCCAGTGTGGGGCATGCAGGAGGCAGCCGATCCATGGTTCTCTCTCATCATGGATGTTTCCATCTCCCTCTCCCTTCCTGTCTGAAATCAATAAAATAAAAAAAAATTAAAATAATGAAAATGAAAGGAAATGGACACATGGTTGATGACTGAGGCCTCCAGAGACAAGGCTGCTTCCCCGGGTCTCAGACACACGTGGGGCGCTGCGGCTACGCTGCTGCTCCAGCCAGGGCGCTCCCCCCACCGCCCTCGGCCTCACCCCCGGCAGCCTCGCCCCTGCGCTCCTCTCTGCTCCCACCTGCCTGCGCCGTGGCCCCCTCCCGGGTCAGGCTCTGCGGCCGTGACTGCCCGCCTCCCCCTCCTCTGCCACCCCCCGCCACTCCCGGGACCCTCCTCGGGGGCCCTGTTCTCCCTCCCGGGAAACACAGGCACGTGCCTCCGCGTTGGGGCGCGAGGGGAGCGCGCAGCGTGTCCGGAAGGCGGGAACGCGCTGCGTTTGCCTTAGGCTGTGCACGCTGGTGGCCGTTGGAAAGGTTATGGGGCCCAGACAATGGGCCTCGGGCTCAGCTCTCACCGGGGGCACATGCGCCTCGGTTGCAGGTTCCCTCCCTGGCCCCACTCAGGGCCTGTGCAGGAGTCTCTCTCTCATCCATGAGTCTCTCTTTCCTCCTCCTCCTCCTCCCACCCTTGCACTCTCTCTCTCTAAATAACAATAGAAAAAATATCCTTGGGTGAAGATTAAAAAAATAATTTCAGCTGCTTTTTAAAAAACAAAACAAAACATTTTTTAAATATATTTTATTGATTTTTTACAGAGAGGGGGAGGGACAGAGAGTTAGAAACATCGATGAGAGAGAGTCATCGATCAGCTTCCTCTTGCACGCCCCCTACTGGGGATGTGCCCGCAACCAAGGTACATGCCCTTGACCGGAATCGAACCCGGGACCTTTCAGTCCGCAGGCTGACGCTCTATCCACTGAGCCAAACCGGATTCAGCAAAACAAAAAACATTTTTATTGATTTCGGAGAGGAATGAGAGAGAGAGAGAGAGAGAGAGAGAGAGAGAGAGAGAGAAGATCCATGATGAGAGAAAATCATGAATCAGCTGCCTCCTGCATGCCCCACACTGGGGATCGAGCCCACAACCCGGGCCTGTGCCCTGACTGGGAATCAAACCCAGGACTCTTCAGTCCATAGGCCAACCCCCTTTCCACGGAGCCAAACTGGCCAGGGACACTTTAGGTGCTTTGAAATGAAAGGAAAACAACCACCGTTGGCCTTTTCAGGATAAATGGGAGCTGAGTGTACGAGAAAAACCAGCAGCACAGAAAGGAGTTACAAAGTGCAGTCAGCACCGGTGTTTAAAATTGTGTTTAAAACCAAATGGAGCAGGTTGGCAGTTCCTGGGGTGAGCCAGCCCAGACACGGGAAACCCTGAGCATCCTGTCATCACGGACCGGCGGCTGTGTCCGTCCACAGCTGCAGCAGCAGATCACGCGGGAGCCAGGAGACCGCAGCGGAGATCCAGGAAGGGCCGAGGCTGCGAGAGACGGCGCCTGCTCAGCAAGGCGCCGGTTAGACTCTCCGGAGCCACCTTAGCGCCAGGCCTGCTTCGCTCAGCGGTTAAAGCATTGGCTTCCGGACGAAGGGTCACGGGTTTGATACCCAGTCAAGGGCACAAGCTGCAGGTTCAATTCCCAGCCCTGGCCAGGGCGTGTACAGGAGGCAGCCACTTGAGGTGGCTCAGTGGTTAAGCACTGTCCTGAGGACCAGAGGGTCCTAGGTTCGAGTCCGGTCAAGGACACGCGCCTCAATTGCAGGCTCCTCTCCGGCCCAGGCCTGGTCAGGACTCGTGCAGGAGGCAACCCATCGATGTTTCTCTGTCTTTCCCTCTCTCTGCCACTCAGTGGAAAAGTATCCTCGAGTGAGAATTAAAAAAAAAAAGAAACAGCTGGGGAGCTGTGGGCAGGGGGAGGGCGGCGGGTGCGGCGAGGAGCAGGTGGTGCTGGTGGTGGAGGCCCGCTCCGGGCGTGGGTGAGTGGGGTGGCAGCTGGCAGCGGAGGGAGAGCGCCTGCTGAGGGAGGAGTGTGGGCGAGCTGGCAGGAGTGCAGGCTCTCGGTTTCAGCCCGTGGAGGTCGGAGAAGGAAAGTGTGAGGGCTGGGCCATGTGACCCCTCAGGTTTCTCAGGCAGAACTGACTCTTCCCCCGGAGCCTTTCTCGGGTGAAAATAGCCAGTCTTTAGCCCGGCTGGTGTGGCTCAGTGGTTGGGGTTTGTGGTTGAGGGCTGAAATCAAAGATATATATATATGTGTGTGTGTGTGTGTGTGTGTGTATGTGTGTGTGTGTATGCCAATATTTATTGGACACCATATGCCAGACACTGAACTCTCTACATGTGTTACTGAATGTAACCCTCCCCACAGCCTTGTGGCGTGTCCTCTTACAGCCTCCATAAGGAAACAAGATTGAACAGCCCGGTCCCCGGCTGACAGAGCGGGGAGTGCAGTCCAGGTCAAGTCCCCCCCAGAGCTCACTCTTTTATTGGTTTCAGAGAGGAAGTGAGAGACACATCAATGATGAGAGAGAATCATGGATCAGCTGCCTCCTGCACACTCCCACTGCGGATGGAACTCGCAGGTGCTCTGACTGGGAATCGAACCCTGACCTCCTGGTTCATAAGTCCACGCTAAGTCACTGAGCCACGCCAGCCGGGCTAACTCTTGCATTTTAAAATATACTTGGGGATATTTTCATTTGGATGTTATTTTTAAAAAAATATATTTTATTTATTTTTTTACAGAGAGGAAGGGAGATGGAGATAGTTAGAAACATCGATGAGAGAGAAACATCGATCTGTTGCCTCCTGCACACCCCCCACTGGAGATGTGCCCGCAACCAAGGCACATGCCCTTGACAGGAATTGAATCCAGGACCCTTCAGTCCACAGGCCGACGCTCTATCCACTGAGCAACACCGGTTAGTGCTGAATGTGATTTCTGTTACCAAAAACAGTGTGCATCTGTAGACTCCAGCTGTCCAGAAGAGTGTGCGTGCGTGTGTCAGTGTGTCTGTCTGTGTGTGTGTGAGTGTGGTATATTGTGGTGTGTGTGTGTGTGTATAAGTGTGTGTATGTGGTATATTGAGGTGTGAGTGTGTGTGTATAAGTGTGTGTGTGTGGTATATTGAGGTGTGAGTGTGGTATATTGTGGTGTTTGTGTGTGTGTGTCTGTGTGTGTATATAAGTGTGTGTGTGTGGTATACTGAGATGTGAGTGTGAGTGTGTGAGTGTATGTGGTATATTGTGGTGTGTGTGTCAGTGTCTGTGTGTGTGTGAGTGTGTGTGTATGAGTGTGTGTGTGTGTGGTATATTGAGGTGTGAGTGTGGTATATTGTGGTGTTTGTGTCTGTGTGTCTGTGTGTGTATATAAGTGTGTGTGTGTGGTATATTGTGGTGTGTGTGTGTGTGTGTGTCTGTGTGTGTGTGTATAAGTGTGTGTGTGTGGTATATTGTGGTGTGTGTGTGAGTGTCTGTGTGTGTATAAGTGTGTGTGTGTGGTATATTGTGGTGTGTGTGTGAGTGTCAGTGTGTCTGTGTGTATATAAGTGTGTGTGTGTGGTATATTGTGGTGTGTCAGTGTGTCTGTGTGTGTATAAGTGTGTGTGTGTGGTATATTGTGGTGTGTGTGTGTCTGTGTGTGTATAAGTGTGTGTGTGGTATATTGTGGTGTGTGTGTGTCTGTGTGTGTATATAAGTGTGTGTGTGGTATATTGTGGTGTGTGTGTGTGTGTGGTATATTGAGGTGTGAGTGTGGTATATTGTGGTGTTTGTGTCTGTGTCTGTGTGTGTATATAAGTGTGTGTGTGGTATATTGTGGTGTGTGTGTGTGTGGTATATTGAGGTGTGAGTGTGGTATATTGTGGTGTTTGTGTCTGTGTGTGTGTGTATAAGTGTGTGTGTGTGGTATATTGTGGTGTGTGTGTGAGTGTCTGTGTGTGTATAAGTGTGTGTGTGTGGTATATTGTGGTGTTTGTGTCTGTGTGTGTGTGTATAAGTGTGTGTGTGTGGTATATTGTGGTGTGTGTGTGTGTGTGTGTGGTATATTGAGGTGTGAGTGTGGTATATTGTGGTGTTTGTGTCTGTGTGTCTGTGTGTGTATATAAGTGTGTGTGTGTGGTATATTGTGGTGTGTCAGTGTGTCTGTGTGTGTATAAGTGTGTGTGTGTGGTATATTGTGGTGTGTGTGTGTGTCTGTGTGTGTGTGTGGTATATTGTGGTGTGTGTGTGTGTGTGGTATACTGAGGTGTGAGTGTGAGTGTGTGTGCAGGGCAACATACTCCAAACCCTGGCAGGTGCAGTGTGTGGGCCGGGCCCGCTGTCCGCACGGGAGAGTGCAGCCTACTCCGGCCGTTCGCTAAAGAGCTTTGACAACAGGAAGTGGAATTTAATAAAAACGGGATTAGTCAGTCAGCGTCTGGGAAACCTCGTGAGTGTGACTCAGCCACACGCCGGGATCTCCCTCCGTCCGTCGTCTCCGGGGTTTGCCAGGGGGGCCGGGGGGGGGTCAGGGGAGAGGGGGGTTCACGAGAGCCGGGGGAGGGGGGGGGGGGGAGGGCGGGGGGCGGGGGGAGGGGAGCCGGGGGGAGGGGGGGGAGGGGAGCCGGGGGGGGGAGGGGAGCCGGGGGGGGGGGGGAGGGGAGCCGGGGGGGGGGGAGGGGAGGGGGAGGGGAGCCGGGGGGGGGGGGGGGGAGGGGGGGGGGGGGGGGGGGGAGGGGGGGGAGCGGGGGGGGGGGGGGGGGGGGGGAGGGGAGCCGGGGGGGGGGGGGGGGGGGGGGGGGGGGGGGGGGGGGGGGGGAGGGGAGCCGGGGGGGGGGGGGGGGGGAGCCGGGGGGGGGGGGGGGGGGGGGGGGGAGGGGAAGCGGGGGGGGGGGAGGGAGGGGAGCCGGGGGGGGGGGGGAGGGGGAGCCGGGGGGGGGGGAGGGGGGGGGGCCGGGGGGGGGGGGGGGGGGAGCCGGGGGGGGGGGGGGGGGGGGGGGGGGGGGGGGGGGGGGGGGGGGGGGGGGGGGGGGGGGGAGGGGGGGAGCCGGGGGCCTCGGACCGCGGCCGTCCACCGCCGGGTTCGCTCGAACCCTGTCCCGCGGGCCGGGCCGGCGAGGCCTGACGCGGCCCTCAGCCCTCGTCCATCCTCTCCGTTTTGCCCTTTCCTCAGCGGTGACGGCGCTGGGCCGTCCGCGGGCGGGCCCGGCGGTGGCTGACAGGGGTGCGCGGGGCCCGGGCCCCACTCTCTCCGCCCCGCCCGCTCGCCCCTCCGCCGGGCGCCCCGGAAACCACGGTCGCGGCCGGCAGCGCCCGCACAGGCCCCACCGGCCTGCCCGCCCCTCGCCGCCGCAGCCCCGCTTCCGGCCTCCCGCTCCGGGCCCGCGGGGCGGGGAGAAAGGAGGAGGGAGAAGGGGCGGGGCCTCGGGTGGCAGTCCCCGCGGGGAAAGCTAACACCCCGGGCGCGCGCCACCCACGCCGCGGGCACCAGGCCCGGCGGAGGGACCGCGGCGCGTGCGCGAGGGAAGTGGGCGGGGCGTGGGGGCGGGATGCGCGTGCGCGGAGGCGGCGGGCGGGGTGTGGGGGCGGGATGCGCGTGCGCGAGGGAAGTGGGCGGGGCGTGCGGGCGAGAGGCTCGTGCGCGGGGGCTGAGCGGGGCGGGGGGCGGGGGCGCGTGCGCGGAGGGCAGAGTGAGGGCGGGAGGCGCATGCGCGGGGGCCGGCGGGGCGGGGCGGGGCCGCGGGAGGGGGAGGGCGGGGCGGGGCGGGCGGGCGGGGCCGGGCCGGGCGGCCGCCGGAGATGACAGCCCGGGGCGGCCGGCACGGCGAGGAGCGCCCGGCGTGAGTGCGGCCCCGCGGGCGGCCGGGAGGATGCTCGCCCTCCTGGGAGTGACGGCCGCCGTGCTGGCGGCCGGGGCGCCCTGGGTGCGGCCCGCAGCGGCAGGTGAGAGACGGGACCCGGCGCCGGAGGTGGGCGCCCGCACGAGCGTCGGGGCGACCTGGGTCTCCGTGGCCGCGGCGCTCGTGGGCTGGAGACTCGAACGGGAGGAGGTGGCGGCGGAGCTCCGGTCCCGGTCCCCGCGCGGCGTCCCCGCCCCGCCGCTCCGGGCCCCCGCTCCCGGCCCCGCCCGTCCCGGCGCCGGTGCCGGAGCCCGCGGGCCGGGCCTGCTTTCTGTTCGGCGCCGGGCCGCCCGGCCGGCCGTTCCGCGCTCGGCTCTGGCCCGGAGTGCGCGCCCCGAAGCCGGCTCCTCCGACCGGCGAGAGCTCGCCCCGCGGGAGGCGGGCCCGCGGGGACTTGGGACCGGCGCGTCCACTGAAAGTCGCCCCGAAGGAGGCGGGCACCGCGGGCCCCCTCCCTGCGGCCGCGGCCCGGGCCCCGGGGTGCTGCCTGGCCGCAGCCGGGACGAGGGGCGGGGGCGGCCTGCTGGGGCAGGAATCCGGGGTCCGGGGAGGCTGCCTAGGGACTCAGATGCTGAACTGTTGGCCCAGAGAAGTGCACCCCAGTGTGGCGCCCCCTTTCTCAGACCCTGCCGCAGGCACGGGCCCAGGATGGTATGTGGGCGGTGGGGGGCCTCGGTGCCCCCGTGGTAATTTCTGTATTCCTTTGGTCAATGGACATTTGCATTAACTAGTGTTTGCTTTAACAGAGATGTTTTCCCCAGAGTTTTCTCGAAAAATTAACATTCCAGGAGGATGTGCATTAAGATCTGTAATTGAAAAGTTAAAATATACTTTTTAAAAGATCCTAATTTTAATTTGGATTAGCAGAGAGCTGCTAAAAGTAAGTTTTATTTTTATTTTTATATATATATATATATTTTTAATATATATATTTTTATTGATTTTTTACAGAGGGGAAGGGAGAGAGATAGAAATATTGATGAGAGAAACATCGATCAGCTGCCTCTTGCACACCCCCTACTGGGGATGTGCCCGCAACCAAGGTACATGCCCTGGACCAGAATCGAACCCGGGACCCTTCAGCCCGCAAGCTGCGCTCTATCCACTGAGCCAGACCGGTTTGGGCTATTTTTATATATTTTTTATTGACTTCAGACAGGAAGGGAGAGGGAGAGAGACAGAAAACATCAATGATGAGAATCACTGATCAGCTGCATCCCTCAACGCCCCCTCCTGGGGATGGAGCCCGCAACCCCGGCCTGTGCCCTTGACTGGAATGGAACCTGGGACCCTTCCGTCCGCAGGCGGACGCTCTGTCTACTGAGCCAGACTGGCCAGGGCTAACTAAGTTTTATACGCAGCTGGCATGTACTGAGCTCTTAACTGCACACCAAGCATGCGCTCCAGGTATTGTAACGGTGTGAACTCCTGTGCCCTCAAAAGGACCCGAGGCACCGGCCTGCCCTCCTGCTGGCCTTGTGCTACAGAGAGGCTGAGTCACTGGCCTGAGGCGGCTGGGAAATCAGGCTGGGAATCGGGCACAGAGCCCGCCTTCCATTAACCTACTTTTCTTCTCCGAAGGAATAGCACTGCTCAAAACTAAATGAAGCGTTAACCCTGCCTTAGATCATTGTGTTGCTCTGCCTTTCAAGTACGGTAGTCATACTTTTTATTTTATTTTTTAATATATTTTATTGATTTTCTACAGAGAGGAAGAGAGAGGGATAGAGCGCCAGAAACATCCATGAGAGAGAAACATCAACCAGCTGCCTCTTGCACACCCCCTACTGGGATGTGCCTGCAACCAAAGTACACGCCCTTGACTGGAATCGAACCTGGGACCCCTCAGTTCACAGACAGACGCTCTATCCACTGAGCCACACCGGTTTTGGCATCAAGTACTCATATTTTAAACCTCTTGGTGCCCTCACCTAAGACAAGCATCTGAGCTGTGGGAGGAAAACTCTCTCTGTACGGATGTATGTGCTGGGACTCATGTCGCTTTAAAAACTCGTAAACATGCGTCTGGTTATTGATGTGAATGTGAAAGGTGGGGGCAGCCAGGTGTATAAACAGAGGGTTGGATTAAGTGCCCGTTTGTATAACGTACATGCTAAAGGGGTGAAATAAATCTTATCAAAAGGATGTTGCTAACAGTGATAGAACGAAACCTGTGTAACCTAAAATCCTGTTTGAGAAACCCACCTCCCAGTTTCCATTGACCTGATCTCGCCGCGCCCTCGGCAGAAGGGCCGAGGCCCTGAGGGACCCCTGGTCACACCGTCGGCCCCTCTGCCTGTCCAGCCGAGGACCATAGGAACAGGATGCTCTGGAGTGGACACCCAGATGCCACCAGATCCTGTGTCCGCCCCGTAAACCCAGCCTCTGCCTTCGATGCCTGGAATGGGTAACGCTCAGCCAGCAGTGGGAGCTGAGCTCCGAGGAGGGGCAGGGACGAAATCTCAGCGAACAGAGGTGAAGTAGGAAACAGAGGCGGGGACAGTCGCTGACACCTGCGCACACTTTTTAAGAAGTTAGAAAATGTTCTTTCCAGCCGCGCCCTCCCCCACGTTTGGCTCCGGACCGACATCTCCAGCCCAGAGGTAGCAGCGGCCGCCCAGGTGAGCGGCTCTGCCCGGGCCCAGCCCCTGCTGCTGCGGAATCTACAGGAGGCACGGGCTGGCAGGAGTAAAACCAGGAACGTGGCCAGGACCAGAAGTAAATCTGAAACCCGGCCCGTCACTCAGAGAAACCAGGCCTTCGTGCATTGAAGCCGTGTGCCCGGCCTGGCACTGAGCACTGAGCGACCCCGTGGGCGAGCTGCCGGCTGCCTGCCCCCGGCGGCCCCAGGCTGGAGATCTGCGTCTGACACGCAAGCCTGTGAAGGCTCCGTGTTCGCCGGCCGTGCGAGCCGGCCAGCCGGCGGCCCGGGCCATGTGCCTTCTCGCCGGTTGGCCCCAGGTCCGCCGGGCTGCCGGCGGGAGGAAGGCTTCTGGAAGGGCCCTGTGAGCTGGCCTAGGAGGGTGGGGTGGGAGAAGAGATGGGTTGCCGTTACCGGAAAGGGGAGAACGGGGGAGGGCACGCAGCGGTGGGAGGGTGCGCTGGGAGGCGAGAAAGTGGGCCTCTGCGGGTCCAGGAGGCTCCTGACTCCTCAGGGCCTGCCGGGTGGCCGGCAGCCACCGTGCAGACCGGTCTGCCCGCCCGCCGGGACGGTGGCCGCTCTGAACAGCCGCTCCTGCGCTGCGGGGCGGGGGCAGAGGTCTCGGAGTGAGAACGTGGCCCCAGCTGGGGCTGTCCAACGAGAGCGCCGTCTCCTTGGCGTCACGTGGCTTCCCGGCCAGACACAGACTCCTTTGTGCGGAGAACGTCCTCCCAAACACAAGCCAGCCCGGCGGGCTCCGAGCGCGAATGTCACCTTTCACTTCCCGGTCCGGGCTCATGCCCCGTGCGGGGCGTCCCGGAGACAGCCGGTCCATGATTCTCTCTCATCGCAGATGTTTCTCTCTCCCTCTCCTTTCCTCTCTGAGGTCAGTACAAATATTATTTTTAAAGAGACAAAGCCTACTCTCTCCCCCTTGGCTTTCCGCCGTCACGGGGATATACCCACAGTTGACATACAACGCTTCTTATAGGTTAAAGACACCCCATCTTTCCCGGCCCTCAGGCGGAGAGGTAGCTAGCTGACGGCCCCGGTGCTGGGAGCAGTCAGTGTGGTCTTGGGTTTTCGTACACTGACCGCTGTCCCATGTCCCTGTCTCCCTGCCCTCAGCGATGAGGAGGGCAGAGGGACATCCTGTCTGCGTGTCTGACTCTTCTCTTGTTCCCTGTACAGGGGGCGCAAGACTGGCACCGCCCCAAAATGTGGGCGTCGACCTCATCGATGACACCTTCACGCTGCGGTGGGACCGGACCTGGGAGCCCGCGGGGGCCGTGGCTGTGTCGGCAGATTACCAAATGTACGTGTGCGTGTGTGTGTGTGTGTGTGTGTGTCCATGGCAGAGCTTCTGAACAATTTATAGTTCTGATGCCGCCATTTCTGTTCCGATTTCTGGAACACTTGGGGCTTTCCCCCAGTTCTTAGAGAAATGTTATGTCCACATAATCCTCAGAGATTCGCCTCGGCAAACAGACAGGTAGTGGAACTTCTCTTTGGCTTTGCCGCCAGGGGGCTGGCGCCCGGCCGGAGCTGGAGCTGCGTGGCCGCGGAGGGCAGGTGTCGTGTTGGATGGCGGTGTAAGCAGCTCCCTGTGTTTGTGTCCTGACCGGGCACTGCACCGGGACCTCCCGGTTCATGGCGAGCTGTACCGGCTGGGCTATTATTGGTAACTTTTAAATGTTTCCTTTTTAAAAAATAAGGTAGACTTTTTTTTAAAAATATATTTTATTGATTTTTTACAGATAGGAAGGGAGAGGGAGAGAGAGTTAGAAACGTCGATGTGAGAGAAACCGACCAGTTGCCTCTTGCACACCCCCTACCGGGGATGTGCCCGCAACCAAGGTACATGCCCTTGACCGGAATCGAACCTGGGACACTTCAGTCGCAGACCGACGCTCTACCATTGAGCCAAACCGGTTTCGGCTAAAAAAAAAAATAAGGTAGACTTGAAATGGGGTCAGCACCAGTATTATTTGGGTACCATTCCTAGTTTCTGTTGTCCTAAGCATCTTTAAAACGAAGTCTATAATGTTATCCCAAAACCAGCTAACGCTGGGCCTGTGGACTGAGCTGGACAAGCATCTCTCAAACCAGTTCCCAGGTGCAGGGCCGCTGGGCAGAGTGGGATCCCCCTCTCGCTGCCTCCACTGCCCGCCCTGCCCCAGCACGGCCTGCGCCTGAGTCCATTTGGGGTGCTGTTAGTGAGAGTTCCTGTGAGCCCTTGTTTCCGGTGAGGGGACAGCAGGAGGCGGTCAGCAGGCAGAGGGGTCTCGGTGGGAGAGCTCGGACTGTATGGGCTCCGGTCTCTCTTGGGGCCGGTGGCTGCTCCTGGGAGCAGACCAGCGGGACCATCAGCCGCAGTCCCGGGTTCCCCAGAGGAGCAGAAGGTCCAGGAATGAAGTGGGGGGCAGCGGGCACAGCTGCTGCCAGCACCGTCCACTTCTGCCCGAGGGCCATTCTCTCTGCTTCCCCCACAAACTCACAGAACCGTGTGTTTAGCAGTCACTCCCTCAGACCGCCTGTGGGACCCAGAGCCTGCGTCTGCCTTGAAAAGCTGGAGGGGGCACTAACATGTCAGCAGGACAGAAAGGGAGTAGAAGTGGCCACGAGCCAGCTGCATGCGGCGTGCACGGACAACCGCTCCCGCTCCCGTGCTCAGACGGCCGCTCCCGCTCCCGTGCTCAGGCGGCCGCTCCCGCTCCCGTGCTCAGACGCCGCTCCCGCTCCCGTGCTCAGACGGCCGCTCACGCTCCCGTGCTCACACTCCCGTGCTCAGACGGCCGCTCACGCTCCTGTGCTCAGACGCCGCTCACACTCCCGTGCTCAGACGCCGCTCACGCTCCCGTGCTTAGGCGGCCGCTCCCGCTCCCGTGCTCAGACAGCCGCTCCCGCTCCCGTGCTCAGACGGCCGCTCACGCTCCCGTGCTCACACTCCCGTGCTCAGACGGCCGCTCCCGCTCCCGTGCTCAGACGGCCGCTCCCGCTCCCGTGCTCAGACGGCCGCTCACGCTCCCGTGCTCACACTCCTGTGCTCAGACGGCCGCTCACGCGTTCTCTTGCCTTTTCGTTTGAAGACCCGGGATGATGGATATTTGGACAAAACTGCCTGGGTGTCAACATGTGACGAGTGCCGCCTGCGACTTTTCCTCCCTCCACCCGTATGCTTACGGGGAAGTTAGGCTGCGAGTGAGAGCAGAAGCTGAAGGCCGCACCTCCCCGTGGCGTGAGCTTGGCCCGTTTGTCCCATACCGGCAAGGTGAGAGCAGCTGGGCGCAGCGGCGCTGTTCGCTCCCCACACCGCCCCCTGCAGGACGAGCGAGCGCCCTCTTTTTTCATGCGCACACTAGAGGCTCGGCCCCCACAGCCCAGCTTCGCCTGGAAGGTCGTCCGGGGTCATCCAGGTCTAATTAGCATACCAGCTCTTTATAGGACATTTTTCTTGATTTCAGAGGAGGAAGGGAGAGATAGGAACATCAATGTTGAGAGACAATCATTGATCGGCTGCCTCCTGCACGCCCCCTACTGGGGATCAAGCCCACAACCTAAGCCTGTGCCCTGACCGGGAATCAAACCACTGTACCATCCCGGCTGGGCCCAAATATAAATCAGATCATAGCATTCATCCAATCACGGCCCTCAGACTCCTTACCGCCTGGCCAGGAGTGACCTCTCTGGCCTCATTGTCCACCACGCAGCCCTTCCAGGCCCCTCCGTCTCTTGAACATGTAGCCCCTGCCCATCGTCAGGGCCTGGGCCCGAGTGCCCGGCTGGGGCACACTTTCCCCCAGCTATTTGCGTGGTGGCTCCCCGATTCGGTCACGTCTCACCTGACGTCCCTCGCTCATCCTCTGTCCCTGTGTAATCATCATGTTTCCTTACAGCATGCCTGTCACACGTGTGTCTCCGGGCAGTGGGCTCGCAGGGAGGCTCGGGCGGAGCACCGAGGAGGGCGGGTGCGTGGCGCCGTGGTCGTGGCACTCACAGTGAGTCCCGGTCTCACAGCTCGGATCGGCCCCCCGGAGGTCCACCTGGAAGCCGAAGACAAGGCCGTGGCGGTGAGCATCTCGCTGCCCCGCGCCGCGGACCACGGCATGTGGCAGCTGGACCGCGGGAGCTTTGTGTACAGCATGGTCATCTGGGCCAACGCCACGGGGCCGCAGGTGAGCCGGCCTCCCCGGGCGCGGGCCGCTCGCCCTGACGCTCGCCCTGACGCTCGGCCGCGCTTCTGCTGCAGGCGTGGAACAAAACCCTTCGCTCCCGAAACCCCAGGATCAAAGTCCACGGGCTCCTGCCGGAGACCAGCTACTGCGTGACGGCGCAGACGCGCCTGCTGCTGCACCCGAACCCCGCGGCCTTCAGCCCCGCGCGCTGCGTCAGCACCACAGGTGAGCCCGGCGGGCGCCCTGCACGGTGGGTGCTGAGCTCCCCGCGGGGGCTCGGGACCGTTAGACAGCAGCGCTACATAAGCCACGAACGTGGGTCGGAACCACAAACAGGTGGCCATGGCAGGTCGCCTTGCAAAGCTGCCTTCCAGGCGAAGTGTTACCATGGAAACATCTCGGGAGGTTTATCTCATCAGAGACATCTTGCCAACGGGAGCGGGAGCGGCCGTCTCGGGTCAGGGTAGGAGCTCAGGTTTATTTTAATTGTAAATATAGTATACTTTGTGCGTTTTGTTTGTTTGTTTTTTAAAGATTTACTAGTTTCTTTTCTAAAAGATTGTTTTCAGAAAGGAAAGGAGAGGGAGAGAGAGAGAGAGAGAAACATCCATGATGAGAGAGCAGCATGGATCGGCTGCTTCCTGCACGCCCCCTGCTGGGGTTGGAGTTCGAAACCCAGGCCTGTGCCCTGACCAGAAATCCAGCCGTGACCGGGCTCACAGGCCGATGCTCAGCCCTGAGCCAGGCGGCCGGGCTGTGCTTTGTTTTTAAGTCAAACCACAGGGTGGGTGTGAAGCGATGGCTTCCATCGGTCAGAGAGCAGGTGGCTGGCTTCTGTCAGCATGTGCGGACTTGCAGTGGTTCTGTTTTTTGTTTTGATCTTTATGGTTCAGATAATTACAGCTGTCCCTCCTTTCCCCCATAGTGCCCCTCCTCCGGTTCCCACCCCTCGCTAGCCCTCACCACCTCACTGCCCTCCTCCATAGGTGTAAACTCTGTCCAGTCTCTTCCCGCCCCCCACACCCTCTCCCCCCCCAGAATTGCCAGTCCACTCCCTTTCCATGCCCCTGATTCTGTTACATTCACCAGTCTGTTCTATTCATCAGATTCTTAATTCACTTGATTTTTAGATTCACTTGTTGGTAGATATTTGTTGTTCATATTTTTTATCTTTACCTTTTTCTTCTTCCTCTTCCTAAAGAATACCCTTTCGCATTTTATGTAATCCTGGTTTGGTGGTGATGAACTCCTTTAACGTTTTCCTGTCTGTGAAGCTCTTTACCTGACCTTCAATTCTAATTGAGAGCTTTGCTGGCTAGAGTTATCTTGGTTGTAGATTCTTGCTATTCATCACTTTGAATATTTCTTGCCATTCCCATCTGGCCTGGATAGTTTTTGTTGAGAAATCAGCTGACGGTCGTATGGGTGCTCCCTTGTAGGTAACTAACTGTTTTTCTCTTGCTGCTTGTAAGATTCTCTCTGACTTTCGCCCATGTCTTGTGTGGTCCTCTTTGGATGCCTTTTGTTTGGGGTTCTCTGTGCTTCCTGGAATTGTAAGTCTAATTCTTTCACCAGGTGGGGTAAGTTTTCTGTCATTATTTCTTCAAATAGGTTTTCAGTATCTTGCACTCTCTCTTCTTCTGGCACCCCCATAATTCTGAAGTTGTCCCAGAGGCTCTTTACATTATCTTCATATTTTTGGATTTTTTTTGCTTTTCTGGTTGGGTGTTTTTTGCTTCTTCGTATTTCAAATCTTTGACTTGATTCTTGGGATTCTCTAGTCTGCTGTTGGATCTCTGTATATATTATTCTTTATTTCAGTCAGTGTATGCTTAATTTCTGACTGGTCCTTTTCCATTTTTTTGGCATTCTCACTAAGATCCTTGAAGGTCTCACTAAGTTCCTCAGAAGTTTCTAGAAGATCTTGAGTAACCTTATAACCAAGTTTTGAACTCTATATCCAGTATTTTGCTTTTATCCATTTCTTTTGTCTCTGCATTTTGGCTGCTCCCCTGTGTTTGTTTCTATGTACTGGGTAGCTGCTAAGTCTCCTTGAGTTGATGGAGTGGCCTTGTGTGGTAGGTGTCCTATTAGGGCCCAGTGGCTCAGCCGCCCCAGTCACCTGAGGTGGACACTCTTGGTGCACCCTTTTGTGGGCTGTGTGCACAGTCTTGCTGTAGTTAAGCCTTGATTGCTGTTGGAATCACTGGGAGGAATTGTCTTCCAGGCCAATTGGCTGTGAGGATCAGCTGTGTCTACAATGGAAGCGCTGCTGTGCAGGAGACACCCCTATGGGGCAGTACTTGCTCCTGTGGGGCTTTGGTGCTCACTGAGTCTGCCCCTTGAGTGTGTCACTTATGGATGTGAAGAGTTGTAATCCGATATGGTCTCATAATGACCACTGGGTGCACTGGCTCTTGGATCTTCAAGGAGGTGCAGAGTCAGCCACTGCCTGAGGCCACCCAGCAGGAGCTACAGAGACATCTGCAGATTCCTCCTCCTTGTATTGGGTTTGGAAATGCCCAGACAAAGCCTGGCTGTGAAGCGAGGTAGACTGCTGCTGGTGCCGGCCTTGGGCCTTCTTTTGATAGCTTTGCGGCTCCCTGACCCAGCTGCAGCTTGTTTGACAGGTTTCAGGCTGAGAAGCCTCTGTGCACAGCTTGGGTGGGATTGTAAATTGGGTGGGTTAGGGTCTCAGCAATGGCTGCAGTCTGCCCAGTGCAGGAACAATGGCTGCTGCCAGCACCTCTGTTTGAAAGAAAGCCTTCCTCGCTTCCTGTCCCCATGCCAAACAGTCCAGTTTCTCTCCATAAGTGACTGGGTCCCCGGAGTCCCTCCTGGAACTGGAGGTCAGAGGAAGCTGGAGCATGTTTCTCCCTCCGACTGAAAAAGTGGCGCACGGGGTGCCAGCTCGTTCCACGCCTGCAACCTCCCACCAGTCTCATGCACGTTCTTCACTCAGCCAGCTTCCCGTGGTTCCGGATGATCGCTGCTCTGTCTTTAGTTGTCATTTTGATGGGTTGTAAGAGGCAGCAAGTACAGTGTCTACCTAGGCCACCATCTTGGTTCTCTGTCAGTTCTGTGTAGCTTTAAGTTTTAAAGAAGGTCCTGCTGCATCCATGTGACAGCGCTTGTTCCCGCTGACACGCTGAGGCTCGCCATGTATGTCAGCGGTACACAGGCCTCCCATCCTCTCACGAGGCGCATGGCCATGCATGCGTGGACACGCAGCACGAGCACAGAACCACGCAGTGAGCGTACACACGCCCTCCCCGCCCGCTGAGCGGGAGTGTCTGTGCCACGGGGATTTCGCTCGAGCAGACATGCTTCTGTGTGTTCCGTGTCTTCCAGTGGAAAGTGAGCTGCCTGCTCCCGAAAACCTAACGGTCGTTCTGGAAAACCAGACCTATGTCCTCAGGTGGGATTACACATGGGACAACGTGACATTTCAAGCCCAGTGGCTCAAGTAAGTTCTGCCCGCACGCCCGTGCTCCTGCAGCTGCCTGCCGGCCGTGCTCCTGCAGCCCCCACTGGCTGGCTGGTCCCTCACCGCTGACCGGCCCCCCCGGGCTGACCAGCCCCCCCCGGCTGGCTGGTCCCCCCACCACTGGCCAGTCCCCCCACTGCTGGCCAGTCCCCCCACTGGCTGGCCGGTCCCCCCACCCCCGGCTGGCTGGGCCCCCCACCGGCTGGCCGGGCCCCCCACAGGCTGGCCAGGCCCCCCCGCCGGCTGGTTGGTCCCCACGATATGTGTGTGTTCTGTGACATGGATGATGATGTAAGGTGTGTGTTCTGTGACATGGATGATGTAAGGTGTGTGTGTGTCTGTGACATGGATGATGTAAGGTGTGTGTCTGACATGGATGATGATGTAAGGTGTGTGTGTCTGTGACATGGATGATGTAAGGTGTGTGTGTCTGTGACATGGATGATGTAAGGTGTGTGTGTCTGTGACATGGATGATGATGTAAGGTGTGTGTGTGTGTGACATGGGTGATGATGTAAGGTGTGTGTGTGTGTGACATGGGTGGTGATGTAAGGTGTGTGTGTCTGTGACATGGATGATGTAAGGTGTGTGTGTTCTTTGACATGGATGATGTAAGGTGTGTGTGTCTGTGACATGGATGATGATGTAAGGTGTGTGTGTCTGTGACATGGATGATGTAAGGTGTGTGTGTCTGTGACATGGATGATGGTGTAAGGTGTGTGTGTCTGTGACATGGATGATGTAAGGTGTGTGTTCTGTGACATGGATGATGTAAGGTGTGTGTGTCTGTGACATGGATGATGGTGTAAGGTGTGTGTGTCTGTGACATGGATGATGTAAGGTGTGTGTGTGTCTGTGACATGGATGATGTAAGGTGTGTGTGTGTCTGTGACATGGATGATGTAAGGTGTGTGTGTGTCTGTGACATGGATGATGTAAGGTGTGTGTTCTGTGACATGGATGATGGTGTAAGGTGTGTGTGTCTGTGACATGGCTCCGGCCCCAAGTGCACTGGTCTCGCAGTCCAGCCCGCCCTCACAGGGCGGCTGCCTGGCACAAGCCTTCCGTGCAAACACTTACTAGTCAGCGTGTTTGGAACTGAACACAAACTATCTGTTTGTCTGGAAAGCTCCTATTTGAAGAAGGACCCTGGACGCAAGCCAGAGAAGTGGGTGCAGGTGCAGGGCTGCGAGCGCGCCCCGAAGGCCCGCTGCGCGCTGCCCCCGGACCTGCTCTGGAGGCAGGTCTACCTCCGGGTGCATGCCTCCCGCGGGGCCCGCTCGTCCCCCTGGTCCGAGGAGTGGGCCTTTGATGGCAGACGAGGTGAGCCGTCGCTTTTGCTCTGGATTCTAATTCCTCAACCCGAGGCCCTCCGGTCTCCTCTAGCCCGTTAACGCGGCCTGACCTCCTCCCAGCCGCCATCCCGCCTCCGGCCGTGGCCTTGAAGGCCCTGGGCAGCCAGGCGCTCCACGTCGCCATCGGCCTCCGGGACCAGACGGAGCTCCAGTCCCTGCTCACCTACGAAGTTCATCTTTGGGAAAACACGTCAAACACAGAGGTAAAGAGACAGCACAGTTTGTGATGGAGTTTAATTAAGTGACAATAAAGCGTGGCCCGGGCGGTGTGGCCTGGCGATTGAGTGCTGACCTGTGAACCAGGAGGCCACGGTCTGATTCCTGGTTAGGCACATGCCCGGGCTGCAGGCCCGGCCCCCAGCTCCCAACAGGGAGCATGCAGGAAGCAGCCCATCAGTGATTCTCTCTCGTTATTTCTCTCTCTGTCTCCCTTCCTCTCTGAAATCCATACAGATGTATTTTTTAAAGACACTAAGATTATAGGGAAACGTTTAGACTTTAAGATTCTGTGGGCCCGCTGTCCCTCCAGGGAGCACGCACCCCCCCGCCCCCGCCCCCCGTCCCAGGCTCGGTCTCCTCACCTCAGAGCCCCCGGAGACGTGCAGCCAGGGGGGCGGCGGGCAGCTCGCCCAGGCCCCGCCTCACTCCCGGAGCCACAGCTGCGGCTCTGCTGGCTGCTCTGTCCGGTCCTTCCCGGGCGCTGTCCTCGGCTCTGTAAGCAGCCCCGACACATGCAGTGAGAGACAGGCGCCCTGCCTGCCGGCGGTCAGCGGGCGCGGAGCCCTGCCCCGTCACCCTCTGCCGGGCGGGCACGGCCGCCCTCTCGCCGGGGTGTCCCCCCTCCGACCCTCCCCTCTGAAGCCATGAGAACTTGTTCAGTTAAACGTGAAAACACAGCGCTCTTCAGGGAGCATCGCTGACGGGCCCGGTCATGCGTGTTGTCCGTCGCATGTCTCCCGAGCCGTGTCGGCCGTGGGGACTGGCCTTGGGGGAGTCCCGGAGAACGGGGGAGTGACGCCCGTCCAGGCCCGCGGCTGAGCTCCCGGCTTGTCTTTCAGAAGACGATCGTGGAGCAGAGGACCGACTTCCCGGTGCTCGGCCTGCAGCCGCGGACGGTGTACTGCGCGGCCGCCTGGGCGCTGCTGGGGGCCGGGCCCCAGCGCCAGCGCAGCCGCCCCAGCAACACGGCGTGCGCCCGGACCGAGGCAGGTGCGGCTCCCCGCTCCTGAGCGAGCGGCGGCCCCCGCCTGGCCGCCCGCTCACGGAGAGGGTTCCATTCCGGGTTCGATTCCCGTCGGGGCAAGGGCCTTGGTTGCGGGCACATCCCCGGCCCGGGCCCTAGTCGGGGAGCGTGCAGGAGGCCACCCATTGACGTCTCTCTCACTTAGATATTTCTCTCCCTCTCTCCCACTCCCTCTAAAAACCGATGGAAACCTGTCCTTGGGCGAGGATTTAAAAAACAAGAGTAAAAATGTCCTTTCATCAAAATAGCTCCGCTCTGGAGAAGCAGTGCTGCGTCCACTGCAGAGGCGTCTGATGACCGTGGACTGAGGGGTCCCGGGTTAGATCCTGGTCAAGGGCACAGGCCCAAGCTGCAGGCCCCCCAGAGGGAGGGAGAAACTCATCATGGATGTTTCTCCCTCTCTGAGATCGAGAAAAAGACATTTTAAAATAAACTTCAAGAACCAGACTTCCTTCCCGCACGCTCGCCGGGAGCGCGGCCCTGCGGCGTCGGCGGGCGGATGGCTGACCGTCTGCTTGTTTCAGGAGGCGGCCCCAGAGCCCGGCTGCCGCCCGGCCTCACCGCCACGCTGGCCGCGCTGGCCGTCCTGCTGGTGCTGTGCGCGCTGGCCGCCGCGGGGAAGCTGGCCCACTACGTGTTCTTCCCGGCGGGGCGGCCGCCCTCCGCCCTCGGCGAGGTGGGTGCCTTCCTGCGGGCCCGCCCTGGAGCGCGGGGCCCTGCCCTGGGGGACGCGGGCCGGTGTTCGCGCCCGGGGCCGTGGGACGGTCGGCGGGCGGGCGTCTGTCACTGTCGCGAGTGGCTCGCAGGCGGACGGTCCGCAGAGCCGCCCGGGGTCTGGGTGAAAGCGGGAACGTGAGCCAGCAGCCCGGCGCCCTTCCTGTCACCTGGGGGGGGGGGGGGCTGTGAGGTCAGGAGCTGCCAGAGCGCTCCCTGGGGGGGGGGGGGCTGTGAGGTCAGGAGCTGCCAGAGCGCTCCCTGGGGGGGGGGGGGCTGTGAGGTCAGGAGCTGCCAGAGCGCTCCCTGGGGGTCCCGGACGCAGCGCAGCCTCAGCTGTGGGCGGAGGCGCGGCCGCTGAGCGGCGCCAGCTGAGGGTTTGCGTGAAGCTCCGTGCCCCTGGCTGTGAGGTGGGCCGTGATGCCTCCGGCAGAGCTGTGAGCGGGGAGACCGGGAGCCGGGCCGTGCGGCACGTGGGGTGTCCCTCTCAGGGCCCGGCCGGACCTCCCCTCCAGACTCTGCCCCTCCTGGCCGCCCCAAAGCACTGACGGCTCACTGGGGCAGTGGTCCTGCCCCACAGCCGGTCCTCACTGCACAGCCGGTCCTCCCTGAACAGCCGGTCCTCACTGCACAGCCGGTCCTCACTGCACAGCCGGTCCTCCCTGAACAGCCGGTCCTCACTGCACAGCTGGTCCTCCCTGAACAGCCAGTCCTCACTGCACAGCCGGTCCTCCCTGAACAGCCGGTCCTCACTGCACAGCCGGTCCTCCCTGAACAGCCAGTCCTCCCTGAACAGCCGGTCCTCACTGCACAGCCGATCCTCCCTGAACAGCCGGTCCTCACTGAACAGCCGGTCCTCCCTGAACAGCCGGTCCTCCCTGAACAGCCGATCCTCCCTGAACAGCCGGTCCTCACTGAACAGCCGGTCCTGGCTGAACAGCCGGTCCTGCTGCACAGCCGGTCCTGGCCAAACAGTTGGTCCTGGCCGAACAGCCGGTCCTGGCTGAACAGCCGGTCCTGCTGCACAGCCGGTCCTGGCCAAACAGCCGGTCCTGGCCGAACAGCCGGTCCTGGCTGAACAGCCGGTCCTGCTGCACAGCCGGTCCTGGCCAAACAGTTGGTCCTGGCCGAACAGCCAGTCCTGCCGCACAGGGAACGTTAACTCAGCGTTTGTGCGGCCGGAGCTCTGAGGGTGGATATTCCGTTTTTTATTTCACGGCGAAATGCCCGCAGTCCCCGCTCTCGCTGTCCGGCCTCGGCCTCTGCCCACCGGCGCGGTGCGTCCGTCTCCGGGCCCCTCACTCCCTCCCTCGAGGGCCAGGCAGCACCGCGTGTGCAGGTGCCCTGAGCGCCGTGCTGCACGGACCTGCTGGGAGCCGCCGGCTGTGGAGCTGCGGCTGTGAGAGCCGCAGACTTCCTCCTCTGACAGCGTCTCTCTCCTCTCCTCTCTCCTCCCCTCCCCTCCTCTCCCCTCCCCTCCCTCCTCTTCTCTCCCCTCCTCCCCGCTCCCCTCCTCCCCTTTCCTCCCCTCCCCTCCCCTCCTCTCCCCTCCTCTCCCCTCCCCTCCCTCCTCTCCTCTCCCCTCCCCTCCCCTCCGTTCCCCTCCTCCCCTTCTCTCCCCTCCTCTCCCCTCCCCTCCGCTCCCCTCCTCTCCCTTCTCCTCCTCTCCTTTCCTCTCCCCTCTCTCCTCTCCCCTCCTCTCCCCTCCCCTCCCCTTTCCTCCCCTCCTCTCCCCTCCCCTCCCCTCCCCTCCCCTCCTCTCCCTTCTCCTCCTCTCCTTTCCCCTCCCCTCCTCTCCTCTCCCCTCCCCTCCACTCCCCTCCCTTCCCCTCCCCTCCTCTCCCCTCCCTTCCCCTCCTCTCCTCTCCCCTCCCCTCCCTCCCCTCCCCTCCCCTCCCCTCCCTCTCTTCTCCTCTCCACCTTTCCCTTCCCCTCCCTCCCCTCCCCTCCCCTCCCCTCCCCTCCCTCCTCTCCCCTTTCCCCTCCCCTCCCCCTCCCCTCCCCCCCTCCCCTCCCTCCCCTCCCCTCCCTCCCCTCCCTCCCCTCCCCTCCCCTCCCCTCCCCTCCCCTCCCCTCCCTCCCCTCCCTCCCCTCCCCTCCCCTCCCCTCCCTCCCCTCCCCTCCTCTCCCCTCCCCTCCCTCTTCTTCTCTCCTCTCCCCTCCTCGCCCAGTACTTCCCGGAGGAGCCGCTGAAGAACCTGCTGCTGCCCGCGAGCGTGGAGCGGACGGAGCCGTGCTGCGTCATTGAGAACGCGGACACCCGCCCCGTGGGCAGGACGCGCGGGGACGAGGACCCCAAGGCGTACGCCTCCCAGACCAGCCAGGACTCGGGCAACTACTCCATCGAGGACGGCAGCGCGGGGAGCGAGGAGCTGGGCCCGCGGGGGGCCGGGCCGGGCGCGCACTCAGCCGGCGGGAGGTCTGCCTGACCCCGGAGCCCGCCCGGGACTGAGCGGCATTGCTCGTGGGAACGGAAACACCGCCGGACCCCGTCCTCGCCGTGAGGACGCCCCCACCTGGTGGCAGTGAAGCTGCGGGAACCGGACCCGCTGCCGCCCCACTCGCCGCCTGACAGCCCGGCCGAGGCGATGCCAGCTGGGCCCGGGAAGGCCTGGAGCTGCCGGTTCCACTGCTGGTGCCCGGCGGTGCCCGGCCCGGACGCATCCCTGTCCCTGGGGACAGCAGCCCTTGGCGCTGACGCACCCGGGGAGATGGCCTCTGAGAAGCCGTCTGGAGGATGGCTCGCTCTGGAAGGCCCCTCTCCCCCCCGCCCCGCCCGGTGGCCCCGGGGGCTGGGCGGGGTCCGTGCGGCCTGCCCACGGGCCCCAGAGGGGGCACACCAGAGGGCCAGGGCCTCTGTGGTCCTCGGGCCAGCGGCCCGGCAGCAGACAGGCCGGTGCCCGCTCCCTGCTCCCCTGCCCTGCAGCCCCCGGTGAGCTCGGCGCCGGCCCGTTGGGCTCGGGGCCGGGAACCTGCCTCGGGAGCCCAGCATGACGGGTCTCGGGAGGCCAGACAGCACCCGGGGTGCCCGCGAGGCTTCTTGGCGCAGCCCCTTCGGGCGGGTGGACGAATGTAGCTGCAGGGCAGTGCGGCTCTGACACCGGGCACTCACACCTGCGTGTGCACCCGTCCGAGGGCCGGGAGGGAGCGCCAGCGCAGTCCCATTAGAGTCCGCTCAGAGCTTCCGTCTGACTGGGCCCGGCGCCCACACCGCAGTTTTACAATAAGGTCCGTGCCTGCCGTGTCCCAGCTGTGCGGCCCCAGGGCAGTGCCGGGACGGGGACTCCAGGGGCACACCCCCCGCCCTGCCCCAGCGGCCTGGCGCGTCCTGCGTTTGTCTGCCTGCTGTCTGTCCTCTCCGCCAGGCCGGCTCAGGGCAGGGCCTGCACACAGGATGCAGGGAGCTTGATGGCACAGAGGAAACGGGAGGTTTGAACCCGTGGCGCTTCTGACAGCGTCTGCATGTTTGCTGCGTTCTGGAAGGACATACCCGTATGTCTTTGCAAAACTCTTTTGTACCAGTAATTTCATTTGTACTTTTGCCCAGAACCCTGTTGGTGTAAATAGTTTTATATAATAAAACTGGAGCCGGGACTGGTTTGGCTCAGTGGATAGAGCGTCGGCTTGGGGACTGAAGGACCCGGGTTCGATTCCGGTCAAGGGCATGTGCCTTGGTTGCGGGCATATCCCCGGTGGGGGGTGTGCAGGAGGCAGCTGATCGATGACTCTCTCTCATCGATGTTTCTAGCTCTCTATCTCTCTCCCTTCCTCTCTGTACAAAATCAATAAAATATATTTTAAAAAAAAAACTGGAGCAAAGCTGATTGGTTGTTGTGCTTGAACTTCATCAACTTCCATACACCAGCGGGCTGCCCCTGGGCCTTCACCAAATTCCCTAAGGGAGGGGCTGGGCCAGAGCCTGCGCCCCGCACGCCCCTTCCCTGCCCCCTCCTCTCCTCCCCACCCCCACCCGCACCAGCAGCCTGGGTGCTTCCTTCCCGCGGGGGCGGGGGCGGGGGCGGTGCAGGTGCCTGCTCTGGGCCCTGCCCCCTGGTGGCCGCTCCGGCCTGCGCGGGAGGAGCAGTGGCTGGAAGACAGGAAGGAAGCAGCTGGTGGAGCAGACACTCTGGCTTGGAGGGGAGAGGCCTCAGGAGGGGCTCGTGGGTAGGGTGGGCGTGGGAGCCCCTTCCAGGTCCCGCGTGGTTCAGGGTTCCGGTTCGGGGTGCGGGTTCTGGAGGAGGCCGCACACAAAGGAGAGAGACTAGAAAAGCATTATGTGGGAAATGGGGCCAGGCGGGAGCCCACCTCCAGGGCAGGACTACTCCTCACTCTGGCTTTGCCGTCCTTTTATTGAGATTAAAATGACAGGATCCACCCGTATCCCTGGGCAGGAGACTCCAGTCACAGCCCATCAGTGAGTGTAGGGCTGACCGGTGGGGGCTGCTTTAACTGCCCACAACTAGGCCTTAGCTCCGACCCTTCGGCTCCCTGCCCACAGCTCTGTCAGTAAAACAACCATCGGCCTCGGGCAAGGGCCTCCCCCGGCGGGCTTCGTGGACAGCCCTCCGGACGTCGCCAGGAGGGCGCCCGCCGCTCCGGAGGCCCAGACGCCGCACAGGGCCTCGGGGCGAGCGGGCGGAGACGAGACGCTGCCCAGTTTCCATCGCGCTCTGGACCTCCGGGTTTTGCTCATAAAAAATGACGGTGGCCGAAACCGGTTTGGCTCAATGGATAGAGCGTCGGCTTGGGGACTGAAGGGTCCCAGGTTCGATTCCGGTCAAGGGCATGTACCTTGGTTGCGGGCATATCCCCAGTGTGCAAGAGGCAGGTGATGGATGACTCTCTCTCATCGATGTTTCTAACTCTCTATCTCTATCTCTCTCTCTCCCTTCATCTCTGTACAAAATCAATAAAATATATTTAAAAAAAAAATGACGGTGGATTTTATAGGACGAGAGCACGTCGTCCGCTCTGACAGCGCCACACACGGAGGGTCTCCTGGCCGCACGCCCACGACGGGCAGCAGCGCACCCCGGGGAGAGCGCCCAGCGTTTGCGCGGCTCCCTGGACGCAGGGCCCTATTCTTTTCTTTTCCTTTTCTAAGTATTTTTAATTGATTGATTGATTGATTGATTGATTTTTGCACAAAACAACCCTGATTGACAGGAAGGTGGGAGGAAAGATTTGGATTTAGGTGCAACTCCGTCCTCCAGAGCCCAGGCAGGCTTTGTATGTTGGGACGGAGTGGGCGGGCGTCCCTCCAGCTCTGGAATACCCGTCGGAGAGCTGGTCACACAGGAAGGACGGCAGGAGCCGTTAGAGGCACCTCCGAACGGTAGTGCCAATCCCAACCCACCGGCGGGCGGAGTCTCTGGGTCACACACAAGACCGGGCTCCTGGCAGAAGTGGCTCAGAGTGTGGCCTGTACCCCACAGCCAGCCTCCAGGGGCCGCCTGGCACAGCACGGCGGGCCAGGAAAAGGCAGATGGAGTCACCTCGCTGTGGGGTTTCACCGTCACCACACACGTCATCACACACACTTTGTGCTAAAACAACTGCGCCAGCAGCTCCAGCCTCCCATCCCTCCGACGGGGCATCCCCAGGCTGAACACAAGGTGTCCCAGAACACAGACACCTGGGGGCCGGGGCCAGGACTGCTCTCCACCCCCCCCACCCCCACCCCCCACACACACACACACAAAGCCCCTTGGTCGGTCTTCGGTCTAGAATACCCAACCTGCCCAAAGCCCGCTTTAGAGGGTCCACTCTCCACGCTGACCAAGGGACTCCTGACTCCACATCAGCCACGTATTCCAAACGGATCACCCAGCTAGCTCTATTAAAAACCACGACGACAGCCAAAGCACAGCGCACACTCCTAGGCCTGTGGACTGGCCCGAGCTACCAAGGCTGGCACCGCCGGCAGAAGGCGCGAACAGAGCTGGCGCCGGGGAGAGCGGCCGTTACGTTAACAACAAAAACCCGGAACATTTCTTCAGGCCTGTTCTCAAGGCATCCCCTTCGCTCAATGTGTCTTTCTCCAACGTTTGGCTTCACCGGGCTGTCAGAAAGCAGGCTACTTACTCTTTTCTGGAAGGATCAGGAAAAGGTCTGTTTTAAAACAAACACCCTCCCCTCAACGCTCCCTCCGCCCTCCCCACCCACCACCTAACAGCAAGGGAGGCGCAGTGGCTGCTGGGCCACAGCCAGCCAGCTCGAAGGCAGGTGGAGAGGACCAGCTTCTGAGGGTCAGAATTCAGCTCTCAGAACGGCCTCCCCAGGCGGAGGGCTACGGGCTCCCGGGAAAACTTCTCCCGAGCCCCAGCTGTGACACCTCCCGCTGCAAAGGCACCTGAACCCTCCCCCTCCCCCCCCCCCCCCCCGCCCGGAGCCAGCTCCCCTGGGACCAACCACACCCAGAACCCAAAAGCCTGCTCTGCGGGGCCAGGGAGACACGAGACGGGGGCCCCCGCCTGGGTGGGGATTCACACCGGGGAAACACAGGATCCAAGTGTGTCACACCCCGCAGAGTCCGGAGCCTCCGCCCCCAGGGGGTGGGGATGAGGGGCTCTGCCCCCTGACCCACCCCCTGGGCGGGGGTCGCACCCTCTACTCAGCCACCAGCCGGGCGCCTCTCCTTGTTCAATGCGTTTAACACTTTTCAGATGGTGCGGTGGTTGTGATGGTCAGAGGCTGTGCTGGTGGCCCAGACACACACACACACACACACATACCCCGTGCCTGCCCCCGACGCCCTTCCGCCGGGAGATTTTTAAAAAAATATATTTTATTGATTTTTTACAGAGAGGAAGGGAGAGGGATAGAGAGCTAGAAACATCGATGAGAGAGAAACATCGACCAGCTGCCTCCTGCACAGCCCCACCGGGGATGTGCCCGCAACAAAGGTACATGCCCCTGACCGGAATTGAACCCGGGACCTTCCAGTCCGCAGGCCGACACTCTATCCACTGAGCCACACCGGTGAGAGCTGGGCTGTCTTTTTGTTAATCCTCATGCCAGGGCATTTTTCCATGGATTTTGAGGGAGAGTGGAAGAGACAGGGAAAGACAGAAAGACGGATATGAGAGAGACACATCGATTGGTTGCCTCCTGCACCTGCGCCCTGACCTGTTCCCGTGGCCAGAATCTAACCTGGGACCCTTCGGTCCAGAGGCCGACGTTCTGTCCACTGAGCCACATTTGCCGGAAGGACTCTGTTTGCAGCTGACCCCTGAAGCTATTAATAAGTGATTAAGTGGATTCGCCACTAGAGGGAGACAGTTACCCTGTTTAGACGCACAACCAGCCGGTATCTTAGAAACTGGTTCCTAAAATGAAGGCGGAGTGTGGCTGACGCTGCTGTTGCAGCGTCAGAGTTGCTAGATTTCGCCAATGGAAATGCTGGCTACCCAGTTACATTTGAGGTACATTTGGATTTCAGGTCAACAGTAATTCTTGCAGCTGAAGTGTGTGCCAAATATTCATGGGACATATTTATGATAAAAACCTGTTTCGTTGTAGAATGCGTTTACCTGTGGGAAGAGGTGATGGGGAGTTTGTTCGTGGAGGAGTATATCATTCCCTCTTTGAAATCTCCTAAATGATTTCTACCACATCAACACGCGGAAGTCATGTGCCCACCTCAATTTCGGATAAACAACCATCCCTAGACGGCCTGCAATGCTCGGGACGTGCTTGCCGTGAAGCGGTATTCTATTCACTGTTTGCCTGAGACCCGCACGAGGCTGGCGCCTGCGTTTCCGTGGCAGCCGTCGAGATGTTACACTTCAAAGGGACTATTGGGCCGCCAGGGCCCACAGACCACAGACCAGTGAACAGAAAGCCCCACCGAGACGCCCACTAGCCACATCACACAGGACGCGCTGCGCTCACCTCTGAAAACAACGGTTACAGCATGAATCAGGGAGAGTCATAGTTGTTCTTATGGAAAACAATACAATAATATATATACAAAGAGCCAGGGTCCATAGCGTCTGAAAGGACTGAATGGACGGCCAAGCGCAGTGCAGAACGCCGCTGCTGCAGGTGCTGCGACCAGCAGGACTGCCGAGGGGGCTGCGGACCAGGCCCAGAGAGGCCCGGAGAGAGAAGCAGGTCTGACCCGCAGCCTCCGGCAGCTGTTGACCGGTCCTTGCCTCTCTTTCTCTCTGGGTCTCGCCAGCAGCCTCCGAGGTTGCTGATTAACCCCACCTCTTTGGTCAGGCCTGGAGATAGGTCCGGAGATGCTGACTGGCATAGAAACTGACCAATCAGAACCAAATCTGGGTGAACTGCAAGGAGCCAATGGCTGCCTAGGAGGTGGAGCTTTTGGTGCTGACTGGCATAGAAACTGACCAATCGGAACCCAATCAGATGAACTGCGAAGGCAGAACCTGGGGAGGGGTTTTAAGGGCAACAGCTGTTTGGTGTAAGGGGTAAGAAAGCGGTTCAATTTTTTAACGACCATTTGGCAGTGGCTATCAGTCCAGATATAGGGATTCAGTGTTTTTGTCTCAAGAGCATCTCCTCCTGATAAAAAGCTCCCCCCTCCCATTTAAGCAGTCCTATCCTATATAATCTATACTAATAAAAGGATAATATGCTAATTAGACCAGGTTGACCAGCATCTTCCGGACGTCTGACTTCCTTTCGGACAAAGCCATGGTGGTGGGGGCCACGGCAGAGGCAGTTAGGGGTGATCAGGCCTGCAGGGGAGGGCAGTTAGGGGTGATCAGGCAGGCAGAGGCATTCGGGAGTGAGATCAGGTCAGCAGGGGAGGGCAGCTGCCTTCACTGCTTGTTCAAGAGAAGAGAGTGAGGAGGTGAGTCAGTGTTCAGCCATCTCAGCCACAGGGTGTGCGGGCAGCGATCGTGCCCTGGGCCAGGCCTGTCCCCTTTCAACTCAGACTCACAACCTGCTCCTTCCAGCCTCCCAGGGCTGTGACGAGGGACGTGGTGCTTCCTTCCCCCGGACTCCCTTATGGTAACACCTGCTCCTTAGGAGACAAGCTTGCAGCAGAGAAGGCGGCGGTGGCTCTGGTCGGCCCACCTGCTTCCGTCCTGCTCTGGAAAACCAACCACCAGACCTGCCTGGGTCAGGACACGGCGCCAGCTCGAGTCTTCTTCCGCTTGCCTTTCCTCGTTGCTCAAAATGAGACGTTGGTGAATAGAACTTCAAGAAACCCCCTGGACAGCCACATGCTGAGTGCGTACTGTGAGGGACTGATATCCAGCAAAGCATGACGGCTGACCACAGAGGTTGAAATTGGAAATCCATTCACAGAAGGACAGTGAGACAGTCACACACATGTGAACGTTAAACAGCGTGCTCAGGAACAGCAGATGGGTCCAAGAAGATGTCACAAAGGGAGTGAAAACCCTTAAAGATGTTCCCAAAAGAAGACACCACACACCCAAAACATGGGATTCAGCTAAAGCTGTGCTCAGAGGGAAAGTGAGAGCTGTAAGTGACTATATGAAGAACGAAGGATCTCAAACCAACACTCAGCCTTCCCCTTTAAGAAACTAGAAAAAAAGGAGTCCGAAGAGACAGAAGGAATATTAGAAGGGAAAATAAATGAAATAGAGAATAGAAAAACAATAAGGCAGATCAATGAAACCAAAAGCTTCTTCTCTGAAAAGATCAAGAAAACTGACAAGCCGAAACTGGTTTGGCTCAGTGGATAGAGCGACAGCCTGTGGACTGAAAGGTCCCCGGTTCGATTCCAGTCAAGGGCATGTACCTTGGTTGCGGGCACACCCCAAATAAGGGGTGTGCAAAAGGCAGCTGATCCATGATTCTCTCTCATAGATGTTTCTGACTATCCCTCTCTCTTCCTCTGTAAAAAATCAATAAAATATATTTTTTAAAAATTTTTTAAAAAGAAGAAAACTGACGAACCTTTAGCCAGACTGGCCAAGCAAAAAGCAAGCCTGAAATGACTGAAATCAGGAGAGAGGCGACATTCCTCTCAAACTTAGACTGTGAAAGGATGCGGGGAACAGGCGCACGGAGACATCACACAACCTCGAAGAAGCGGATAAATTCCGATGACACAAGCGACAAAAATGGGTTCAGGAAGGAACAGAACATCTGCCTGCACCTGTGGCCTGTACAGAGATTGGGTGAGGAATCCAACCAATGACAGCCCACGTCCCGGCCAAGGCCTGGGTCCGAGGCGCTCCCTCAGCCGGCGTCCCCGGAGAAGCAGGACCGCCCTGAGGGACACAGGACAAGGCTCTGCGGAGGCAGAAACAAATACCCCAAAACCTGATCCAAGAAAAAACAGAGCACCTGACTAGACCTGTAGCATGCAACTCGGGCATGTGCCCTTGACCGGAATCGAACCTGGGACCCTTCAGTCTGCAGGCGGACGCTCTATCAGCATTGAGGTTTCTCTCTCTCTCTCCCTCCCCCTTTCTCTCTGAAATCAATTAAAAAAAAAAAAAATTTTTTTAAAGAAGGGCCGGTGTGGCTCAGTGGATAGAGTGCTGGCCTGCGGACTGAAGGGTCCCGGGTTCGATTCCGGTCAAGGGCATGTGCCTTGGTTGCGGGCACATCCCCAGTGGAGGGTGTGCAGGAGGCAGCTGGTCAATGTTTCTCTCTTTGATGTTTCTAACTCTCTATCGCTCTCCCTTCCTCTCTGTAAAAAAAAATAAAATACATTTTTTAAAAATTAAAAAAAGAAGAAGGTAAGAGGGACAGGAAGCGTGGCTGTTGGGGGCTGGAGAGGGGCGTGGGGAGCTGCTGTTCCGCAGCCTGAGTCTCCGGGCTGCGCGGGGAGGACGCCCGGAGCCCGGTCGCTCTGAGCCACGGCCAGGTTAGCGCCGAGCGGCCTCCCGGGAAGACGGCCCATCCCGCGGTTTGGCCCGGGCCCGGCCCGCACTGTCCGGGAGGAAGGGCGGGAGCTGGTGTGTCTGCCCCGGGCCCAGGGCGCGGGCGCGCTGCCGTCTGCGTGTCCGTGCGGCTCGGCCGTGCAGGCGCCCTCCGCTCCCACGCGTGTCGCCCTGGAGGGGCTGGTGGCCCTGCTCTGCGGCGGGCGTCACTCGGTCTCAGGGAAAACACGGAGGGAGGCATGGGGCGGCCCGCGGCCGCTGCCCCAGGTTCCCGCCGCTACTTCCTCCTCCGGGCCTGCCCCTCCTCCCCTCTGAGCCAAGCGCTCTGTCACTCCTGTGTCGCATGCAAATCTCTTTCGAAAGCAAACACATGCCAGTCACAGGGCGCGGCTGCTGCTCTGCCCGGCAGGCACTTCCTCGTTCTCTGACCCTGACGGGCGCCGGGCGCCGGGCGGGAGCTGCGAGGCCTCCGCAGACGGTGGCCGCGGAGCCCCCGAGAGAACGCACAAGCCCGGCCGCACTCCCCTGGCATCCGAATGCGTCCGAGGGGCTTCACCTGTAGCAAAGGACGCACTCTGCAGGAGGTGGTAAGTGTTCACATGAAAAATAAGATCGACCGAAGGACTTGTACACGTGCATATGAGTACAACCAATGGACACAAAACTCTGGGGAGGGAGGGTATGAATGGGGGGGCGATGTTAAAATATGTACACAGATAATAATTTAATTAAAAAAATAGGGGAAAATTTAAATAAAAATAAATAAATAAACGTTCTTTATCACTCATAAACGTCTCCAGGGTATACGTTTATGTTCTTTAAAAACATATATTTTTATTTCAGAGAGGAAGGGAAAGGGAGAGGGAGACACATGGAAGAGAGAGAATCAGCTGCCGCCTACACGCCCCCTGCTGGGGCTCAATCCCACAGCCCGGGCCCTGAACTGTGTGCCAGACCAGGAATCAAACTGGCCTCCTGGTTCATAGGTCAACGCTCAACCACCGAGCCACCCGCTCAGGCTTGTGTGTGTGTATATAGATATTTTTAAAAATATATTTTTATTAACCTCAGAGAGGAAGGGAGAGGGAGAGATAGAAACATCAATGATAAGAGATAATCATCGATCAGCTGCCTCCTGCACACCCCCTACTGGGGAGCAAGCCTGCAACCCAGGCACGTGCCCTTGGCCAGAATGGAACCTGGGACCTTTCCGTCCGCAGGCCAACACTCTATCCACTGAGCCACACCAGCCAGGGCAGATGTATATGTTTTTATTTAAACAAGCAAACTTCAGAGAAAGAGAGAGGGGAGTTTACGACATTCATGACAGTTAAAAACTCAAGCACTTCTATAATATGAATTACTAAATAAATAGCAATGAATAGTGTGGGATCCCTTAACACGGCCCGCGTGGTTCAGGGCCCACTCGGAGTCCGGTTTCCGGAGAAGGCCTCGCACTACAATGAAGAGACGGGGAAAGTGGGGCCAGGCGGGAGTCCGCCTCAGGGGAGAACTACTCCTGCTCTGGCCCTTCCGCTCCTTTTATTGAAATTCTGAGACAAAGACATCTCTTAGGCAGGAAATTCCATCAACAGAAAGTCAACAAGAATTTACATACGATTAGCAACTGAAAGCTGCCTCAGCCACCACTGTCTCAACCAGGCGAGTCAATAGCTCCCACCTTTCGGAGCCGTCGAGGTTGGCCAGCTCCCTTTACCTTTTATTACCAGTGACAATGTTCGGTTTCTGTTTCTGGCAAATAGTAATAAAAACTGCACTTTTATAATATGAATTACTCCTGGCTGGTGGCTCAGTGGCTAGAGCATTGTCCCAAATACTCTAAGGTTGCGGGTTTGATCCCAGTCAGGGCTTAGACAAGAATCAACCAATGAGAGCACAGGTAAGTGGAACCACAAATCAATGTCTCTCTCTCTCTTCCTCTCTCTCTCTTTCCCCATTCCCTCCCTCAAATGAATAAATAAAAATTTATTTTAAAAAAGACTATACTAGCCCTATCCAGTTGGCTCAGTAGATAGAGCGTTGGCCTGTGGACTCAAGGGTCCCAGGTTCGATTCCAGTCAAGGGCATGTACCCTGGTTGCGGGCACATCCTCAGTTGGAGGGTGTGTGTGTGTTCAGGAGGCAGCTGATGGATGTTTCTCTCTCATTGATGTTTCTAACTACCCCTCTCCCTTCTGTGAAGGAAAAGAGCCACATGCTAACCTGACAAGCTCAGGGGAGGCCTGCGTGCAGTCTTGCAAACTCAGAGACCTAAAATAACCACAAAAGATGGTTTGAAAATTAAATATCTAACTACCAACAGGTCATAGTGGGTAGTCATTTCCTAAACCGATACTTCACCTGACAAAGATCAACTTAGATCTTCTTTACTGAGCCCATCAGCCTTCCTGCCTCTAAGATAACATATCGGTGAGATGTCTGGGTAACTTGTAACTTCCCTTTTTCAGAGCCCCTGGGGCACAACCAAATGTGGGGGACACCAGGACGGATTCCTTCCTTGTCATGTTAATTGTTCCTGCACTCACCAGAGTACACGTCCTTCATTGTACTTTTTATCCAATCCCAGGACTTTCCCACCGCTTGGCTTTCTCCCGCCTCCTTACTCCATCACCAATGAACTTCATGTCACCAACCTGTGTCCCTCCTTTGGTTTCGGTGTATAAATAGAAATGAAACCCGCCATTCTCAGGAGCATCATCTCAATCCGTTGAGGTTCTGCTTCCCGCAGATGTCGACAGTTTGGCTCAAATAAACTCACAAAAACTCTTTACAGGTTTCAATGTTGTTGTTGTTTTCATTAACACTTCCTTTCTGTAAAAAGTCAGTAAGATATATTTTTTTAAAAAAAGACTATACTATGAATTTTTAATTCACTTTGGGCAATGGTTCCTTGTATGTGAAAGACACAGAAACGTCTATAGATGACATCACATGGTAGCTGGGACTGGATTCGCAGTCACACCCGTGGGTGGGAGTGGGAGGGTGCCCCCCAGAGGACAGCACTTCCCCCCCCCCCCCGCTGTGGTGCCAGGAGGCCTTGCTGAGGAGCCACTGCCCACACCAGGGCACTGTCCGCCGGGCTGACCCCCTTGGCACCCCAAGGGCCTCCCGCAGAGGGAGTTGACCCTGAGGGACCCCACTCTGCCTCTGCAGCCGGAAGAAACAGGCTGGGGTGGGGGGCAGGGTGCGGGGGGTAGAGTCAGGGTGTGGGGGCAGAGTCAGGGTGCGGGGGGCAGAGTCAGGGTGTGGGGGCAGAGTCAGGGTGTGGGGGCAGAGTCAGGGTGTGGAGTGTGGGGGCAGAGTCAGGGGGCGGGGGGCAGAGTCAGGGTGTGGGGGCAGAGTCAGGGTGCGGGGGTCAGAGTCAGGGTGCGGGGGCAGAGTCAGGGTGCGGGGGCAGAGTCAGGGTGTGGGGGCAGAGTCAGGGTGTGGAGTGTGGGGGCAGAGTCAGGGTGTGGGGGGCAGAGTCAGGGTGTGGGGGCAGAGTCAGGGTGTGGAGTGTGGGGGCAGAGTCAGGGTGTGGGGGCAGAGTCAGGGTGTGGGGGCAGAGTCAGGGTGTGGGGGCAGAGTCAGGGTGTGGGGGGCAGAGTCAGGGTGCGGGGGCAGAGTCAGGGAGGGCCCGGCGCTCACACCTGGAGCCTGAGCCCCTGTGGGCTTCGCTCCCGCCATGAGGTTCTCTCCGGACCCCGGGCCTCGGACGGTGCCCCAGCCCGGGCCTGTGGCGGGAGTTTCCTCTGGCTCATCCCCAAGAGGAAGTCGGGGCCGCACCATCGCGGCCTGAGGACGAGGAGCCAGGAGGGAAGGATGGGCCTCCAGCCGCCGGCAGACACCACGGGGCCTGCGGGCCGGGCCTGTGTCCCTGAGCTGCGCCCCCAGGAGGGGCGTCTCCGCCCGGAGCCTCTGCCAGGAGCTGGGCCCCACGCCGCCGTCCACGTGGCCGACGCCGAGGGGAGCGCGGCCGTGGGCTCCGAAGTGGGGAGCAGCGGTCTGGACGGACCAGCTCCCCGCGGTCAGGGCGCGTGTGCCGAGAAGTAAAATCGCCACCGCGGTGCCGTCCGTCTGCCTGTCTTCAGAGGGAGCTGGCGAGAGGCACCCTCACATTTGTGTCCTCAGACCAGACCGGCCGTGCCCCACGCTGCCCGGCCGCGCCCCGGCGCCTGGCACCGCTCCCTGTGCCCCTGCCCGGGCCCGCGGGGCGCTGAGCCGGGCCTCCCGCCGCCGCGCAGGGGCAGGACGGGCCGGCCAGGCCGCCTCACCGCCCGGCGCTGGCCGCACCCCAGGCCCAGGCGGCCGTGCCCCCGCCGGGACCGGACGGCGCGGCGGCCAGGGCGCCGCTCGGGGGAGGGCACTTCTCTGTTCTGTGGGCCGGTGACCCGGCGGCCTGTTCGCCCACTTCCTCCGACGGAGCAGCTCGTCCGGGGCTGCCCCACGGGGCCCTCCGGGCCGGCGGCTCCCTGAGCCCGGGGCCCGCCACGCTCTCCGGAGGCGGCCGACGCCCACCCTGCAGCCGGGCACACAGAGTGCACCCACATTCAGGCCTCTGGGCATCCCCCCGGGGAGCATGTCCCTCCCCTCGGCCTCAGGGACCCCCAGACCTGCCGCCGGGGGCGCAGGGCAGTGGCCGCTGGTCCGAATCCCCTCTCCCGCCCTCTGCCTCCCAGGGAGCCGGCCCGACGGGCCCTCCTCAGCTCCGGCCCCTCCCTCCTTGGGGCCCTGCCCCAGCGTCCTGTAAGGGAGCAGAATGTGCCCAAACCGGTTTGGCTGAGTGGATAAAGGTCCCAGGTTTGATTCCGATCAAGGGCTTACATTGGTTGCGGGCACATCCCCGGTGGAGGGTGTGCAGGAGGCAGCTGGTGGATGATTCTCTCTCATCGATGTTTCTAGCTCTCTATCCCTCTCCCTTCCTCTCTGTGAAAAATCAATAAAAAAATATTTAAAAAAAAGAGGAATGTGAGGACTGCAGTGGGAGGAAACATGAACCCCGCTCTGTGAGCCGTGCTGCCTGTTCTGACTAAAGAACACACATTCGCCCTGACCGGTGTGGCTCAGTGGATAGAGCGCCGGCCTGCGGACTGAAGGGTCCCGGGTTCGATTCCAGTCAAGGGCATGAACCTTGGTTGCGGGCACATCCCCAGTGGGGGGGTGCAGGAGGCGGCTGATCGATGTTTCTCTCTATTCGCTGTTTCTGACTCTCCCTTCCTCTCTGTAAAGAATCAATAAAATACATATATTTATTTTTAAATATTAACCTTCTTTAAAAAAAAGGACGCACACGCCGTCCTGGCCGGGAGCTGCAGGCCCGGCGCCCGGAGTGGACCTTGGACTGGCAGTCACCCCGGAAACAGTAACCACCTTGTTGCCCAGACAACGGAGCCCCGCCCCGCCTGCGCTCCCCCGGGCCTGCGGTGCCGGGTGCCGTCTTCCCTGTGCTCCCACAGAAGCCGCCGGCTCTCCCTCCCGCCGGCAGGATTGGCATCGGCGCGCACAGGATGCCACCGACCCTGCGCTGTTTTTTTTGTTTTGTTTTCTTAAAATATATATTTTATTGATTTTTTTATAGAGAGGAAGGGAGAGGGAGAGGGATAGAGAGTTAGAAACATCGATGAGAGAGAAACATCGACCAGCTGCCTTCCTGCACACCCCCGACTGGGGATGTGCCTGCAACCAAGGTACATGCCCTTGACTGGAATCGAACCTCAGACCTTCAGTCCGCAGGCCGATGCTCTATCCACTGAGCCACACTGGTTAGGGCTTTATCTTTTTCTTTCTTTCTTTTCTTTTTTTTTTTTTTTGTTAAATATATTTTATTGATTTTTTACAGAGAGGCAGGGAGAGAGATAAAGAGCCAGAAATGTTGATGAGAGAGAAACATCGACCAGCCACCTCCTGCACATCCCCGGAATCGAACCGCAGCCAACGTACATGCAGCCAATGTACATGCCCTTGACCGGAATCGAACCCTGGACCTTTCAGTCCGCAGACCGACGCTCTACCGCTGAGCCAAACCGGCTTCGGCTTTCTCTTTCTTTTAATCTCGTTGAGTGAGCATCCCCAGTGCTCAGGAAGTGCCCGGCACACATAGGTGCTCACTAACAATTAATGGTTAAATGAATGAGTGAGTCAACCCATGATTTATTCACCAAATCACACAGTGGTAAGAAAGCGGACGTGTTAAGCCTATCGGTGGCTCAGGTGCCGCTCCCTGGAGTCCCCGCGGGAGGGGGACGTGGCAGGTCGGGTGGGCAGGTCCGGAAGCGGCCTGCACAGGGCGTGGCCTCCCTTACCGCCGGCCGGTGAGACCGGAGCCTGGGGCGGCACCCCTCTGCCACCTCACCACTCTCACAAACAATGAGCTCACCTGATTAGAAATCAAACTCTGGCCGAAGCCGGTGTGGCTCAGTGGATAGAGCGTCGGCCTGCGGACTGAAGGGTCCCGGGTTCGATTCCGGTCAGGGGCATGTATGTTGGTTGTGGGTGCATCCCCAGTGAGGGGTGTGCAAGAGGCAGCTGATCAATTATTCTCTCTCATCAATGTTTCTAACTCTCTATCCCTCTCTCTTCCTCTCTGTAAAAAATCAATAAAATGTATTTAAAAAATAAAATAATAAAAATTAAACTCTGACTCTGCAGTCTGAGTGCTACGAACTGACTGTGTTCCCCCGAAATTCACAAATTGAAACCATACCCCCCACGTGATGTGTTAGGAGGCGGCTTTCAGAAGATAATCAGGGTTACAGGAGGTCATGAGCGTGGAGCTCTCACAAGTGGCATTGGTGCCCTTGTTTTTTGTTTTTTTTTTAAGCAAAGAAGTTAATTTTTTTTAATTATTATTATTGTTTATATTATTACAAATGTTCCTTCTCCCCACCCCCACCATTGCTCTCCTCCACCAGGTTCCCAACCCACCCTCTGCCCTTTCCCCACTCCCCATTGTCCTCATCCATAGGTGCACAGTTTATGTTCAGTCTCTTCCCACATCCCCCTCTCCCCTTCTCCCCAAGAATAGTCAGTTCACTCCCCTTCCATACCTCTGATTCCATTATATTCAACAGTTACTATTGTTCATCAGATTCTTTTCAATTCCCTTGGTTTTTAGATTCACTTGTTGATAGTTACGTATTTGTTGTTCATAATTTCCATCTTTATTTACTTTCTCTTCTGAAAGAACCCCCTTCAGCAATTCATATAATTCTGGTTTGGTGTTGATGAACTCCTTTAGCTTGTTTTTATTAGTGAAGCTCTTTATCTGACCTTCGATTCTGAGTGATAGCTTTGCTGGATAGATTATCTTTGGCTGTAGGTTCTTACTATTCATCACCTTGAATATTTCTTGCCATTCCCATCTGGCCTGCATGGTTTCTGTTGAGAAGTCAGCTGACAATCGTATAGATGCTCCTTTATAGGTAACTACCTTCTTTGCTCTTGCTGCTTTTAATATTCTCTCTTTGTCTTTTGCTCTTGGAATTTTTATTATGATGTGTCTTGGTGTGGTCCTCTTTGGATTCCTTTTGTTTGGAGTTCTGCGCGCTTCCTGGACTTGTAAGTCTAATTCTTTCACCAGGTGGGGGAAGTTTTCTGTCACTATTTCTTTCAGTATGTTTTTGACATATTGCTCTTTCTCATCTTCTGGGAACCTCATAATTCTGATGTTGGTTCGCTTGAAGTTGTCCCAGAGGTTTCTTACATTATCTTCAATTTTCTGGATTCTCTTGCCTTCTAGCTTCTGTGGGGGAGTGTCTTCTGGCTCTTTATGTTCCAAATCTTTGACTTGGTTCTTGCGATCTTCTTTTCTGTTTTTGGGACTCTGTATAATATTTATTATTTCAGACAATGTATTCTTTATTTCTTGTTGATTCCTTATCATTTCTTGTTGATTCCTCATTAATTCTACATGATTTCTTTTCATATCCTCATAGGACTTATCCATCTTTTCTAGGAAATTCTTAAAAAACCTTATAAGCGTAGATTTGAACTCTATATCCAGCCGCTTTTAGTCCTCCATTTCTTTCGTTTGTGATCTATTTTGTTGTCGCATTTTGCAGCTACAGATGGGACGGGGTTTCAGGGTGGAGCCTACAGCCTTGGCTTCCGTCCGCCCCGCCCTATGCGGGTACTTCAGTACTCGCTGCCAGCACCTCTGAGAGAAAGGTGCCCTCGATTTTCGCCTGCTGCCAAACAGTCTATGCTCTCCCCCAATGAGCCGGGTATTGGGGTTCAGTTCAGTTGGAAGTGGAGTTGGAGGTGGCGTTCAGAGCAGTCTGGAGCCCCTGTCTCCTTCCCGCCAGTGCAATCCTGCGGCACAGCCGCCCGTCCCTTCTCTGAGCGCACTGTGCGCCGCTCCCCCGGGGTTCCGCCTTACAGCCCAGCTCCCTCTGTGTGAGCCTGGGTCCCCGGGGTCTGGGCTAGAACAGGTTCAGAGCAGTCAGAACTGGGGCCCAACACAGTCGGGGTTTTATCTCCTTCCCGCTAGGGAGCGCCCGCCAGGCACTCAGCCTCCCTCCTCTCCGGCTCCGTCCTCTCCGCGTGCAGCGTGTCTTGGTACCTTAGGCTTTTCCAGCTCCTCCGCGCTTCCTTCTGGTTTTCTCCTTGCTTCTCATTGTAGAATTTCCAGTCAGTCGACTTTCCTGTAGTTCTGGGTAATGCCCATTTTATATTTTAGTTGTATTTTATTGAAATTGTTGTGTGCGGCTGCGGCTAGGTGTTTACCTGGGCGCAGCCATCTTGGATCTCCCCCGCATTGGTGCCCTTGTAAGAACCACCCGAGAGCCTGCCCCCACTTTGCTCTCTGCCCGGTGAGGGCACGGGAGAATTCGGAGTTTGCAGCCGGCAGCCGGCCTACACTCTGACCTTGGACTTCTGACCTCCAGAACTGTGAGCTTTCATAAACACTCTCACCAGCCACCTGGAATCCTGCTGGAAATCTTTCCTACAGGAAGTCAAGAACCCACACACTGCCCAGCCGGTGTGGCTCAGTGGCTGAGGGGTGGCCCAGGACCCAGGAGGTCAGTGGTCCATTCCTGGCAGGGCACATGCCAGGGTGCAGGCGCCATCCCCAGTAGGGGGTATGCAGGAGCAGCCAATTGATGTTTCTCTCTCTCCCTCTCCCTTCCTCTCTCTGAAATTAATACCGTTTCCCCGAAAATAAGACAGTCTTATATTAATTTTTTCTCCCAAAGTTGCGCTAGGTCTTATTTTTGGAGGATGTCTTATTTTCGGGGAAACACGGTGTATATATAATTCATCCCTAGCCAGTTTGGCTCAGTGGATAGGGCACGGGCCTGTGGACTGAAGAGTCCCGGCTCCATTCCGGCCAAGGGCACGTGCCTGGATTGCAGGCTTGATCCCAGTGGGGGCGTGTAGCAGGCTGCTGATCAATGATTCTCTCTCATCACTGATGTTTCTCTCGCTCTCTCCCTCTCCCCTCCTCTCTGAAATCAAATTTAAAAATATATATTTTTTAAGTTCCTTAAAAATAAGTAAAATAAAATAAATCAACACAAATTTCCTTTGGCCCAGCACCTCCTCACACCCCCTCTCTGGTTGACCCCAGGGTCTGAGCCGCCTCAGCACCCTCTGTGAGTCCCTGCTGGCCGCCCCGCCAGCTCTGGCCCCGCCTCCCTGTCCTCCGCCGCAGGGGCAGGTGGACCTGCTGACCAGCTCTCCCCCGGGGAAAGGCCTGGCCCGCGGCCGCCTCGCCCTCGCTTCTCCTCTGTTGGGTGGCGCGCCCGGGGGCAGAGTCCGCAGGGCTGCGTGCACTCCAGAGGCCCCGGCTCCTCCTCATCCCCGAGGGACACTGGCTGGTGCGCTCGCTCGCTGTGCCGGGCCTGGGGCTGGCTCCGGGTGGGACGCCGAGGGGCCGCCTGGGGCACCGGGTGGGGTGCGGCTCCGAGGAGGCTGTGGCTGGAGCGGGCGGGGCACCGGCTGGCGGGCCGCGGGCTGGCGGCAGGCTGGGCCTCTGCTCCTCTCGCCGCCGGGTAGCCCTGGGGGGCGCTACGGCCGGAGGACCACGCAGGGAGGGCTGGCCTCGCGGTGAAGCGTCTCTCCTCGCCCACAGCCTGCGGCGGGAGCACGGGCCCCGCGGGCGCCGGGGCGGGACGGCCACCGCACGCGTGTCCAGGGCTGGCCACGGCCCCGCTCCTCCCCGCTCGGGGGCGGCACGGAGCCGGGCTGCCCGAGGGCTGACCCTCCCAGGGGCCCGCCAGCCCCGGCCTCCTGGCACGCTGATGCTCTGGGTCCGGAGGGAGTGGCAGCTCTGTCCTGCCCCACAGTGACCCCAGGGAGCGCCTGCCCGCTGCCCCAGCCGGGAGGCGGGCCTGTGCTGGAGCCAGCGCCGGGGACGTGCGGGCACCTCGGGAGGCCCAGGCCGCTCTGCGCTGTCGGCGGGGAAGCTGGCCTCAGGGTTCCTGTGAACGTGTCCGGGGGCCCCCAGGCCAGCCCAGGGCTTGGCACCCTCCCAGGGTCCCCCCTCGCCAGCCGCTGCCCAGTGACCACGCGGCGGGCGGCTCTTGTCCGGTCCAGGCCGGACCCAGGCCGGGCAGTGTGCTGTGTCTGCGGAATGTCCTGGAACTGCGGGCAGCCAGGTTCTACCAGCACGTGACACACAGCAGATTACTAGCTATCTCGTCCCCATGGTGGGTCGCTCCGACCACTGAGCCACACGGGCCAGAGCCTGCCCCACAGTGGTTTTCCTGGCCTCCTCACGCTGCCTCCTCACGCTTCATGGATGCTGAGGGCCTGGGAGTTCCGAGGTGTAAACTGTGGGTCCCTCTGTGAGATTACGGGGACATTTCTTCTCTGTATTATTTTTCTATGGTTTATAGATCCCCACAATGAGCAAATGTTATTATCATCACAGGAGAACAATAGTAAAGAAAGTTTGCCTGTGTACAAGTCCCAAATCCATGAAAATTCTCCTCAAGTCAGACACATGCCCGCAACCCAGGCACGCGGCCTTGGCCGGAATCGAACCTGGGACCCTTAGTGCGCGGGCCGACGCTCTACCCACTGAGCCGCACAGCCAGGCCCGGCGGGGCGCTGGCTCCTCTCCGTGCCTGGGAGCAGAGGGCGGCACGGCCTCAGGCCCACCCCGTGCCAGCGAGCCGGGGTCCAGCTGGCCTTTCCCCGCCCGGCCCGGCCCCGGAGGGACATTACCCTGCGGCTCCCAGCTCCGCGGGGTCTCCTGCCCGGCAGCGCCTTCCAGGGGGAATCGGACCCGGAAAAAGGGTTGTTTGTGGAGAGGAGGGGTTCCCTCCAGAAACCACTGTCCCCCCAGCCACCCTGCCCTGGGACCCCGCAGACCCCACAAGCTCTACCCGGCTTCCTGGCTCCTGGGCGCCAGGTGTCTCTGTCCTGATGGGTGGCTGGGTGGCCTCGGAGGAGGCTGGTCCCACAAAGTCAAACGTGATTAGAACGGGGAGCACCAGCCACCTCGCCTGGTGGACGAGGGAGACGGCGGGGTTAATGGTTAACGTGCTACGTGAGCGGCTCCATGCACCCCGGGGCGGGAGGGGGGGTGTCCACACAGCCAGGCACCACCCCACCCGGACAGAGCCGCTCGGCACGCCCAGACCCACCCGTCTGTCCCCACAGCTGCCGCCGGAACCCCTGACCCGCCCTCTGTCAGGTCTGTGCGCGGCTCCTGGAGGGCTCATGGAACCTCCATTTGCAGGCGAGTCAGACAGATCTGTGGGTGACCTGGGGACCTACTCCTTACAGTGACTTCTGGAGTGGGGGTGGGGGGCAGCCTCGTGGGACAGAGCCCCTGCCCGTGGGTCCGGTTCACTGCAGACGGAGGGCTCAGGGCTGAGTTAAACCCCAGGACACCGGCTCAGCTGGCCGGCTCCGTGGCTGAGCGTGGACCTAGGGACCAGGAGGCCGGGGTTTGGTTCCCGGCCAGCCCACAGGCCCAGGTTGCAGGCTCGATCCCTGGTGGGGGCAGTGCGGGAGGCAGCCAATTGATGTTTCTCTCTCATATCTCTACCCTTCTCGCTTCCTCTCTTTATAATCAATGAAGACATATTTTAAAATCTATAAAAAAAAAAAATAGGAAAAGGAGGTATGTCCATTGATGGATGAGTGGGTAAAGAAAATGTGGTACAGCTCTAACCGGTTTGGCTCGGTGGAGAGTGTCGGCCTGCAGACTGAAGGGTCCCGGGTTCGATTCCAGTCAGGGGCATGTGCCTTGGTTGCGGGCACATGTGTGCAGGGGGTGTGCAGGAGGCAGCTGGTCGGTATTTCTCTCTCATGCATGTTTCTAACTCTCTATCCCTCTCCCTTCCTCTCTGTGAAAAGCAATAAAATGTATTTTGAAGAAAATGTGGTATTTATGATGAGGGTGGACCTCCAAGGCATTGTGCTAAGCGAAGTGAGTCAGATAGAGAAAATCACACTGTACAGTCTAACTTAGATGTGAAATCTTTTTTTTTTAAATGAAACAAAACAAACTCATAAAAAGACGGAGGATGCACAGTGGCTAAAAGGCAAAGGCCCGGCGTCTGGCGCTGACACACACACTCACACACACTCACACTCACACACACACACACTCATACTCACACTCACACACACACACACTCACACAGTCACACACACACACTCACACACAGTCACACATACACTCACACAGTCACACACACACAGTCACACTCACACACACACAGTCACACACACAGTCACACTCACACACACACTCACACACACACTCACACACACTCACACAGTCACACACACACAGTCACACATACACTCACACACACTCACACAGTCACACTCACACACACACTCACACACAGTCACACATACACTCACACAGTCACACACACACAGTCACACATGCACACGCGCACGCACACGCGGGAGGAAGCCCTGTCTTCCCGGGTCATTCCCAGCACAGACAGCAGCAGGGATCACCAGAGGGCGGTGTGCACACAGGGTCAGGTGTGAGCTGAGAGCCAGGCAGCTCACAGGTGAGGACGTCGGGAGAGATGCACGTGTGCAGAGGGAAGCTCACACAGTTTGGGCTGTGCTCGTGGGTGGAAGACGTGCCCCGGAGCGCCCTGAGCGGCCTGCGGGAGCTCCGGCCGCGGAGGGAGGTGGCACAGAGGGAGCCTGGCACAGGCCGGCGCGGCGGGGAGCCAAAACCGTCCGGAGGACTCCTGCGGCTGAGACTCCGGAACCACACGTGTCCCACGGCGCTGGGCTGGACGGCAGGAGACCGGACGGAGCCAGCCCCCTGCCCCGTTTGCTACCTGCATGGAGGGCCTTCCCCCTACAGACCGGGGGTGGGGGGGTACGTGCTCTGACTGAGGGGAGGGCGTGACTTACCGGATGTCCCGCTGCTGCCCTGCCAGCCTGCCGCGCCTGCCCGCTAACTCACGCCCGGCTTCCCGGTGCACGCAGACCCAGAGGCGATGTGGGCGCGTCGGTAACGAAACGATCGCAGTGTTCCCGGAAGACTGGGGAGGTTTGTGCTTCTCTGAATTTCAAAACCCGCTCAGGACACACGCCTGCCCCGGGCACAGAGGGATCCCGGCCCCGCCTTCCGCCCCTGGCTTCAGAGGCAGCACAGGCGGGCTGCCCTTTCCCGACACCGCAGGGCCCCCAGCGGGAGGAGGCGAGGAGAGAGCCTGTCATGTGGGGACAAGGTTTTATTTATTAATTTTTAAAAATACTTTTTTATTGATGTCAGAGAGGAAGGGAGAGGGAGAGAGATAGAAACATCAAAGACGACAGAGAGTCACTGATCTGCTGCCTCCTGCACGCCCCCCACTGGGGATCCAGCCCGCAAGCAGGCCTGAGCCCTGACTGGGAATTGAACCCTGACCTCCTGGTTCATAGATCAACGCTCAACCACTGAGCCACACGGCCAGTGGGAATGGTGGTCTCCAGGGGGAGCAGAGATTGGGGACGATGAAGGCGGGGCCAGGGGGACAGAGAGGACAGGACCAGCCTCCGGGGCCTGCAGCGGGCACTTCCTGAGAGCGGGCACGGGAAGGCTCTGGCTCCTCGGAGCCGGGCTGCTTCGGGCCAGAGCCCTTGCTGTCGGTGGGAATCTGGGGGACACTCGCTCACCTCGGTGCAGATGGACGCCGATCGAGGCCGGGCCAAACAGAGAAGGTGGTGCCGGGGAAAGTGACAGAGCACGCAGGATGTGGCAACTCGGCGAGAGCTTAGAAATCAGGTTGTGGGTTCAGGAGGGGGGAGAGGAAGTACGGATGGGGTTTGGGGGGCGGCAGCGTGGGAAGAGACACGGGGCACGTGACCTTCCTCACACGTCGTCTTGTTGGGGACCCGCGGGGAGGGCGCCAGGCAGGGTGAGGAGCGGGTCCGGGGTGCATGTGGCTTTGGAGCGAGGGGTCCAGCCAGGAGCCCAGCCCCCACCGCCTGGCCGTGACGCGGGCGCACCGTCAGTCAGCTTTGATCAGAGACGCAGAGCACCGGCCACATCGTGTGTCTCGTGTGTGTGTGTGTGTGTGTGTGTGTGTGTGTGAGAGAGAGGGAGAGAGAGAGAGAGAGAGACAGAGAGACAGAGAGAAGGAGAGAAGGAGAGAGAGGTAGGATCTGACCTTAGGCAGTGGTGGGCATGGCCTCTCATCGGACCTGGTGCGGGTTAAAGAACGGTGATGGTAACAAATTCCTGTCAGCTCATTACATCATGCAGGACTTCCTCTCTAACACCCTTTCCCCTACATTTTACTTTTATTTCTTTATTGGTTAAGGTATCTTTTACCTACATTTAAAAAATATATATTTTTACTGATTTCAGAGGAAGGGAGGGATAGAAACATCAGTGATGAGAGAGAATCATGGATCGGCTGCCTCCTGCTCGCCCCCCACTGGGGAGGGAGCCCACAGCCCGGGCCTGTGCCCCGACCGGGAATCAAACCCTGACCTCCTGCCTCCTAGGTCACTGCTCAGCCACGGAGCTGCGCCCGCCCGGCTCACCTACGTTTTTATTGTAATTTTTGCCTCTACACATGACCTTTTGTAATCGCACTGAGGAAAGTTCACTCAGTCTTTCCTCTAGAAAACTGATCAAAATATTTAATATTGATACTTAGAAGTGTTTTTTTTAACGTCACAACTTGTTGATATATGATGTCTGCCGGAGGCCGATGGTTGTTTTACTGACAGAGCTGTGGGCAGGGAGCCGAAGGGTCGGAGCTAAGGCCTAGTTGTGGGCAGTTGAAGCAGCCCCCACCGGTCAGCCCTACACTCACTGATGGGCTGTGACTGGAGTCTCCTGCCCAGGGATACGGGTGGATCCTGTCATTTTAATCTCAATAAAAGGACGGCAAAGCCAGAGCGAGGAGTAGTCCTCCCCTGGAGGTGGGCTCCCGCCTGGCCCCATTTCCCACATAATGCTTTTCTAGTCTCTCTCCTTTGTGTGCGGCCTCCTCCAGAACCCGCACCCCGAACCGGAACCCTGAACCACGCGGGACCTGGAAGGGGCTCCCACAGATGTCCAAACGTGGCCCAGCCACCCCACCCCCAAGCCGGCGGTGAAAGGAGAAGTGGCGAGGACGGGGAAAGGCCGACAGCTGCTCCCATCCACCCCCGCTGCCCGCGGCACGAGTACTCTGTTCCCGCCGTCATTTTCTGCTTTTTATTTCAGAGAGGAAAGGAGATAGAGACATCCATGATGAGAGATGGATGGAGCCCACAGCCCGGCCTGTGCCCTGACCTCCTGGTTCCTAGGTCGACGCTCACCACTGAGCCACACTGGCCCGGCTCCAGTCCTGTTCCACGCATCATTTTTGCAAGGATTCTGACTTACATTCCTGCTTTTTTCACTTAACATGGAAACATGTCTCAAAAAACTCACATCATTCAAATAAAGCCTAGCTATTTCGTCACACGTTTTTAAAAAGGGGCCAATTGCAGGGGTTCCCCAAAAAGGAAGCAGGAAAAGTCAAGGTCCCCAAGTCAAGCTCGCCTTACCCAGGCAGCTGCCCGCTGGCCAGCGCTGCACTGTCCCTGAGCCTGGGCTGGGACGGCAGGCGCTCCCCAGGGTGCCAGGCAGAGGGGGCACCCTGGTGCGGGAAGCGGCAGCGGCCTGGCCTCCCTCTCCCTTCCTCTCTGAGGTCAATGGAAGCCCCCAATGAGAAAAGCAGACATGCTGATTAGACAGAAGGGGGGGCAGAGCGGGGAAGGAAGGGGGAAGGGATGGAGCGGGAGGGGGAGGGGTTGGGAATGGGGAAGTGGGGGGAGGGGTAGTGGAGTGGAGGGTGAGGTTGGGGGTGAGGGTGAGGGTGGGGGTGAAGGTTAGGGATGGGGTGGAGGTAGTGGAGTGGGTAGGGGAGTAGGTGGGGGTGAAGGTTAGGGATGGGGATGGGGTGGGGGTAGCGGAGTGGGGGTGGGGTGGGTAGAGGAGTGGGAGAAGATGGGGGTGGGAGGGTGGAGGTCAGGGTTGGGGATGGGGAAGTGGGGGGTGGGGGCAGCAGAGTGGGGGGTGAGGCTGGGGTTGAGAATGGGAAAGGGGAGTGGGTGGGGGTGGGGGTGAGGGTGGGGGTGGGGTGGAGGTTAGGGATGGGGATGGGGTGGGGGTAGCGGAGTGGGGGGTAGGGGAGTAGGTGGGGGTGAAGGTTAGGGATGGGGTGGGGGTAGCGGAGTGGGGGTGGGGTGGGTAGGGGAGTGGGTGAGGATGGGGGTGGGAGGGTGGTTAGGGTTGGGGATGGGGAAGTGGGGGTGGGGGCAGGGGAGTCGGGGGTGAGGCTGGGGGTGGGGGTGGGGGAGGAAGGCCTGCTCTGGCAGGGATTTGGGGCTGGGCCTCTCGCATTTAAGAAAAAGGAGCCGCCGAAACCGGTGTGGCTCAGTGGATAGAGCGTCCGTCTGAAAGGTCCCAGGTTCGGTTCCGGTCAAGGGCTCGCACCTTAGCTGCGGGCACATCCCCGGTGGGGGGTGAGCAGGAGGCAATTGATCGATGTTTCTCCCTCTAGCTCTCTCCCTTCCTCCCTGTAAAAAGTCAATAAAATATATTTTAAAAAGAAAAGGGAAAAAGACAAACCACAGGCCGGTCCCGCTCTGGGGCGCAGGGTTGGGGTCCCCCCGGGTGGCCGGGCGCCGGAGGGAGGCGGGGCCGCCGGGGAGCGGCGCTGCGGGAAGCCCCGGGCGGGGCCGGCGGGCGGGGCGGGGCGGGGCGGCGGCGGGGCGGAGGCGGCGGGCGGGGCGGGGCGGCGGGCGGGCGGGCGGCGGGCGGGGCGGGGCGGCGGGCGGCGGGCGGCGGCGGGCGGGGCGGGGCGGCGGGCGGGGCGGGGCGGCGGGCGGGGGGGCGGGGCGGCGGGCGGGGCGGCGGGGCGGCGGGCGGCGGGCGGGGCGGGGGCGGGCGGGGCGGGGCGGCGGCCGGGGCGGGGCGGGGGCGGGGGGGGGGCGGGGCGGGGGCGGGGCGGGGGCGGGGCGGGGGCGGGGCGGGGCGGCGGGCGGGGCGGGGCGGGGGCCGGGCCTGCGCTCCGGGACCGGAGCGGCCGGACCCCGCGGCGGGAGCCCGGGCGCCCGGAGCGCCATGCGGCCGCGGCTGTGGCTCCGGCCCCCGCTGCCGCTCCTGCTCCTCCTGCTCCTCCTGCTCCGCTCCGCGGCCCCGGCAGGTGAGGCCCCGGCCCGGGGGCCGGATGGGGGCGGCGGGCCGGGCGGCGGGGAGTTCCGGGTCCGGCGGGAGCGGCGGGCTGGGGCCTCGGGCTGCTCCGGGGACGAAGGAGGCCGGGCTCGGGCGGCGGCGGGGGCCCGGCCGGATCCAGGGGGCGGAGCGCGCGGACCCGGGCTGAGCGGGGCGCAGGGGCCGCGGAGCCCCCAGGCGGACGGGAGCCGCGCGGGGGCGGCGGGCACCGGGCACCGGGCACCGGAGAGGCCGCGGGGCGGGGGCGGAGCGGCGGCCCGGAAGCGGCCCGCAGAGGGGCCTGGGGGCGGGCGGCGGGGGGGCGGGGGCTCCGGGGGCCGCTGCCCGGCCTGTGCCCGGGGGGGGGGGGCAGTGACTGCAGAGTGCCGCCCACACTGCCCGCGGGCCACCGTGCCCCGTGGGAGCCATGAGTTGTTTTATGGGGGAGAAAAGGGGGCAAATGGGAGTACTGGAGCCCTGGCTGGTGTGGCTCAGTGGATGGAGCGACGTCCCGGGGACGGAAGGGTCCCAGGTTCCATTCCGGTCAAGGGCACAGGCCCGGGTTGCGGGCTGCATCCCCAGTAGGGGGCGTGCAGGAGGCAGCTGATCAATGATTCGCTTCGTTGATGTTTGTCTCTCCCTCTTCCTTTCTCTCTGAAACCAGTAAATATATAAAAAATTAAAAAGGATATTGGAAACATTTTTTTAAAATATATATTTTATTGAGTTTTTACAGAGAGGAAGAGAAAGGGATAGAGAGTTAGAAACATTGATGAGAGAGAATCATGGATCAGTTGCCTCCATCACACCCCCTCCTGGGGACGTGCCCACAACCGAGGCCCATGCCCTTGACCTGGAATCGAACCCGGGACCTTTGAGTCCTCAGACCGACGCTCTACCCACTGAGGCAAACCGGTTTCGGCTGGAAACAAATTTTTTAAAGGGAGACTTACACTATCTCCCCCTGAGGGTTGTTTTAGGGATGATAGAAGTCACATATTGGCCCTGACCCAATTACATATAAGCCCTGCCAAAGCAACTGGAAGCAGACTCGAAATGCAATAAACCCAGGGGTTTTTTTCAGAGCATAGATTTACATTAAGTGAATCTCTTAAGTCCGTGGTCGGCAAACTCATCCGTCCAAATACAGAGCCAAATACCAACAGTACGACGACTGACATTTCTTTGGAGAGCCACATTTTTTAAACTTAAACTTCTTCTAGCGCCACTACTTCAACACAGACTCGCCCAGGTGTGATATTTTGTGGAAGAGCCACACTCAAGGGGCCAGAGAGCCGCTTGAGAGCCGCAGTTTGCTGACCACTGTCTTAAGCGAATGATGTCATAAATATGCAAATGGCCCTTGGCAGGAAAAAGGCCCCACCCCGCTTCCAGCGGGCAGTTGCTTTGGTGAGAAAACTGAGCACACACTGAAGTGCGGGGCGTCACGCACTCCGGAGCTGTGATCAGGGCCTCTGGCTGCACAGCCCGGGCGGCTGCTGACGGCCGGGGCTGGCCGGGCTGCCGGGGAATTCCGTCCCGCCGGCCTGACCACACACAGCTCCTCCAGGCGGCAGGAGAGACGGCAGCTCCCCAGCGCCAAAACCCCCGCAGACGAGTCTGCACCACGCCGCTCCCGACGGCCGCTCAGCAGCCGGAACGCCTGGGGGTGGGGCGCACGCTGTACACGAAGGGATGACCCCCGTTTGTGGAGCCGCTCTCCTGGGCAGCCAGGGCTGCGGCTTCGCACACGTACATCCTCTTCCTTAATTTCCCAGCCCCCTCTGAGGTGGGTAACAGCCCGTTTCCTCCCCAGGACACCGAACCTCCCTTGGTGTGTAGAGGCCAGGGGTCTGTAAATAAGCCGCCCAGTGGCGCCAAAGGAACAGCTTCCTTCCTGCTTACGGCTGGGGACACGGGTTTTATTTTGACCTCTGGCCTGCAGGGGCAGGGGCGGGGGCGGGGGCGGGGGCGGGGGCGGGCTGGCTGACGGTCCTGATTGCAGTCACCATACGGCTCACGGATGTCTGAAGGGTCATCAGTTGTCAAGACGAAACAGTTTTAATGACAATTGCACTTTATTTTATTATCTGTGTGTGAAGTGTGTTAAACTGTGCTGGTGAGCCCGAACGGCGAGGCTCCGTGGTTGAGTGATGCTAGGAACCGGGAGGTCAGGGCTGGATTCCCGGTCAGGGCACAGGCCCGGGTTGGGGCTGCATCCCCAGCGTGGGGTGTGCAGGAGGCAGCCGATCAGTGTCTCTCATTAATGTTTCTCTCTCCCTCTCCCTTCCTCTCTGAAATCAATACAATTATCTTTGAAAAACAAAAAACTGCTGTTGACACCCAGGATAGTCTTTTGTTGTTGTTGTTAATCCTTTTCAGAGGATATTTTCCCATTGATTGATTTTCAGACAGAGTGGAAGGGAGGAGAGAGACAGAAGCTTTGATGTGGGAGAGACACTGATTGGCTGCCTCCTGTGCGCGCCCAGACGGGGACCCTTGGTGCTGACGGGGTGTGAACCCAGGTCAGTGCGGGAGGAGGCCACGCCGGCTGACACGGAGGGAGGGGCCTGGGTTGGGCAGGGTGTGAGGGTCGAGGCGTGCAGTTGAGACAGGCCGGTGCTTCCCTGGAAACTCGGCTTCTCCTGTGAGTGTGGTGAGGGGGTTCCAAGAACCTCCACCGCAGGAGCAAAACTGGGTCCTCTCGCACCCCTCAGAGCAGCTGGGAGAGTGGAGGCTCCCCCGGCCTGGCCCCTGTGCACCGCCCGCCCGGGCTCCCGTCTTAGCTGACGGTCTAGGGCGTCCGGGCGCCAGGGGAAGGCTGAGGGCGGAGGTGGCCAGGAGAGCATGGCCCGGGATGTCCTGGGCAGTTCCTCTCCGGGGCCAACGGGACTTCACAAGATGTGGTCACCTTAAAGGTCCCCGGACAGGTGTGTGTGTGTGAGAGAGACCTGGAACACGGCTCTCTTGGCCCTAAGACTCACAGGTCCTTGGAAGGTGGGAGAGGGAGGCCAGCGAGCAGGGCCGAGGCAGGGGCGGGGGGCAGCACACTGCTGGCGCAGGGCGAGGCCCCTTCCTCCCTGAGCACCTTAGGGGGAGAGTGGACAGCAAGGCGCTACAGCTGCTGGAGGGAAAGCACTGGCAGTGCACACGGGGCTGAGGCGGCAGGTGGTGGGCAAGGTGGTCGGGCATGCAGGGCGAGGCGCGCAGCGGGGGTGGCATGCGTGCAGCCACAGAGACGGCGGCGGTGGCCATGGGCATGATGGGGCAGGTGCCCCGCACTGCACACCGCAGCAGGAGGGGGGGTGGAAGAGGTGGCGGTGGTGGGAGGGAAGCCCACCAGAAGTCTTGCAGGAATATTCCTGCGACAGGTGCCTAGCTTTTTGATAAAAGAAAGAGATGGAGGCTGCTGGCAGGCCGCCTGCACAGTCACTCGCTGGAACAGGCAGGCATCCAGGCCGGCCAGACGCCAGGCCCAGGGCCTGCGCGAAGGCCTCCTTCCCCGGGACCGGTCAGCGGTGCCAACTCTGGTCACGGGGAGAGGGACAAACCGACAGCGTGCTTTCAGTGTTTGTAACTGGTTTGTCTTCTTTGCCCTCTTTTCTCCCCCCTCCTGTTCTGGGTCCCTCTCCAGACGCTCCCTCCCAGCTGCCTGCGCCTCAGAACCTGAAGATCCGCCTGTACAACACGGAGCAGGTCCTGGGCTGGGAGCCGGGGCCGCTGCGCCACGAGGCGGGGCCGCTGGTGTACCAGGTGCAGTTCAAATAGTAAGTGGGTCTTCTGCGGGGGGCTGAGGGCTCTGGGCCACCGCGTACGCCTCTGGCAGGACTGGAGCCAGCCCGCGGGAGCACGGCGTCCGCTCGGGCTGCCGGACCTGCAAGGTCAGAGGCCCCACCCCACCCGCACCAGAGAGCCTGCTGTCTAACCACGTGGCCTCTCGGTGTGGCGGGTGACTCACTGGTTTCGGGGACAGAAGGCAAGCACAGGTCCTCGTTGTTACTAATCGGTGACCGCTATTAGCCGAGCCCTTTTATGAGACCCGATAAACCACGTGAACGAGCCGGGACCGGTTTGGCTCAATGGATAGAGCGTCGGCTTGGGGACTGAAAGGTCCTGGGTTCGATTCCGGTCAAGGCCATGTACCTTGATTGCGGGTATATCCCCGGTAGGGGGTGTGCAAGAGGCAGCTGATCGATGACTCTCTCATCGATGTTTCTAACTCTCTATCTCTCTCCCTTCCTCTCTGTATAAAATCAATAAAATATATTAAAAAAAAAAAAACCCCAAAAAAACAACCACGTGAACGAAACAGTCCCACCCCGGGGGTGAGGACAGGGCTGGCGGGTACAGGGGGGGCTCACTGGCCTCCTGTCCGCTCAGAGCCACAGAAACGCCCGCAGTGCTCATACCTGGGTGGGAATACAGCCACCACCCCCACCTCCACTTCCACCTCCACCCAGCGCGTAAAACCTGTGTCCATGATGCTATACGCCTGAGCGTGTGTTCACAAACCGGGTCATGTGAACGTCAGCTGAACATCAGTTATGACTGTGGCCCCACCAGGCAGGAAGTAGGTGACTGTGAAGGTCGTACACCTGTAGGCTGGTCACGGGCAGACATGTGGCTGTGATCACACACACCCGCCCCGGAGGAGCGCGGTTTCTGGCCCCTGAGCTCGGTTTCTGGTTTCTGTCCAGCCCCAGCAGCCGAGAGTGGTCCGACGTCACGCTGAGCAGCGTCGGGGTGAACTGCTCCAAGATCGCCGTGACCGAGTGTGACTTCACCGCCTCCAGCCGGTCCCGGGGTTTCCTGCCCTACTTCAACGTCTCCCTGCGCGTCCGGGCCGAGCTGCCGGGGCGCGTCTCCGCCTGGGCCTCGGCGCCCTGGTTCCAGCACTACCGCAACGGTAAGTGCCGGCACAGCCCCGCGGCTCCCCGGGTCCCTCTCCGCCGAGCTGCCTCTCCTGAACCACAGCAAAGAGGCGGGCACCCGGCACACCCAGGTCCTGGCGGCGATGGGCAAACCCGGGGCGCACCGCCTGTTTTTATAAACGAAGCTTATTGGGACGCAGCCACACCGGCTTCTAGCTCGCTGCGTTCGCTGCCTCGGGCCGTCTGCAGAGCCTGGGCCTGCCCGGCCTCGCTGAGCGGTGTGCTGGCCTCGTCCGGGTGGACACTGGCGTGTGGCTGCCCGGTCTCCCTCCCTGTCCTGGCGCGGCTTCCTTTATGCTCTGGAAAGACGGTAGTCCGCCTGGCGCGTGGCACAGGCAGGGAGCTGTTACTGACGGACGGAAACGCGTGCTCCCAGCTCGTTTCCCACTCGGGGCTGCGGTTCAGGCGGCACAAAGCGTGGAGGTGACTGAGGCCCGGACGTCTCCTTGAGGAGGGACCACCGCCCAGACAGCTGCTGATAGTTAGGCCCTTACTGTTAGTTATAATGGTGTTTGTGTTTTTAAGTGGGTTCTGTTGTTTAGAGATCCTACTGAAGCTCAAATCCAGACGAGATGATGTAATGTCTGAGATTCAATCAAAATAATGCAGAGGCCCAGCCGGTGTGGCTCAGTGGTTGAGCATTGACCTAGGAAGCAGGAGGTCAGGGTTCGATTCCCGGGCAGGGCACAGGCCAGGTTGTGGGCCCCCAGTGTGGGCCGTGCAGGGGCCAGCTGGTCCCATCGCTGCTGTCCCTACGGGTGGAGGGGGATGAGCGAGCAGGTGACGATGGCCCCCAGCGCTAGAGGGGACGGAGCTGGCGCCACGCAGACTGTGCACATCCCAGCTCTGCCGCTGGCCGTCCCTGGCTCCGATCCCTGCTCCGGCCGTGGGGCACCTCCAGTGGCTGCTGTGCGTCCACGCTGCCTGGTGTGTCATCGCTCAGGACACGGCCATTGCTGCGCACAGCCGCCCTGGTGGTCAGCGCGGAGGGAAGCCCGGTCCCTCAGGGGACGGCTGGTCAGCTGGTGTCAGGATCCAGGTGGGGATGCCCTGCAGAAGGGCAGGTCTGTGGGCGCTGACATGCAGCGGTGAAGTGCCTGCTCCGGGCTCCCAGGCCCCACACCCCGCCCGTGGGGAAGTCTAGAGACTGCCTTGCGGAGGGAGCCCGAGCAGCGGCTGCCCCTGCGGGTCCCGGGCTCCCGCCATTGCTCTGTAAAAGGGAAGCTGGAGCCCGGCGGTAGAGCTCACCTGAGGATACTTTTTCCATTGCTTTTTCAGAGAGTTGGAAGGAGATGGGGGGTAGGGGGGAGACATTGGTTGGTTGCCTCCCACATGCACCCACAACCCAGGAGTGTGCCCTTGACTAGGAATCAAACCCCAAAACTCTTTAGTGTGCCCTCGAGGTTCTAACCACTGAGCTCACCGGCCAAAATGCACAGATTAAATGCTTACTTGATGGTGATATCATTCATTTATAGCACGAGTTGGGGCCTGGCTGGCCTGGGAAGTGCATGAAAAGCCTTGACAAGCAGACTTTGGGGGTAGCGTTTCTCGGTGATATTTGGACTCTGGATCATGATAAGCTGGGAGACAAGAGGGTTTAAGGGCGGGTGTGGTTACATAACAAGGTGTACACAGTAGGGAAGGGCCGCCGAGACCTTTTCTGCTGCATGAAAATAGGACCGTGGTTAGCCCTCCTCTCGGCTTCTCTGGAGCCTGATCGAGGCGGCGTGTCTGCCAGGGGCCGGGTGGCACTGCTGTGGGCAGCGTGGCCCGGCCGGGCCGCCTTCAGCCTGCACGGCCTGCAGTGCTGATGGGCAGCCGGGACTCTGGGCGGTAGTTTGCGGAATGAGGAGAAGAGGTCTCGCCCTAGCCCGGCTAGCCCAGTGGACAGAGCGTCACCCCGAGGACTGGGGTCCTTGAGCTCAGTTCCGGTCAAGGCCACGGCCTCGGTTGCAGGCTGGATCCCCAGTCCCAGTCAGGGGGAGGAGGCAACCAAGGGATGTCTCACTGGATGTTCCTGTCTCTGCCCCTCCCTTCCACTCTCTACAAAATCAGTGGGGGAGGACCTCCGGTGAGGATTAACAAAACCACCACCTCTCCATGTGGAAGGCCAGCTACTGAAAGACCGGAGACCAGAGACAGAACACCAGGCCCCCCAGGCGCCCCGAGGCAACGCGATAGATAGGGTGCGAGTTGGAGGGGAAAGTGGAAGAAACGGGGGGAGGCTGCGGGGCCTGCGGTTGGGGTGGGGGGGGTAGGTCTGGAGGGAGCTGGGGAAGGAGGGGCCGGTCCGCTGGGGAAACGGCTCAGCACCTCCCTCCCTCCCGGCGGGCGGCTGCGCCTGGGGCGCTGCTCCCCAAACCTCTCAGCGTCCAGGCGGCAGGCAGCCCACCAGGCCAAGCCGACCCCGCCGCAGCCGGCGGCCCCGGGCGGGCGGCGCGGGAAGGACGCCTCAGAGGCGAAGGCGGAGGAACCGGAAGTGGGCGCGCAGGGAATTGTGGGATCGGGGAGGCGCCGGCGGGACCGTGAGCCTGTTACTACGCATGCGCGCAGCCAGCCCCGTGGTCCTGTCTCGCGGTGTTTGCACGCGGTTCCGGCGGGAAGTGGTTCCCTGTGAGGTCGCTTCCCGGCGGAGAGATGGGCCTGTCGGTCGGTGTGAGGGGCCGGGAGCCGCCGGGACGCCGAGAGCAATGGCCTCCGCGAGCTGCGGGTGGGCGCCGCCGCCCGGGTCCTCCGGAGCGGCGGGCGGAGGAGCGCGCAGGAGCGCCGGCAGCTCCCGGCTGCGGCCCGGGACGGCGTGCGGAGGCTCCGCTGGCCCAGGACGGCTCCCGTCTCGCTCGCGGAGGCCCGAGAGCCGCGGGGAGGGGAGCGGAGCCGCGGGCACCGGCCGGGCACAGGCCTCGGACAAGCCGGACATGGATGAGATCGGTGACCCAGGCAGCCGCACGGGGGCCGAGGCCGGCCGGGCCGGCTCACCGAAGGCGGCGGCAGGCGAAGACCGGCGAGTGCGGATCACGGGGGAGCCTGGAGCCAGGGTGCACCGAAGGAGGGTGCGGATGGCCCCCCCACCGTGGACGCGGACCCGCCGCCCGCGGGCCGGGCCACGCTGAGCGGCAGCGGGTGCGCCTTCCTCCCGTGAGGGCAGCCGCCGCCCGCCTGGGCTTTGGGAGCCCCGCAGCCTGTGCGGGCCCCTGGGCGCTGGTGCTGCGTGGCCGCACCCCTCCCCTTGCACAGAACGGCGCCCCCTGCCCCTGACTCAGAGCAGGACCCCGTCTGTCTGTCTCTCGCTTTCTCTGAGCCTCTCTCTTCCTGTCACTCCTTCTATCTCCATCTCTGTCTCTCTGAGTCTCTGTACCTCTAAGTCTCTGTTAGAAGACATACCTCCTCCTCCAGGCGAAGCTGGTTTGGCTCAGTGGATAGAGCCTCGGTCTGCAGACTGAAGGGTCCCAGGTTCGGTTTTGGTCAAGGGCATGTACCTTGGTTGCGGGCACATCCCCAGTGGGGGGTGTGCAAGAGGCAGCTGGTCGATGTTTCTAGCTCTCTATCCCTCTCCCCTCCTCTCTGTAAAAATCAATAAAATATATTTTAAAAAAAACAACATACCTCCACCCCATGCCCCCTTTCCCCATGGGCACCCGTTTCTGCAGTTCCCCCACACCCCTGCCTGAGCCTCCGTGTTAACAAAGACCCTGCCTGGCGCCCTGATTTTTAAACCGCAGACCTGGGGTCAAGGCAGGAAGGAACCTCAGCTGGTCCCGCCCCACAGACCCAACTTCCCGTCCAAACCCTGAAGTGAAACCTCCCATCTGGAGCTGCTGCCCAGAAGCTCTCCTCCCAAAAGCAAAACCATTAAAATGCCTCCAGAGCTGGGCCCTGTCTGACCCCAGGCTTCCCGGGAGCCGAGGCTGCCGCAGGTCCCGCTGGGCCAGCCGTGACGCAGGCTGCCCACAGCACCCCACTCAACGCAGCGTCAAGGCTCCTTAAATATGTTGGCCCTGATTTTGTTTCCTTGGCTGTAAGCCCATTTTCTCCTCTTTGGGGACAAGAATCACTGTTTTCTATGCTGCCATGGATACCATCCTGCCTGCCCAGCTAGGCTGGCAGGTGGATCTGTATGGTATGCTGATACTGATATGGACATAAAACATTGAACTAAAAAAAAAGGAAAATGGGATAGTGACGAGTAAGAACCTTTGGGGCCAGTGAAGGGCGGTTTGTCCAGACCGTTGAGAGCTCAGAGTCAGAGTTCAATTGGGATAGAGATCCTGCTAACAGCATCTGGAGTCTGAAATCTGAGCACTCCACTTCAGGTTTTCCAGTTCAAGCTTTTGGAGGCTGCCTATTACAGCATTCCTGGTTAAAAAGTGTTTGTGTGGAAGCCCATAAGTACTTAGAATCTGCTGTGTTTACCATGCTTAGCTCGCTGTAAGGAATATGGAATAATGTTAAATGCCTCATGTAATCAAGAAGGTTGACTTTTAAAATAAAATAAAGAAGAACTATATTAAAAAAAAGAAGCTTGAGTTTTAGGGGCAAAATCAGGCAGGCAGGTGAATGGTTAGGGGTGATCAGGCAGGCAGGCGAGCGAGCGGTTAGGAGCCAGCAGTCCCGGATTGTGAGAGGGATGTCCAATCACTGGTTCAGGCCAGATCCAGCAGTCTGACATTCCCAGAAAGGTTCTAGATTGCAAGAAGGTGCAGGCTGGGCTGAGGGACACACCACTCCCTGTGCACGAATTTCGTGCACTGAGCCTCGAGTAATAAAATAAAAAGATAAGAGGTACTGGCTCTCGGGGCTATTAAGATAAGGGGCTCCAGTGCCTGCCAACATGGGTCTCGGCCGCTGGCACCTGAGCGCCTCCTGGGGGGACCGGAGAGACTGTACGGGGGGCCGTGTGGCCGGCGCGGGCCCTTCCCCTGGGGCTGCACGGTGACCTTGCTGGGCTTCCCGCCTGCAGCCTCGCAGTGGGACTAGTGCCGGAGCAGCCTCCAGTGTCTCGTGAACCCGAGTGCATCCGTGAATGGATGTGTGTGTGTGCGTGCAGGCCATATATGTAGCATTGCATACATGCAGAGTTATACATAATGCAGTATGACGTGTGTGTATACTTACATAGCTTTGTTCTGTTTGTGATTCTGTTTCAGTGACCATTGGGCCTCCAAGACACATCTGGGTGACCCCAGGAGAAGGCTCCCTGGTCATCAAGCTGTCCCCGCCCTTCACCATCCTGAACCCCTCCATGGTCACGTTTCAGTATTACATCCATTACTGGGAAAAGGCCGGAAAGCCACAGGCAAGCGCATTTTCAAATACTTATATTTTCTTTGCTTGGAGCACCTGATAGAGGGAAAGAATGTAGACAGTAAATGGCAAGGACAGCCCTGGCCCGTATGGCTCAGTGGATAGAGTGGCGGCCTGTGGACCATCCTTGGTTCAATTCAGGTCAAGGACACACACCTGGGTCGCAGGCTCCTCCCCGGCCCAGGCCCTGGTGGGGGTGCGTGCAGGAAGCAGCCATTCGGTGTGTTTCTCTCGCATCGGTGTTTCTCTCTGTCTCTCCCTCTCTCTCCCACTCTCTCTAAAATCAGTGGGAAAATGTCCTCAGTGAGGATTAAAAAGAAAACGGACGAGGACCGTGCCCGGTGCCTCCCTGGCCTGAGATCGGAGCCAGCTCTGCCCCGCCTCCTGCAGGCCTGTTGCTCCCTCCCGCACCCCGCGGGGGTCCCTCTGTCCGAGTCACGTGCTCCCAACCCCCGGGACCCAGGCTGGTGGCGCCTGGGCCACGCTCTGGAGTTTGGGTCTGTCTCGACACGGGATCCACCACGCCAGCCGCCAGGTGTGACTTCAGATTCCTCTGGTGTGAACGGTGTGCAGAGAGGCTCGTGTGAGCAGGGGAGGCGTCCATGGGGAGAGCGCGTCCCGGGGGACGGGACAGTCGACGGGAGAAGGCGGGCGGCCATCGGGACCTGGGCATGCTGGATCCGCCAGAAACTCACGTGACGAGGGACTGGGGCCGGGGATCCGTGGACAGAGGGTCAGGCCGAGGGTGGTCACTGCTGGGAGGCGCTCTGGGCTCTCCGCATCCCGGTGCCGGCTGCCGCGGTGCACTGGATGAGGTCTCTGTCTGTGTAAAGTCGCCGTTTCCCGGTTCCAGCATGGCCACAGTTTCACGGCGAGAGTTTACCCAGCTTTCTTCGCGCCTGGCACGGCCGGTGTCTCAGATGCACCATCCGTTTCATCTTCCCCCGGGCTGTGCCGGGGGGCTGGAGCTGCGGGCGCAGCAGGGAAGCAGGGTCCAGCTGCAACGCCCCACCGCCTCCCTTGCCGGCGGTGGGGGCGGGGCGGCCGAGCGCCAGGTGCTGGTGCCAGCCAGGGCGGCCATGTGGGCAGCCAGGGCCAGCCAGGGCGGCAGGCCTTCCCCGGCAGCGGCTCCTGCCTGAACACCAGCTCCTCTCTGCAGCCCATGTTCTGCATTAGAAATGCCCGCCTGGCTGCTGACAGACCTCAGTGGCGCTCTGTGTGGCACCAGAGCAGCTTTCCCCGCGCCCGGCAGCCGGCAGCACTAACGGGAGAAATGGGTTAAAGCTCATGCCACCTGCTGCTCGCAAACGATGCCGTCCCTCTGTGCCCTCACGTGGGCGGTGGCCTGTGCCCGAGGGAAGGACCTGCTTCTTGCACTCAGCACCATCGCAGGCCTCTCCCCGGCCTGAGCCGGGGTCGCCTGTTCCAAATGGCTGCCGAGCGTCCGCTGTGTCTGAGCCGGAGGCGGCGCCGTGGACGGTGTCCCCGCGGAGGCCCGTCCTTGTCCCATTGCCTGGGGCACGGACAGCCTTGTCTGGGGCCAGGAGGCGCCAGATGACGAGGGCCAGGTGTGGGGGCCTGCGGGTGGGCAGCCTGGCCACGTTCCATTAAAACTCGGAGCAGGTTGGCACTGAAGGCACGTTTTCCCCAGAAGGGTTTTTCTCTGTTGACTAACTTGGAGTATCTAGATTAGACTAACCGCCGACTACAAGACGCTCCTTGTAAAGGAGAGAACGGCATTCTGGACACGGGAGCGCCCGTGGGGCCCCGGTTGGTGGGTTTGTGAGTCTCGATGGCCCGGAGGCCTCTCGGTCAGAAGCAGCCCCGAAGCCGGGCACTGTCCTCACGTCCTCTCCCTGCGGGGCTTCCGCTGCTGACGGTGCCTCCCGTACGCCGCCCTGCTCGCCGCCTCCGCCGCCGCCGCCTCCCTGGCTGAGCCTCCCCACGTGCCTTCGGGCCGGGCAGGACGCTCTCTGGCCAGACCAGCGCTCTTACTCTGCTCGTGGGAGCTGCACGGAGTGGTGTCTTGTGGGCGGATGGTGGGTATTTAAAGCCAGAAAACGTGGGGTTTCTAACCTCAGTGTCATAACCACTCACAATAAGCACAACTCCACAAGTTATTTGCTTTTTATCATCTTAATTTGGAAATTGAAAAATAAGAATGTAGTGAAAACATTCTCCTTGGGATTATGTACTGGAATCAACTTATAAGGTAAAATGTTTTATATCAAATTTACACTTAAAAATCTCTCAAATTGCTCACAAAATAAAATTCCAATAAAGCTGACTTTACCTCCAAAAATCCTGCCCGCTGCCGGCCAGGGGCGCTCAGAGCCGTGGGTTCTCCGTGAGGCTGAGGACCGCGGAGGGGACCGCGGCTGTCCGGCTGGGCCGGGTCCGGTCGCTCACGGCCCGTGTCCCGCAGGTGAGGGGCCCCTACCGGGACAGTGCCATCGTGCTGCGGGACCTGCAGCCGCTGAGCGAGTACTGCCTCCGGGCGCAGGCGCACCTGCTCTGGAAGGCCCAGGACCTCGACAGACCCGGGCTCGCAAGCAACATCTCCTGCCACGAGACAGCAGCGGACGGTGAGATGTGCTCCGGGCCCTCTGAGCCGGGAAAGGACGCCCCTGAAATAGTGACCTCGGGGAGCACTATTGGGTGAAGGGCCATAGTGGGGGAGAGCCGGAGGGGAGGGGAGGGGAGGGGAGGGGAGCGAGCTTGTGCTGAGGGCTCTCAGGCCACGCCCCCGGTGACCACGGCCACGCCCCGGTGACCACGGCCACGCCCCGGCCTCGGCTTGGCGTGAGCTGCCGCACTGGCCACCGGAGCGTACAGGGCGGCGGGAGGGCCCCTCTGCCGGCCCCGGGGACAGGACGACCCCATGAGGGAGTCACGCTGGCCCTGCCGCTCACCTCTGTCCTCCCAGCCTCCACCAGGCTGCAGCGGGTCGTCCTGGTCGCCGCGGCCACCTTCCTGGGGCTGGCAGGGCTGGCGGGCGCCTGCGTCTTCCTCATCCTGCGGTTCCGGGGCCTGATCAAGTACTGGTTCCACACGCCGCCCGGCATCCCGGTGCAGGTAGAGGAGGTACGTGTGGGCGCGGCCAGGGCCCCGGGGGTTGGAGTTAGGGGTGCGCCTGGCGTCAGGGTGAAGTGTAAACACGTGGCCCGCACACACCAGAACGCCACGCCTCCAAAGAGCCCCCGGCCGGCCGCAGCATGGTGGGCTGGAGGCATTGTGCCGGTCGGTCAAAGGCAAAACCACGCGACTCCATGCCATGAGGCACTTCAGGTCCTCAAGTTCATGGGCGGTGGAGGGGGGAGGCCCAGGGCTGGCAGGGGGTGGGAGTTTGCCTTCCGTGGGGACAGTTTCTGTTTTTAAAATGACAGTGAGATGGAGGGTAGCGGTGTTGCTCAGCCATGTCGATGTACTCACCACTGGTTCGGTGACAGTTTTTAGGTTATGTTAGCACAATTTTAAAAATTTTTAAAAATTTTAAAACGGCAACCTGGTCAAGAGATTGGCAGCAGGAGGGCCTTCTCTCGGCAACACAGCCGCCGTGTGCTTTCGGGGGGATGCTGGGGAGCCCGGCCGGGGTGGGAGCAGAGACGGGTCAGGAGGGAGAGTGCGCTCGGGGCCGGCCGTGTGCAGGGGTTCCGGGGTGAACGCCCCGGCGCTGTGAGCACTGGGCTTTGCACCTCGGGTCCCAGGGTGTAACTAGTTCGGCAAAGGCCTGCAGAGGGTTGGGGGGCTCTTGAGGGGAATCCCCGCCCCCGCCCCCGCGGCTCTGGGGGGCAGCCGGGCCCTATGGGTCAGTCAGGACGGGACGTGTAGGGTTAGAAGCTGATAGAGTATTTGCTTCCGGCTGCGGCCAGCGAGCCTGCTCTTCCCGTCGCTGACCAGGGTCCCGCGTGCTCCTTCGCTGGGAACCAGACAGACCTGCTGGGATGGTCCCCGCCCCGCCCAGCGCGGCGGGCAGGCCCCCTCCTGAGGGACCCTGGGTCCCGTCAGGGTCTGACCGGTCAGCGCGCCCGGGTTTGGCGGTGGTTCCTTGGGGACAGATTAGGGAGTGGACCTGAGTAGCACGCCCCGGGGCCGACAAGACGAGTCCGAGGCCTGGCTTGGAGCGGTCACTCATTGGTGTTGGCTTCGCTCCCCAGTACTTAAAGGACCCGGCTCAGCACATCCTGGAGGCCCTGGACCGGGACAGCCCGGCAGAGGACGATGCCTGGGACTTGGTGTCCGAAGTCTCGTCCTCGGAGCAGCAGCCGGGGACGCCCTCCGAAGCGGGGCACGCTGTCCCGACACTTTGAACCACACGCTGTGGCCCAGCCTGCGGAGCGGGGGCGGGGGCGGGAGCGGGGGCGGGAGCGGGAGCGGGACCGGGACCGGGACCCGCAGCGCCCGCGCCCACCTCTTCTCTCAGGACCCGCCAGGCCCAGGACCCCACGTCCCACCGCAGGCAGGGCCGTCGGGCCTTGTTGGGGAAGACACGCTTTTTCCTTTAAGACGTTTCCAATCAGACGGCTTTCCAGGAGGATTCTGCGGATACCCCCGAACGGCCCCTCGGACACCAAAGGGCCTGTCTCGTGGGGAGCGGGTGGCAGGAGCCGCCCCGGACTCCGCGGGCCCCCACGCCCTCACGCCGGTCCCCGGCTGAAGACAATCCTGTAAATAGTTTCTGGTAATTTAGGGTTTTTTTCAACCTGGAAATAAAAGACTGTCTAGCTAACTTTTAAAAAGTCTACGGAAGCTTTCCCCTTTTCCTCTATTTTGGCTGTTTTCTGAGTTTCGCGCTTTTAAGTTACCTCACCTGGCCTTCGGGTTCAAGTACACCCAGCAGCGAGGCGAGAACTCCACCGGTGGGCGCCTGGTTCCTTGGAAGGTGTAGCAAGGCCGGGGCGTGGCCATGTCCTCCAAGGGCGTGGCCATGTCCTCCAAGGGCGTGGCCTGAGAGCCCTCAGCACGAGCTCACGCCCCTCCTCTCCCCTCCTCCTCCGGCTCTCCCCCTACTATGGCCCTTCACCTAATAGTGCTCCCCGAAAATAAGACAGTATCTTATATTTTTGTTCCCAAAGATGCACTAGGTCTTATTTTCAGGGGATGTCTTATTTCTCCATGAAGAAGAAATTAAATGAAAATAAAGGAAATTTATTACCTGTATACGGTACGGTAGTACGGTAGTTGTCAACACAAACCAGACAAACTGTGAATCCTACAGTATCAAGAATTTACTCATTTATTCAATGACAATCATGTCATCATCTTCTGGAACATCATCATAACAATCCAATTCCTGAATTTCCTGGTGAATTTCTTGTGACTCCATTTCTTTCAGAATCAGTGGACCAAATCTCTCATGTTTAGCCTAAGGGGGGACCTTATTTTCGGGGGATGCCTTATATTTCACTCAGAAGGAAACCTGTAAGTAGGTCTTATTTTCGGGGAAACACGGTGGAAGCCGTGTCACCTTCGTTCCCTGTGATGGTCACACGGCTGGCCACAGCGGGTTGTGGGCAGCACTGAGGTGGCTGGTGGCAGTACCCATGCCCAGCAGGAGTCTCCTGACTGCCGGAGTGCTGGCGGCTCCGTTGCTCCAAGCACACGGTTTAGACTCATTCTATGACTCAGCATGTAGAAGGGGGATGTGCAGTGCTCACACACACACACACACACAGCGACACAGGATGTAAAGTCTGCTTCAGAAAGGCCCCTCCTAGCCACCTGACCACGAATGGGAAGGAGACAGCGACTGCGGGACATGAAGCTTCAAGTGTGTACTGATGGCGTTCTCTCTCTCGCTCTCGCTCTCGCTCTCGTCTGTCCAGCTGGTGAGGAAGGGCTCCTGGGCTGGCTTTCTAACCGAGCACAGTGTCCTGCCATCCGGGTGACAGGAGGTAAAAGGACACCCTCCCTCTGCACCTCGCTGGGTGCAGGTGTGGAAGAGTCAGTAGCTGTAAACAAAGGGCCTGCCTGAGATCATTTGAGGTAGAAGAGCGCCCCCTGCTGGGCGGGTGCAGCCTGCCAGGAGGCTTGTAGGCAGCAGCAGGAGCCAGTTAAGAGTTCAAGCCCCACCGAAGCCGGTTTGGCTCAGTGGTAGAGTGTTGGTCTGCGGACTGAAAGGCCCCGGGTTTGATTCTGGTCAAGGACATGTATGGTGGTTGCGGGCACATCCCCGGTAGGGGGTGTGCAAGAGGCAGCTGGTCGATGTTTCTCTCTTGACGTTTCTAGCTCTCTGTCCCTTCCTCTGTAAAAAAAAAAAATCAATAAAATATATTAAAAAAAAAAAGTTCAAGCCCCGGCCCTGGCTGGTTTGCTCAGCGGATAGAGCGTCAGCCTGTGGATTGAAGGGTCATGGGTTCGATTCCAGTCAAGGGCACAGGCTCAGGTTGCAGGCTGAATCCCCAGCAGGGGGCGTGCAGGAGGCAGTGATGAAATAATTCTCTCTCAGCATTGATGTTTCTATCTCTCCCTCTTCCAGCCTCTCTGAGACTAATAAAAATATATTTTTAAATTAAAAGAGGTCAAGCCCCTGCCCTGGCTGGTTTGCTCAGTGGGTAGAGCTTCGGCCCATGGACTGAAGGGTCTTGGGTTCGATTCCAGTCAAGGACATGTACCTAGGTTGCAGTGTGGGAGGCAACCAATCAAAGTGTCTCACATCAATGTTTGTCTTTCCCTTTTTCTCTCTAAAAAAAATATCATTGGGTGAGCATTAACAATAAGTAAATAGTTGGAGCCCTGCAGAAAGGGGGCAGATCAGTTCTGCCAGGAAGCTAGAAGTGCAGTTGGAAGTAAGCTCACATGTGCCTCCTAAGAAAAAGCGGGCACGGCCTGGCGGGCAGGGACAGGCGGCCGGCCCTGGGGGCGGGTTCTGAGCCGGCTGGACCCAGCCCGGGTGGATTCGGGCTATGTCCCGGGCGGCAGGTCGCTCAGAAAGGCCCTTCAGAGTCCAAGGTGGCGGTTTTGGGTTTTGGTTTTTCATTTATTTTTTTACAGAGAGGAAGGGAGAGGGATAGAAACATCAATGAGAGAGAAACGTCCATCAGCTGCCTCCTGCACACCTCCTACTGGGGATGTGCCTGCAACCAAGGTACATGCCCTTGACCGGAATCGAACCTGGGACCCTTCAGTTTACAGGCCGATGCTCTATCCACTGAGCCACACTGGTTAGGGCCCAAGGCAGCGGTTTAACCTGGTGACAGGCCGAGAGCCGGAGCCCAGGGGCCAGGCTCACCATGGCTACTGCCTCTCAGGGGCGGGCACCCAGCACACAGGATCCCTAACACCCCGATGTGCTGCCCCCTCCGCCCTGACCCAGTAACCACCATCCCCAGTGGGCGTGGGGCTGGCCTGTTGGGAGGTAAAGGAAGCACCACGTGCCACCACACCAGCCTTTTAGCGGAGGCGCCCACGGGACTCTCGGCTCGCTGGCGGGCACACCTCCTCCTGGAGGCTCGCGGCCTCGAGCCCGGGAACTGCGGCCGGAGGCAGGGCGCCCGTCGGAGGCCGGGGTCGACCCTCCCCTCCCGGGAAAGCTCCCCTCAGACGGAGCGGGGACCCGGGGCCCTGTCCGTGTGAGAAAAGGACGTGAGGAGACGGGGCCCTAAGGCGGAGCCTGGCCTGCTCCCGGGCTGGTGTGCGAGGCGGAGGCTCCTGCTCGTCTAGGTCAGCCTCACGGCCGCGCGGTCCCTGCGACCGCGGGACTCCACGCACTTCCCGCGGCGCGGGGCCCGTGCTGTCTCGGACTCGCCCCCGGTCGGCCAGCGGCAGACCGCCCGGCAGCATCGGGGCTGCCCCCGCGGGCGTAGCCTGGACACGGGACCCGCCCCACGTTCCGTTCGCAAACCTCCCCTCGCTCCTGCCGGGAAGGAGGCGGCCAGGCCGCTCACGTGGGCACAGGTGGCGTGTCACCCGCCTCTGCCCCTGGCTGGGCTGCGCGGGCAGCAAACCGCCCAGAGGGGCCACCCACAGGACGCCACGCTTCCCCTTCTGCCACTCGCCGCTGGCGCAGGTCCTCAGACAAGTGAGGGGTCCCGCCCCGCACAGCAGTGGACGGCCGGACTCCCGCGATCCTCTCCCGGCTGCCGGCTGCCAGGAGTGAGCATGCGGACAGGGGAAGCCGAGACAGCACAGCCCGGAGCGGAGTGGAGCGGGACCGGGGCGGCGGGGGGGGGGGGGTGGGGCGCTCCAGCCTGTCACTGGGGGAGGCTGCGTACGGGGCACACGCTGGGCGGCAGGACGGTGGGGTCCTGGAGCCTGGCAGGTGCCCACGAGTTGGTGTGTGAAGGGGGCGGGGTCCCGGTCCCGGGTGATGCTGCCAGGCTCGGGGCTCACTGCAGCTCGGCCATGCCGGAGGAGGTGCTGGGCAGGGCAGGGTCCCGGGGATTAGCCTCCGCGTCAGCAGCAGGCCGCCCCCATCGGGCTGGGCCGGCTCACGGGTCAGGCAGGGGCCGGTGGGGAACAGCCTCTCCCCCACCCGCCTTCTTTCATAAAGAGAAACTGCTTCTCTGATGGGTCCCCTCAAATAATAAAAAAATAAACAGCAAACCAATTGGTATGGCTTGTTTACTCCAAGATTTAATCATATCAGGGTGTGTGAGGAGCTATTATTGCAACAGGTGACAGAGATCGGGAACACGCCATTAGCCTGACAACGTGCTGAAGCGAGACAAGCGCAGCCGCCAGGACAGGCCACAGGGCCGGCTCAGCGTCGGCTCTGCTCCACGGGGTCCTGGGAGGGGCGCCCGCGGCCCGGGCTGCAGGCGGCTCTGTGACACCCCCCGGAGGCAAGCATGTGACTCAGACCTGCAGGGCCAGGGACCCCCTGGCAGGACCACCAGGCGGTTTCCAGCTCCGCGCACGGCTGTCTGGGGGCCACGGCGCTTCAGGACAGAGGCACCTGCAGGGCGCCCAGCCCCAGAGCTGGAGCCGAGAGCTGCAGGGAACTACGCGGACCCTCACTCTCACCAGGTCAGACTCCCCGGGAAGAAGGACTTGGTCTTGAACAGTCCGCTGGGCATGCGGCCGAGCTTCTGAGCACAGCTGCCTCGGCCTCGCCCGCCGCCCCTCCGGTGTCGGACGCGGCTGCTGAGCCGCCCGCTGCCCATCATGGAACCGCACAGAAGCGGGCTCAGCGCATCGGGCCCTCCTCAACTACTCACAGCCCAGGAGTCGTTTCCAAAAGAGGCTTTCAAACCAGCCCTTCAGGCATTTAAAAATTCTTCATAGAAAAATCCACTTCTTCAATACACAAGAGCAAACATTTCCTTTAAAAAATCTCATTTTTAAGACAAAATAAGTTACAATTCCTGAAACACCTCTGAACGGCTCGGCGCTTATTTCAGAAGCATGGCGTGGTATCCTGTTCGTCTGGGGGACTGAAGCAAGCAGTTAACTAATCAGGTGATGACACCCCGCCTCCGCAGGAGTAAAAGGCGATACTGTACAGTCTTGTGTACATATCAACAATCTGGTCATCAAAAAGCAGAAAACTCAAACTATTCCAAAACTCAGAGCATACAAGTGAAAAGCAACACAACATTTAATGGACAACCTATGCTACTTGGCGGTGAGAACTACGTAAAAGATAGTAAAAGGTATCTGCAACCGAGGACGGCGAGGAGTTCAGCGTGATCTCAGGTCCACAGCTCTTCGGTCCTCCCGAACTTGTAGACCAGCGTGCTGAGGACAGAAAGCAGGCGTGAGGGGAGCCAGGGCCCCGGAAGGCCAGCTCCCACCCGGTCTGTGCACAGCAGGCACACGCACCCGGTTCTTCGTAAGCAAAGGCACTGCCTATGGTTTTTGCTTGTTTGTTTTTTAAGAAAACAGAGGCTATGAAATCAGCAACCTGGGATCAGCGTCAGCTCTGCACCCCCGACTGGGCGTCCCTCCGTCAGCTCTGCACCCCCGACTGGGCGTCCCTCCGTCAGCTCTGCACCCCCGACTGGGCGTCCCTCCGTCAGCTCTGCACCCCCGACTGGGCGTCCCTCCGTCAGCTCTGCACCCCCGACTGGGCGTCCCTCCGTCAGCTCTGCACCCCCGACTGGGCGTCCCTCCGTCAGCTCTGCACCCCCCGACTGGGCGTCCCTCCGTCAGCTCTGCAGACCACCACCACCACCACCACCACCACCACCACCACCCCCCCCCCCCCCCCGCCCGGCACGGCGTCCCTTCGTCAGCTCTGCACCCCCGACTGGGCGTCCCTCCGTCAGCTCTGCACCCCCGACTGGGCGTCCCTCCGTCAGCTCTGCACCCCCGGCTGGGTGTCCCTCCGTCAGCTCTGCACACCACCACCACCACCACCACCACCACCACCACCACCCCCCCCCCCCCCCCCCCCCGCCCGGCTGGGCGTCCCTCCGTCAGCTCTGCACACCACCACCACCACCCCCCCCCCCCCCCGCCCGGCTGGGTGTCCCTCCGTCAGCTCTGCACCCCCGACTGGGCGTCCCTCCGTCAGCTCTGCACCCCCGACTGGGCGTCCCTCCGTCAGCTCTGCACCCCCGACTGGGCGTCCCTCTGTCAGCTCTGCACCCCCGACTGGGCGTCCCTCCGTCAGCTCTGCACACCACCACCATCACCACCACCACCACCACCACCACCCCCCCGCCCGGCTGGGTGTCCCTCTGTTAGCTCTGCACCCCCAGCTGGGCGTCTCGGTCCGCTCGGGCCTTGTTTCTGCGTGTATTAAATGCAAGCACCCTGCTTTCTACGTTTAAGGTCACTACACGGGAGTAAGGGGCCAGCAGGAAGCCGCCAGCGCGGCCTGGCACACAGCGGCCCTGGCTCCCCGGCCTGCTTGCTCTCCACCACAGACGGCTCCTGCGCATGGTGCTAGTCTGAGGGTTCGTGTTGCGTCCCACCGTCCTCGCTGCCCTTACAGGAAGATGGCATTTCCGCACACATTCTAGGTGTGGCTGAGAAACCGGCACCTTACCTTAGGAATATGAGTGCGTTCTGGAAGAACACCGCCAGCCCTGGGTAAACATCGGTATCTGCAGGGGACAGCACACGGTTACCCAGGCCACGCGGGACCCGCCGGCACGGACCGGCCGTGCACCACACACCTGCGGCCACTCCTCCTCTAAAGAGGGCGGTCACCAACGGAAGCCAGAAAAGCTCCTCTCAGCCCAAACCAAAGCCTGCTCTCCCTCCGCACGCCCTCCTTCCCGGGACAGACCCAGAGAGACAAGAGTGAGTTCCTGGTGACCTGGCCTGACCATGTCTTTCGCTCTCGATTCTGGGTCTGCATGCAGGTGCGGGGGAGAAGGGGCCAGCGTAATCCCCACCACACCTCCCACCGGTCTCCCCGAGCACAGCCGCCCCCCCCCCCCCCCCCCCCCCGCCCCAAGGGACAGGGAAGCGGGAACTGCTCCCATCCCGAGAGAAACCGCCGCAGGCACGCCCGCGTGGGCTCGGCCTCAGCAGGACCGCAGCGGTGGGCTGAGCGCCAGCGCTGAGCCGCCCTGGGGGCTCCCAGCTCTGCCACCGAGCGCATGGCACCAGGCGGCTCAAGCCTCCTGCCCGTCTCCCCTGTGGGGATGGGCCTGGGGCAGCGCGCAGGCCGGGCGAGGGAGGGGGCCGCGCAGGCCGGCCCGGCTGCGTGCTGCTGCGATGGCAGCGATGACAGTGCGAGGCCGGCAGTGACGGACAGGAGCGCGTGTCGGAGAGAAGGCGCCGAGGTGCCGGCGCACCGTGTCCGGAGGGAGGAGAGCAGAGCGTGCCGAGTGCAGCGCAGGGACCACGCGAGGCCGGGCCGAGGCCGCGCCCGTGCCGGCTCTCCAGCGATCGAGACGCAGCGAGAGCCCGGCCCCACTCCCCCACGCGGCTCCCTGACTGCCCGTCCCCCCCCCACGCGGCTCCCCCACTGCCCGTCCCCCCCCCACGCGGCTCCCCCACTGCCCGTCCCCACCCCACCACCACGGCTCCCCCACTGCCCGGCCCCCCCACGCGGCTCCCACACTGCCCGGCCCCCCACGCGGCTCCCACACTGCCCGTCCCCCCACGCGGCTCCCACACTGCCCGGCCCCCGGCTCCCACACTGCCCCACGCGGCTCCCACACTGCCCGTCCCCCCACGCGGCTCCCACACTGCCCGGCCCCCCCCCACGCGGCTCCCACACTGCCCGCCCCCCACGCGGCTCCCACACTGCCCGTCCCCCCACGCGGCTCCCCCACTGCCCGTCCCCCCCCCCCACGCGGCTCCCCCACTGCCCGTCCCCCCACGCGGCTCCCCCACTGCCCGTCCCCCCACGCGGCTCCCCCACTGCCCGCCCCCCCACGCGGCTCCCCACTGCCCGCCCCCCACGCGGCTCCCCCACTGCCCGCCCCCCACGCGGCTCCCCCACTGCCCGCCCCCACGCGGCTCCCCCACTGCCCGTCCCCCCACGCGGCTCCCACACTGCCCGCTCCCCCACGCGGCTCCCACACTGCCTGGCCCCCCACGCGGCTCCCACACTGCCCGTCCCCCCACGCGGCTCCCCCACTGCCCGCCCCCCCCCCACGCGGCTCCCACACTGACAGCCCCCCACGCGGCTCCCACACTGCCCAGCTCCCCCCACGCGGCTCCCACACTGCCCGGCCCCCCCACGCGGCTCCCACACTGCCCCGGCCCCCCCCCACGCGGCTCCCCCACTGCCCGTCCCCCCCCCACGCGGCTCCCACACTGCCCGTCCCCCCCCACGCGGCTCCCCCACTGCCCGTCCCCCCCCACACGGCTCCCCCACTGCCCGGCCCCCCCACGCGGCTCCCACACTGCCCGTCCCCCCCACGCGGCTCCCCCACTGCCCGTCCCCCCCACGCGGCTCCCGCACTGCCCGTCCCCCCTACCCGCGGCTCCCACACTGCCTGCCCCGCCCAGGCGGCTCGCGCACTGCCCGGCCCCCCCGCCATGCGGCTCCCCCACTGCCCGGCCCTCCTCGCTGCTCCCACACTGCCCGTCCCCCCCACGCGGCTCCCACACTGCCCGTCCCCCCCACACGCGGCTCCCACACTGCCCGGCCCGCCCACGCGGCTCCCACACTGCCCGGCCCCCCCGCCATGCGGCTCCCACACTGCCCGGCCCCCCACGCTGCTCCCACACTGCCCGGCCCCCCACGCGGCTCCCCCACTGCCCGTCCCCCCACGCGGCTCCCACACTGCTCGTCCCCCCACGCGGCTCCCACACTGCCCGTCCCCCCCACGCGGCTCCCACACTGCCCGTCCCCCCACGAGGCTCCCACACTGCCCGCCCCCCACGAAGCTCCCCCACTGCCCGGCCCCCCACGCGGCTCCCCCACTGCCCGTCCCCCCACGCGGCTCCCACACTGCTCGCCCCCCACGCGGCTCCCACACTGCCCGTCCCCCCCACGCGGCTCCCACACTGCCCGCCCCCCCACGAGGCTCCCCCACTGCCCGCCCCCCCACGCGGCTCCCCCACTGCCCGTCCCCCCCCCACGCGGCTCCCACACTGCTCGCCCCCCCCCCACGCAGCTCCCACAGCACTGCTGTTCACGCGCTCCGCCAAGTAGCCACGCAGGCTCTCCACGGACGCCGGGCCTCGCCCACGAGTCAGGGGTCAGAGAGCGGACAGGGCTCAGAGAGCGGACAGCGGTCAGAGAGCGGACAGGGGTCAGAGAGCGGACAGCGGTCAGAGAGCGGACAGGGGTCAGAGAGCGGACAGCGGTCAGAGAGCGGACAGGGGTCAGAGAGCGGACAGCGGTCAGAGAGCAGACAGGGGGATGAGAGCGGACAGCGGTCAGAGACCGGACAGGGGTCAGAGAGCGGACAGCGGTCAGAGAGCGGACAGGGGTCAGAGAGCGGACAGCGGTCAGAGAGCGGACAGCGGTCAGAGAGCGGACAGGGGTCAGAGAGCGGACGGGGACGAGAGCGGACAGGGGTCAGAGAGCGGACAGCGGTCAGAGAGCGGACAGCGGTCAGAGAGCGGACAGGGGTCAGAGAGCGGACAGGGGTCAGAGAGCGGACAGCGGTCAGAGAGCGGACAGGGGTCAGAGAGCGGACAGCGGTCAGAGAACGGACAGGGGTCAGAGAGCGGACAGGGGTCAGAGAGCAGACAGGTGGACGAGAGCGGACAGCGGTCAGAGAACGGACAGGGGTCAGAGAGCGGACAGGGGTCAGAGAGCGGACAGCGGTCAGAGAGCGGACAGGGGTCAGAGAGCAGACAGGGGGATGAGAGCGGACAGCGGTCAGAGAGCGGACAGCGGTCAGAGAGCGGACAGGGGTCAGAGAGCGGACAGCGGTCAGAGAGCGGACAGGGGTCAGAGAGCGGACAGGGGGATGAGAGCGGACAGCGGTCAGAGAGCGGACAGCGGTCAGAGAGCGGACAGGGGTCAGAGAGCGGACAGGGGTCAGAGAGCGGACAGCGGTCAGAGAGCGGACGGGGACGAGAGTGGACAGTGGTCAGAGAGCGGACAGGGGTCAGAGAGCGGACAGCAGCGGTCAGAGAGCGGACAGGGGTCAGAGAGCGGACAGCGGTCAGAGAGCGGACAGGGGTCAGAGAGCGGACAGCGGTCAGAGAACAGACAGGGGTCAGAGAGCGGACAGGGGTCAGAGAGCAGACAGCGGTCAGAGAGTGGACAGGGGTCAGAGACCGGACAGGGGTCAGAGAGCAGACAGCGGTCAGAGAACAGACAGGGGTCAGAGAGCAGACAGGGGGATGAGAGCGGACAGCGGTCAGAGAGCGGACAGGGGTCAGAGAGCGGACAGGGGTCAGAGAGCGGACAGGGGGACGAGAGCGGACAGCGGTCAGAGAGCGGACAGCGGTCAGAGAGCGGACAGGGGTCAGAGAGCGGACAGCGGTCAGACAGCTGAGAGCGCGCTTCCTCAGGACCAGCTTACACCACAGGCAAAGCTGCGGGAGCAGGGTGCCACTGCAGCAGGGTGCCGGAGCCAAGCCCAGCATGCAGGCAGGGCTGATCATCTGGAACGGCTAAAAGGCACTTCCCCCAAACCTGAATAGGATAATCGTCCGCTGCCAGACAGCTCAGGGCATGTTACTGCCTCCTGTTGGCCAAACACCTCAACAGCTGTAGGCTATTCCCCAATCTGACACTGCTTCTGTACGGAACCCTCCCCTCTGAAGCCTTACCCTTTGGAGCATATCTCTCCACCTTGCCTCAGGATGAATTGTGTTAATAAAAAGCAAGGGGTCCTAAGACAAGGAGAATCTTTAGCTCCTTTAGTTGAAGCTCCCCTGACCCCCAATGGCTTTCAAAACTACCTTTTGTCTTTGGACTCCTTCTTAATGGAACACAGCCCCTTTCTCCAGAACGCTGAACCCTTTGTAAGGCTGGGACAAGAACCCGGGAGCAGGGGCGGGAGGCGGTAGGGACCGCTAGGGGGCCGGGCTTTGTGGGGTGGCCAGCCCTGCAGCGGACCTGGTGGTGGGCACAGCTCTGTGCTCGCACACCGAGCTGTACGCTGGATGGCGAATCACGTGACGTGAAACCACGTCTCAGTAAAGCTGCTTTCAGATGTGCTTCCTCCCGGGGAGGGCACACGCACGGCCATCAGTGTTCTGAGTGAACACACGACACACCTTGGACACACTCGGGAGCAGTGGTGTGCCAGCACAGCCCCCGCTGTCCCCTCGCGCTGCCCGCCTGTGCCACGGTCTTGCCGGTGGGCGTGTCCTGCCAGGCCACCCACAGCCCTCCACAGCCCCTGCCACAAGCGCTGACACTGAAGGAAGCTCCCTCCGGGGGGACAGGCTCCGCAGCATCAGGACCGCGCCTGCCTGCGAGCTCACGGATGCGTACTCACTCTGGGTGACGTAGGCGCCAAAGAGGATCCACATGGAAGCGATGAGCGACCCGAACATCAGCATGAAGCCGATGAAGAGCCAGACGCGGGCCCCTGCGTGAAGAACACTGCGTGAGTTCGCCCCCGCACTCCATCCTGGGGAAGCCTAACGCCGGAGACGCTGCGGACCTCGCACACACTGTGCGCGGCACACACCTCACATGCTTACATGGTCTGCTCCAACAGTTAACTGAAGGAAGGTGTTTAAAAACTCAAAGGGAACGTTACTTTCTCCTGGCTAGAGAACTAACGGCTGGATGAACTAAACCAGGCAAGCTTTGTAATTATTTGACCAAGTTGATTAATTCAACCCTAACTGAAAATGTGCCCAGTTGTAAACTAGCCCATCACCGAAGTCATTGCTCTGGTAGAAGCAGCAAAGGTGTGTCAGATAACCATCGCCACAGGAAGGAGAGCTGTAAGGACCGACGTTGCAATCCTGCCATTCTCAGTGTGGTGCCACTCGTGAGCAAGCCTACCAACCCCCAGCCCTCACTTCTCAGGCCCTCCCGCCGCATGCACCACAGAAACACGCAGACACCACATGGCATGCTTCCACTGCGTAGGGAATGGTCATGGGACAAAACGCAATGACTGAGAGAGGGTAAAAGCACGGACTCTGGATGCAGAGAGACCCCCGGCTAGTGCATGTCCTACCTTCAAGCTAAAGAACCCAGGGGAGGTGCAATGAAATTTCCCACAGAAAACAGTTACTAGAGAGAACAACCAAGATGGCGGCATAGGGCAGACGCCCGAATGCAGCCCACCATAACAAGCTTGAATTTAGAACTGAAAAACAGGGGATACATCACCCTGAAGCGCCAGACGGCTGGCTGAGGGGAGGCTCTACCATCTGGGAAGGAGAGAGAAGGCGCGCTGAACCTCAGGGACTGTGAAGGTACGGAAAACTGTGCGAGCGAAAAGGCGGCCACAGAGTTCGCTGCCGGCTGGCTTGTGGAGCGCGGAGAGGACGGGCCGAGTTCGCTACCGGCTTACTCCCTGTGCGGAGAGGGCAGACAGCTAATGCGTGGCTGGCTTTCTTGTTCGGGAGGAAAACAGAACCACCCTATTGCGCTGATAGACGGCCCCAGACAGGGAGAGGCCAGACTGTTGGACAGTGGGCAGAGATCTCTCAGAGGTGTGTGAAGCCAGCGGCCATTACTGCGGGACTCAGAAACCAGACCCTCGTAGGGAGGGGCTCAATAAAGCTCATCTGCACCACCCGAGACTCCGCCCCATCCAAGTAGAGCACAGAGGCCCTTCCAGTGGCTAGCTTTCTCGTTCGCCGCGAATAGGACTCTCCTAGGGAGGGACAGACAGGAATCCAAAGCTTGTCTGCGGCTATGCCAAAGAGATGCACGCGCCTGCAACCAATTGTGCGGGATTCACCAAAGCTTGTCTGTGCCACCCCGAGACTCCGCCCATCCAAGCGGAATACAGAAACCCTCCTAGCTGAGACACTTCTGATCCTCATAGCCAACTGGTTTGGAGATCAACATTTCCCAGTGATACCAACAACAAGCAAGGCTTAACAACAAGACTGCACACACAGCACACAAAGGGCTACACCAAGACTGTCCACCTCAGGTAACCGGGAAGCTGACTCACTGAAACATATAGGACACCTTAGCACACAAAGCCAACCTACCAACTCAGGGAAGCTGTGAAAATGCCAAGACAAGGAAATAGATCACAAACAAAAGAAATGGAAGAAAAGAAGAGACTGGATATAGAGTTCAAAACCACACTTATAAGGTTTTTCAAGAATTTCCTAGAAAAGGTCGATAAGACCTATGAGGAGATGAAAAGGGATCAACAAGAACTAATAAGGGATCAACAAGAAATAATAAGGGATAAACAAGAAATAAAGAATACATTGTCTGAAATAAAAAATATTATACAGAGTCCTAAAAACAGAATGGAAGATCGCAAGAATCAAGTCAAAGATTTGGAACATAAAGAGCCAGAAGACACTCCTCTGCAGAAGTTAGAAGGGAAGAGAATCCAGAAAACTGAAGATAATGTAAGAAATCTCTGGGACAACTTCAAGCGAACCAACATCAGAATTATGGGGGTCCCAGAAGATGAGAGAGAGCAAGATGTCAAAAACATACTGAAAGAAATAGTGACAGAAAACTTCCCCCACCTGGTGAAAGAATTAGACTTACAAGTCCAGGAAGCACACAGAACTTCAAACAAAAAGAATCCAAAGACCACACCAAGACACATTATAATTAAAATTCCAAGAGCAAAAGACAAAGAGAGAATATTAAAAGCAGCAAGAGCAAAGCAGGTAGTTACTTCTAAAGGAGCACCCATACAATTGTCAGCTGATTTCTCAACAGAAACCATGCAGGCCAAACGGGAATGGCAAGAAATATTTAAGGTGATGAATAGTAAGAACCTACAGCCAAAGATAATCTACCCAGCAAAGCTATCACTCAGAATTGAAGGTCAGACAAAGAGCTTCACTAATAAAAAAAAGCTAAAGGAGTTCATCACCACCAAACCAGAATTATATGAATTGCTGAAGGGGGTTCTTTCGGAAGAGAAAGTAAATAAAGATAAAAACTATGAACAACAAATACCTAACTATCAACAAGTGAATCTAAAAGCCAAGGGAATTAAAAAAAAAATCTGATGAACAATATTAACTGTTGAACATAATAGAATCAGAGGTATGGAAGGGGAGTGGACTGATGATTCTCGGGGAAAAGGGGAGAGGGGGGTGTGGGAAGAGACTGAACATAAACCGTGCACCTATGGATGAGGACAATGGGGGGTGGGGAAAGGGCAGAGGGTGGGGTGGGAACCTGGTGGAGGGGAGCAATGGCGGGGGGGGGGGGGTTGAGGAACATTTGTAATAATATGAATAGTAAAGATTTATTTAAAAAAAAGAAAAAGAAAACAGTTACTAGTCACATAACGCACAGCAATGTCTGTCAAATAAATGAGTAGCCAGGAGGTGGGGGGGAGGGGTAACCACAAAGAGGGGAGGGAACTTCCTGAGAGATGGCAAAGCTCTACATCATGATGGTGGACAAGTCCCACGACTGTAGACATTTGTCAAAACTCACTGAACTGTACTCTTTAAACTAATGAGTTTTTTAAAAATATATTTTATTGACTTTCCACAGAGAGGAAGAGAGAGGGACAGAGAGTCACAAACATCGATGAGAGAGAATCATCGATCAGCTGCCTCTTGCACACCCCCCACCGGGGATGTGCCCGCAATCAAGGCACATGCCCTTGACTGGAATTGAACCCGGGACCCTTCAGTCCGCAGGCCGATGCTCTACCCACTGAGCCAAACCAGTTTTGGCTAAACTAATGAGTTTTATTTTCTATAAATTACACTCAATCAGGCTGACCATATCCTATATAATAATAGCCTAACATGATAAGTGTCTGACTGCTCACCCAATCACTATGACTCGCACTGACCACCAGGAGGCAGATGCTCTGACCAGTAGGTTAGCTAGCTGCTGGAGTCCGGCCCACCAGGGCTGGTCGAGATGAACTGGACACAGCCTAGAGCCCTCCCATGGTCCCTTTCCAGCCCCGATCGGGCCCCGATCATGCACCGGTAGGATCCTTTAGCCTGTCCTGCACCTTCTAGCAATCCGGGACCTCTCAGGGGATGTCAGAGAGCCGGTTTTGGCCTGATCCCTACAGGCCAGGCCTAGGGACCCCACTAGTGCACGAATCCGTGCACAGGTCATGTATATATATGACCTCATCAGAACAAGAAGCCAAATGCTCCTCTGAAACAGCAGTGTGGTGGCTAACAGCCGGGCTTAGAGCCAGGTGGTGAGAGCTCAAATCCTACTCACTCGCTTGTGAATTCGGACAAGTTATTTAAGCATTCTGTGCCCTAGTTCCTTCGCCTAAAAGTGGAACACCGGGATGATTAAATGCAGTAATACACGTAGCACTCAGCCAGTCCCACGCACACATAGGTGTTCTATAATATTGTTAAGCATCTTTCAAACCCCACCCCCCCTCCAAATTTCCAGCCATAACCACACAACCCTGCCTCGTCCTTAGAGGTGGGAAATAGTTTCGAGCCCCGCCTTCTGCATAAAGCATGGAGATCCCAGAGAAACAGCCCCCGTGGTCCTAGCAGATGAGCAAAAGAAAAGGCTACTGGTGGCCATGCAACAGAATTCCAACTCCAGAAAAATGCTTTATAGACAGACAAACAGCACACCCTGGAAGCAATGCTGGGCGGGCCTGGTGGATACGGGCAGTCAGAACAGACGTGGAAGCGCGAGCCCTGGCCTCATCTCCACTGCCTCACTCTGCCGTCGGCGTCCGGGCAGCAGCACTGGCAGGCGTAGGTAGGAACAGGCCCTCGCCCGCCGAGGAAGAGAGGCCTGAGCCCCACTGCTGGCTCTGTGCGGTGACGTCTGCCTGCTCCCATCGCCGGCACCGGACACACAGCGCCTCTGGCGGTATGCTCCGCGTTCCTGAGGACTTAGCCGGCCGGACTTAGCTTCGCCTTACCAGTTCTTCCCAAACAGCCGCTCTCGTAGCTGTCGCCTCTCACCTGGGCATTGGACACGGCGTTTATCCTGAAACGAGACCAATGCCCAAAGTGAGCTTTCTCCGTGCTTAGACTCCATCAGAAGGAAAACTCTCCTAAGTCAAGTCCGCGTCTGAGTGCACACAAAGGATCTACTGGTCTTATTTCCTGCGGTGCCCCCCAAAACACCCCAACGTGCAGCGATTACCGATGGTGCCCAGAGATGAGGGGAGGCCATTTGGTGATTCTCTGCCTGGCTTCCGTTTACCCGGTGACTCAGGGTGCGCCACCTGATTTAAGGTTCTTATACATAAGTCCTTTAGATAAGGACTTATACAAACTCTCATATAAATTCTCAAAAAACGAATCCATCGAACAAGACTCATTGCAGATGGCAGACAGCACGGAGCCTCCGGCAAACATCTGCCCCGGAGACAGCCGAGCTGCGGGCCGCTTACATGAAGAAGGCCAGCGTGGAGAACACCCCGCAGGTGTGGAAGGCGGGGTTCAGCTGCTCGGGCTTCGCGTACACCACGGCTGCGTCGATCATCACCCACCAGCCTGCGGAGAACTGGAGACAGAGCCCGGTCACTGGGGGGCCTGCTGCCCCGGCCCCTTCCCTGCCCACCCTCACAATGGCACAGCAGTCTCTGCTTCAGATTTTGGATGTTGAAAAATAAAAAATAAGAATCCTTGTTTACTTATTCCTGTGAGTGTGCTGCTGATGAAATCAGTGTAAGATCCTCAAATTCTGCTCTCAGTGCACGATGAAAAGTTATCATCTGGCATGAATTGTCTAACCCAGTGGTCGGCAAACTCGTTAGTCAACATAACCAAACAGTAACAGGACGATTGACATTTCTTTGGAGAGCCAAATTTTTTAAACCTAAACTTCTTCTAACGCCGCTTCTTCAACATAGTTTCGCTCAGGCCGTGGTGTTTTGTGCAAGAGCCACACTCAGGGGCCAAGGAGCCGCACGTGGCTCTCGAGCTGCGGTTTGCTGATCCCGGGTCTAACCCTTTCACCCTTTGCCATTATGCACCACCAAAGCTCTGACTAACCTCCCACAACCCCCTCCTGATGACGGTGTCTCACCCGCTCTGAACCGTCCTTGCTTAAACTGCCCACTCTGCTTCCACCAGCGAGCTCTCAGCTGTCATGTCTCCAAAACTATTTAAATACCACAGTACTAGTTAAGCAATCTGATTAAATCCTGTCTGAACATAAGTTTGTCAAGAACAATGCTTCTATATGAACTAGGCTGAATGGACTTAAATTAGACACGTTGCTAATGAATTTCATCGACAAATTAACTGCAGATGAGATAACCATGAAAGCAGGAAAGACTAAGAAACACCTGAAAGAATTCTGAGTGCAAACTGCTTCACAATTACCTTCAGCTCCTGCTGTGATTTTTTTCTATTGGACTTCAGGCATAGAGCTATACTCAAAGAGATGAATGTTTAAATGTAATAGAAACTGACTTTAAAAAACAATAAAAATGGCCAAAACCGGTTTGGCTCAGTGGATAGAACGTCGGCCTGCGGACTGAAGGGAACCTGGTTCGATTCCGGTCGGAGGCATGTGCCTTGGTTGCGGGCACATCCCCAGTGGGGGGTATGCAGGAGGCAGCTGATCGATGATTCTCTCTCATCGATGTTTCTAGCTCTCTGTCCCTCTCTCTTCCTCTCTGTAAGAAATCAATAAAGTATATTTAAAAAAAAAAAAAAGGTTGATGGAATGCTAAAGAAAAATTGGTCATGATTTTTTTTTTTTGAGGCTGGATGGTAAGTAAGTGGAGTAAGATGGGAGAGGGGCTTTATAGCAGTCTCTCTATTTTTGTTGACATGCCTGACATTCTCAGAACAGAAAGCCAGAGCGCTGGGAAGAAACGGAAGCTGAGCTCTCTCGGGAAGGGCTGGGCTCCCTGGGGCCTGCAGCTCCACTCCCCGAGCCGAGGCCTTCATGCGGGGCACACAGCCGCCCGCCAACGCCTACAGCAGTGACATGGCTGCATCCAATCCCGAGCCTCTGAGGCCCCTGGAGGAGTTACACAGCAGCTTGAAAATGCCTCTGCCTGCAACAACTGTATCACCAACCAAACGGAGGAGATGACTTTACGTTTAGCAAGTTTATAGTCAGGTGACCCAGGACTGTCCACATTCTGTTCGGGAACAGATCCAGGCTGTGACCACTGTTCACACACACCGCAGTGACACACAGCTCCGAATGGGCAGGCACAGCTCCGAGGAATCGGCATGAACGCTCGGGCGAAAGGGGCTTTCCCTTACCAGCACGCCGGCTACCACGGAGGCCACGGCGTTCCTCCGCTCGCTCCAGTCCACGCACTCACACTCCGGCCAGCGGACGTTATCCAGGAAGCCCGCCATTGTCACTGCGGCGGCCCGGGCTGGTCATTAAGTGCCGTACCTACAAACAAAGAGACAACCACGGAGGGAACACGTTAAGAAGTGAAACGTCTAACACAAATGTCCTCTTTTAAAGCTTTGAAACAAGTTTACTTTACCACAAATCTACCGCAGCCAAGAAGAAAACCCAGTACTTTAACGAATACCTACCGAGAGGTACCAGCGCCCGCGACACGGGGGCTCACAACTTGCTGAACGAGCATGTGGCTTTACAGCGCGTCTGCAAACTGTGCCACCTCTCCATTCCAAGCGACAAAAGAGCAAGGACCGACAACCAAGATCACTCCACCCAGCAAAGCCATCGCTTAGAATGGAAGGACAGAGAGTGAGCCTCCAGAAAAGCAAGAGTTCATCACCACCAGGAAATGTTAAAGGGTCTTCTTTAAGGAGAACAAAAGAAAAAGGTGAAGAATATGAACAATAAAATGGCAATAAAGACTACCTATCAACAACTGAATCTAAAAACTAAAACAAGCAGAACAGAAGCAGGCTGGTAGATACAGAGAATGTTTGCCAGTTGCCAGATGGGCGGGGTGCTAGATGGGGAGAAAGAAAGGTGAAGGGGCCAAAACCGGTGTGGCTCAGTGGATGGAGGGTCGGCCTGTGGACTGAAGGGTCCCAGGTTCGATTCTGGTCAAGGGCATGTACCTGGGTTGCAGGCACATTCCCAGTAGGGGGTGTACAGGGGGAAGCTGGTCGATGTTCTAACTCTCTATCCCTCTCCCTTCCTCTCTGTGAAAAATCAATAAAAAATGAATGAATAAATAAATAAATAGGAAAAAAAAGAAAGAAAGATGAAGAGATTATGAAGTAGAAATTGGTTGGTACAGAATAGTTATGGGGTGTAAAGTACAGCACAGAAAATATAGTCACTAATCCTATATAATAAAAGCCTAATATGCCATGACCAGTTGTCTGTTCAATCAAAGTGTAATATGCTAATGATATGCTAAGGCCACTCAACCTCTCACTATGATGTGCACTGACCATCAGGGGTCAGTCGACCAATTAACAAGTTACTATGGCATGCACTGACCACCAGGGGGCAGAGAGTCAACCAGTTGGTATGATGTGCACTGACTTACAGGTTAGTTTCCTGCTGGGCTCCAGCCAATTGGGACTGAGCCCACAACCTGGGCACATGCCCTTGACCAGAAACCCTTAGTCCACAGGCCGACTGCACCAAACTGGCTAGGCCTGAGGATATTTTCCCATTCACTTTAGAGAGGGTGGAAGAGAGAGGGAAAACAGAGAAACACCAATGAGAAACAGTGGACTGGTTGCCTCCAGCACGAGTCCCGACCAGGGCCTGAGCTGGGGAGGAGCCTGCAACCAAGGTACATGCCCTTGACCGGAATCGAACCTGGAACCCTTCTGTCCAGGCTGCTGCTCCATCCACTGCTCCAAACCAGCTAGGGCTAATGTATCTTTTAAAAACATATTCAGACAGGCAACGCCTCCAAAATTGTTACACTTGTCAGAAGGGGCTGGAGTTTGAGCACCAGATCAATAGAGGACAGGAAAGGGAGGCATGGGGGAGCTGAGCAGCAGCTGTGCCCAGCCGAGGGCTGAAGGGCGGGGAGGTGGAACTGCAGACACACCTGTCCCGGCTGCGGGAAGGCCCAGGTTCCATCTGTACTCAGCTGCTCACGTGCTAACGCAGCTCCCCCTCCTTCCACCCAGCCGCCGACCTCAGCAGGGGACCCTCAGTTCCTGCACAGAGGCCTTTGGCCTTGACCTACCCTGAGGACTGCAGGCAGGCGGGAAGCAAGAGGCAGAATACAGAGCAGCACAGCCTGGGCCATGTCTCCCCCAGCAGACCAGACCACACTGCTGCTGTCCACCCGGCGGCCCAGAGGCCCTGAGAGGGGAACGGTTCCTGGGCCCTCCTCGCTGCCCACCGTGAATGGAAGGCTCGGAAGGGCCGGTTGCAGGCAGGGAAGCGGAAGCCGTTCTGCTCGGCTGATTCCCTGGAGCAGGGATGTCCCGGCCTTTCCCGAGTCAGGTTTGTGTCTACAAGTACGACAGTTTTAACCGCCCACTTAGAAGGCGCCGGCATTTCCTATGAAGCCTATTTGGATCTCATCTGCCCTCTGGGGGAAAGAATTGTGTTACTACAGTTTATTTAATGAAAAATCCACTGTTGCCCTATCCGATTTGGCTCAGTGGATAGAGCGTCAGCCTATGGACTCAAGGGTCCCAGGTTCGATTCTGGCCAAGAGCATGTACCTTGGTTGCGGGCACATACCCAGTGCAGGAGGCAGCTGATCAGTTTCTAACTCTCTATTCCTCTCCCTTCCTCTCTGTAAAAAATCAATAAAATATATTTTAAAAAAAAAGAAAAGAAAAATCCACTGCTAATAAAGGCACAGTGTATAGTCCTGTAAGATTGAAATTTAACTGCAGAAATTAATACAGTGCTATGATTTTATAGCCTGGTAGAAAATATTAACTCCAAAGGTCTGATTTTATTGCTCTTTGGAACATTAACCAATTATATGTAACTTATTGACATTTCTTTCCCTGTGTACTAAATAAACACCTAATCCTTAAATCCTTAAAACAGTGAAAAGCTGAAATGTGCCATTTACTTGTAAGAAAATTTTATTTTTAACACTACTCATTCAAAACTACTAGGTGTACTGTTAATAGTGCATATTTTTTTCACTAGCTGGAGTTACACATATGTTGATATATATGCTATTTGATATGTATGCTATTTTGTTGTATTGACAGCAAGCTTCAAAACTTCATATGTCAAATTTGCTGGTGTTAACATCATAGATATTTTTATACTTAAAAATGTCAAATTTCATGCCAAAAAAGAGCATTTGCAGGAAGTTAGAATTCATTCCTTTATTTTGAAGAAGAAGTTATTGTATATTTCGGGAAGCTTATGATGAACATGCTCCTTCTCAAGATACTTGTGAATGCTGGTTTAAACACTTTAAAAATGATGATTTCCATGTGAAAGATAAAGAACGTCCAGGTCAACCAAAAAAAGTTTGAAGATCAACAATTACAAGCATTGGATGAAGATGCCTGTCAAACTCAAAAACAAGTTGCAGAAAGATCCAACGTAGCTCAGCAAACAAATTCCAATTGTTTACACAGAATGGGAAAGATTTTGAAGGAAGGAAAATGGGTGCCACATCAACTGAACTAAAGACAAATGGAAAACCAAAAAGTCATCAGTAAAATGTTGCTTCAACGGAATGAAAGAAAGTCTTTTGAATCGAGCTGTGACTGGCACTGAAAAGTGGGTTTATTTTGAAAGTCCCAAATGCATGCCTGGCCTGACTTGCTCAGTCCCAACTGGCCAGACCCTAGTAGCAGGCTAACCTACTAGTTGGAGTTCTGCCCCTGTGGTCAGTGCTTATCATATCAAGCAGTTGGGCAGCCTTAGCATGTCATTAACATATTACGCTTTGATTGAACAGCCAACCGGACAACCAGACACTTAGCATATTAGGCTTTTATTATATAGGATGTGTATATATAGGGTGTTCCAAAAAAATGTAAACACACTTTGAATAATTATAAATGCGGTGTTTATAAAATACATTTCATTTTCCTTTTAAATGTCTTTATTGATTTTTATTTAAAAAATATATATATATTTTTTATTGATTTCAGAGAGGAAAAGAGGGAGAGAGAAATATCAATGATGAGAGAGAATCATTGATCAGTTACCTCCTGTGCACCCTCTATTTGGGATCGAGCCCACAACCCAGATGTGTGCCCTGACCGGAATTGAGCTATGAACCTCTCCTGGTCGATGCTCAACCACTGAGCCGTACCAGATGGGCTGTTTTTATTGATTTTTGAAAGAAAGAGGAAGGAAGAGAGAGAGAGAAAGAAACATCAATGAGAGAGAAACATCGCCGAAACCAGATGGCTCAGTGGTAGAGCGTCGGTCTACGGACTGAAAGGTCCCAGGTTCGATTCCGGTCAAGGGCATGTACCTTGGTTGCGAGCACATCCCCGGTAGGGGGGTGTGCAAGAGGCAGCTGGTCAATGTTTCTCTCTCATTGACGTTTCTAGTTCTATCTCTCTCTCTTCCTCTCTGTAAAAAATCAATAAAATATATTTTAAAAAATGAGAGAGAAACATCAATCAGCTGCCTCCTGCACACCCCCTACCAGGGATCAAGCCCACAACATGAGCATGTGCCCTGACTAGGAATAGAACTAGAAACCTCTTGGTCCATAGGTCTACACCCAACCACTGAGCCCACCAACTAGGCACATTTCATTTTCATTTTTTTTTTTTTAAATATATTTTATTGATTTTGTACAGAGAGGAAGTGAGAGAAATAGAGAGTTAGAAACATCGATGAGAGAGAGTCATCGATCAGCTGCCTCTTGCACACCCCCTACTGGGGATGTGCCCGCAACCAAGGTACATGCCCTTGACCGGAATCGAACCCGGGTCCTTCAGTCCCCAAGCTGACGCTCTATCCACTGAGCCAAACCGGTCTCGGCCACATTTCATTTTCAAAATGTAACAGAATCAGCTGTTAAAGTGTGTTTACAGAGAGAGAAACCAAGATGGCGGCATAGGTAAATGCCTAACTGCAGTCTCACACAACAATTTCAAAAAATACAACTAAAATATAAAGTGGACATTATCCAGAACTACAGGAAAGTTGACTGACTGGAAATTCTACAACTAGAAGGAAAGAGAAAACCAAAAGAAAAATCAGAGGAGCTGTAAAAGCCTAAGGTACAGAGACACGGTGCGCGCGTGGGGAGAGGACTGAGCTGGAGAGGAGGGGCGGCTGAGTGCCTGGCTGGCGTTCCCTAGCAGGAAGGAGATAAAAGCTTTGGACTGTGCTGAACCCCAGTTCCGACAGCACTGAACCCCAGTTCTGGGCAAGACCCTGGGGTTCCAGGCTCATACAGAGGAAATCTGGGCTGTAAGGCAGAAGAAACCCAGGAGAGCGGTGAAAGGCAGAGTCCCGGAAGCACGCACATTGCGCGCAGAGGTCGGACTGTTGACTGTGCTGCTGGATTGCCTTAGCGGGAAGGAGACAAAGCTCCAGTCTGCTCTGAACCCCACTTCCAACTGATCTGAACCCCAGTTCCGGGCTCATTGCAGGAGAGACTAGACTGTCCCGTAGCAAGCAAAACTTGAGGGTACCTTTCTCTCAGAGGTGCTTGCAGCGAGTACTGAAGGTTACTGAGGAACACTGAGGGAGACTCAGGAGCCTCACAGGGCGGGGCTGATGGAAATCCAAGGCTGTAGGCTCCACCCTGAAACTCTGCCCCATCCAAGCTGAGCACAGAGGCTTTTGCAATTTTCCAAGTCTAGTCCAATAAGGCTGTCTCCCGGCATAAATACAGCTGATCCTCACAGCCAATTAGCCTGGAGGTCAGTTCCTCCCACTGATACCAACAACAATTAAGACTTAACTACAATAAGGCTGTACACACAGTCCACAAAGGGGTGCACGAAGAATGTCTACCTCAGATAACTGGGAGGCTGAACACACAAAGCCACCCTACCAACTCAGGGAAGCAGCAAAAAATGCCGAGACAAGGAAATAGATCACAAACGAAAGAAATGGAGGACAACAAGTGACTGGATATAGAGTTCAAAACTACGGTTACAAGGTTTTTCAAGAATTTCCTAGAAAAGGCCGATAAAATAAACGAGACCTATGAGGATATAAAAAGGGATCAACTAGAAATAAAGAATACATTCTCTGAAATAAAAAATATTATACAGAATCCTAAAAACAGAATGGAAGATCGCAAGAATCAAGTCAAAGATTTGGAACACAAAGAACCAGAGGACACTCCTCTACAGAAGCAAGAAGACAAGAGAATCCAGAAAGTTGAAGATAGTGTAAGAAACATCTGGGACAACTTCAAGCAAACCAACATCAGAATTATGGGGGTCCTAGCAGATGAGAGAGAGCAAGATACCAAAAATATTTTGAATGAAATAGTAACAGAAAACTTCCCCCACCTGGTGAAAGAATTAGACTTACAAGTCTAGGAAGCACACAGAACCCCAAACAAAAGGAATCCAAAGAGGACCACACCGAGACACATCATAATTAAAATTCCAAGAGCAAAAGACAAAGAGAGAATATTAAAAGCAGCAAGAGAAAAACAGGTAGTTACCTCTAAAGGAGCACCTATACGACTGTCAGCTGATTTCTCAACAGAAACCATGCAGGCCAAACGGGAATGGCAAGAAATATTCAAGGTGATGAATAGTAAGAACCTACAGCCAAAGATAATCTACCCAGCAAAGCTATCACTCAGAATCGAAGGCCAGATAAAGAGCTTCACTAATAAAAACAAGCTAAAGGAGTTCATCAACACCAAACCAGAATTATATGAATTGCTGAAGGGGGTTCTTTCGGAAGAGAAAGTAAATAAAGATAAAAACTATGAACAACAAATACCTAACTATCAACAAGTGAATCTAAAAGCCAAGGAAATTAAAAAACCTGATGAACAATATTAACTGTTGAATATAATAGAATCAAAGGTATGGAAGGGGAGTGAACTGACATTCTTGGGGAAAAGGGGAGAGGGGGGTGTGGGAAGAGACTGAACGTAAACCGTGCACCTATGGATGAGGACAATGGGGGGTGGGGAAAGGGCAGAGTGTGGGGTGGGAACCTGGTGGAGGGGAGCAATGGCGGGGGGAAAAATGAGGAACGTTTGTAATAATATGAACAATAAAGATTTATTAATAAATAAAAAATTTTAAAAAATAATAAAGTGTGTATACATTTTGGGGGGACATTGTGTGTGTGTGTGTGTATTTGTATGTCCTATATAATAAAAAATTAATATGCAAACTATCCCCACAGGTGGGAGTTAGACGTGCCCTGACCACCAGCAGCAGTAAGGAACATGGTGGGTGTCTGCCACACTGTGCTGTCAGCAGGAAGCAGAGGAGGTGCTGCCAGCCCTAACAGGCCCCAATGAGAGCCTGAGAGCCAGTACCGTGGCAGGACGGTGGAGCAGGTGAGCAGGCAGCACCAGGTCAAGGCGGGTGCTAACGGAAGCCCCAGCTGGTGTTGAATAAAACTTATATATATATTTTTTTAATAAAACTTATATATTTTTAATCCTCACTGAGGATATGATTTCAGAGAGAGAAAAAACACATTGATGTGAGAGAGAAACATCAATTGATTGCCCCCCATACGTACCCTGACTGGGGATCGAACCTGAAACCTTGGTATGTGCCCTGACTGGGAATTGAACCTGTGACCTTTTGGTACATGGGACAACACTCAACCAATTAAGCCACATCAGCCAGCGCATGTAAAGCCTATTTAAAAAAGCTGGCGTGGCTCAGTGGATAGAGTGTCGGCCTGTGGACTGAAAAGTCCCAGGTTCGATTCTGATCAAGGGCACATGCGGGGCTATGGGCTTGGTCCCCAGTGGGGGACATGCAGGAGGCAGCCGATCAATGGTTCTCTCTCATCACTGATGTTTCCATCTCTCCCTCTTCTTTCCTCTCTGAGATCAATAAAACAATATTAAAAAAATAAGCGGAACATTAAAAAAAAAAAAGCCGGGACCGGTTTGGCTCAATGGATAGAGCGTCGGCTTGGGGACTGAAGGGACCCGGGTTCGATTCCGGTCAAGGGCATGTACCTTGGTTGCGGGCATATCCCCAGTAGGGGTTGTGCAAGAGGCAGCTGATTGATGACTCTCTCATCGATGTTTCTGGCTCTCTGTCCCTCTCCCTTCCTCTCTGTACAAAATCAATAAAATATATTAAAAAAAAAAATAAGTGGAACAACAAACTGACATCCGGTCTCTGCCTCCCCCTCCTTTCCTCTCTAAAAGCAAACAATAAATTTTTAAAAAGAACAAGAGGTCCTCTTATTGTTGAACATGCAAGGGGAATACCACCAGACGTCATTAAACAAATATGTCAATTCACATGTTCCCTCCCTAAAGGCCCTGTTTATTCTTGCCAAGCCAATCGGAGTCAATATAACCTGAAAGTCAAGCCACTAAGTGGCAACAGAGTTAATGAAGTTCCCATACTTAACCTGGTTCTCAAAATTTTCTTAATCCAACCTCTAAATATAAAAGGACTCACAGCTTCTATGAAATGCAATCAAGTCACACAGAACTAGTTCCTGCCTTTAAGTTATAAAACCCATTATAGAAAGATGGAAAAGAACATTCATTTATACTGATGTTTAGATTAGCTACTTGAAACTTTTTTAAAAAATATATTTTATTGATTTTTTACAGAGAGGAAGAGAGAGGCAGCTAATTGATGTTTCTAGCACCAGGTCAAGGCGGAATAGAAACATCCATCAGCTGCCTCTTGCACACCCCCTACTGGGGATGTGCCCGCAACCAAGGTACATGCCCTTGACCGGAATTGAACCCGGGACCTTTCAGTCCACAGGCCGACGCTCTATCCATGGAGCCAAACCGGTTTCGGCAGCTACTTGAAACTTATCCTACAATGCCAAAAGGATATTTACGCAGCAAGGCTTTTAATAGCTAATACTCAGGAACAACCAAAATGTCCATCAATAAAGGACTGAAAAACATATTAGAATACCTCCAAAAAATGGGATTTTAAAAATGAGGCAGGTTAGCAGAACTGATTCAAAAACGTGTCTTTACATTAAGCCAAGTGCCCCACAGTATTACGGTCTGAGCCCCTTCTAGGAGTGGGATTCTGGGCTGGTCCACAACGGGCTGGTCTTCAAAGTGAAGAAATAAGGAATTGTACCTTTATGCTTTATGCACTTTTACGCGGTATGAATTTTTTACTTGGTGTTCTTCTGTGGCGGTAAAGGAAAGCTACCACCAGAACACATGGCTGCAGTCCACTAAAAGGAGAAATACAGATAAGCTGTCAGAGAAACGCTGTGGCCTGGACCCAGACGGGACTTCAGGGAAGACCAGCCCTTAGGGCGCCCTGCCCCGTGGGCAGAGGCTGGGATGGGGAGGCGTCTCTGTCCTCCGCCTGCACCCCAAACCTGCTTTTCCAGCCGCATCAACCCTAAAGCAACGCTGACGGTCCCTTTCAGAAGGGAGCTGCACACCTGAACCAATGCAAGTAACGCTGAATGTGAACTAATGGAAACATTAAAACCTTTTAAAAAGAAGGAAATCTTGCACCTCCATTGCCGGGAAGAATGGTTAACGTTTGTTGTGCGTCTGAAAGCTCCGCAGGTGGAAAGAAGACAAGAAGTGACCGAGACGGTGGGGAAGAAGCGCCAGCGGGAGGAAGGGCCTGGGAAGGGCCTGTTAAGAAGAGGGACTCACCGCCGAAACCGGTGTGGCTCAGTGGACAGAGCGTCCGCCTGCGGACTGAAAGGTCCCGGGTTCGATCCTGGTCAAGGGCATGTACCTTGGTTGCGGGCACATCCCCAGTGGGGGGTGTGCAGGAGGCAGCTGATCCATGTTTCTAACTATCTCTCTCCCTTCCTCTCTGTAAAAAATTAATAAAAAATATATTTTAAAAAAGAAGAAGAGGGACTGACTCAACAATAAAGACCTAACTTTTTTTTTTTAAATCTTCAAAAACATAAAGAGGGAGTGAGGACAGGCAGCAGGCGGGGCTGAGAGAGGATAATCACGCCTTGAAGAAGCATAAACGCTGGTGACAGTCATTCCAATGGGAGGCTTCCCGCCACCCCCCGCCGTGTGTCACTCTCACTCACACACACCCCCCGCCGTGTGTCACTCTCACTCACACACACCCCCCGCCGTGTGTCACTCTCACTCACACACACCCCGCCGTGTGTCACTCTCACTCACACACACCCCCCGCCATGTGTCACTCTCACTCACACACACCCCGCCGTGTGTCACTCTCACTCACACACACCCCGCCGTGTGTCACTCTCACTCACACACCCCCCGCCCTGTGTCACTCACACACACACACACACACACACACACAGGCCCGGCACTCACCGCCATGCGTTACCTTCGGATGGATTCACTGGAAGCCCAGGTGTTCCCGGACCCACAGGCCCTACCGCCCGGGCCACCCCGCGCCGCCGGCATCCCCGCTCCGCACCGGGCACCCCGCACCGGGCACCCCGCACCGGGCACCCCGCACCGGGCACCCCGCACCGGGCACCCCGCACCGGGACGGCCGCCTGTCTCCGGCGCCGCTCCGGCGTGGGGAGGCCCCGGCTCGGCCCGGCACCCGCGCGGAGGGGCCGGGGCCACGGAGCCCGAGCCGCCCGCGCGGCCTGCCTGGCCCTCCCGCCGCAAACCTCCCCGGAGGTCCGGCCGGCCCGAGGGGCGCAGGCCCGTCCCGAGGCCGCTCCCCGGGCGCCGCTCCGCAGGCCCGAGACCCGCCCGGCTCCCCGAGTCCCCGAGCCCGGCTCCCCGAGTCCCCGAGCCCGGCCGCCGGCCCGGGACCCGCCCGGCTCCCCGAGTCCCCCCGCCCCGCTCACCGAGTCCCCGAGCCCGGCTCCCCGAGTCCCCCCGCCCCGCTCACCGAGTCCCCCCGCCCCGCTCCCCGACTCCCCGAGCCCGGCTCCCCGAGTCCCCCCGCCCCGCTCACCGAGTCCCCGAGCCCGGCCGCCGGCCGCCCGGGAAGCCCGCGCCCGCCGCTCCGCTCCCCTCAGCCCCGCCGAGCGAGGGCGGCGCGAGGGCGGGGCGCGGCGACGCGGCGCTCCGCAGCGACCAATCGGCGCGCGGCAGGTGATGCGCCGGGGGCGGGGCGAGGCTCCGGGGGCGGGGCTCCGGGGCGGGGTCATGACGTCGCAGCGCCGCCAGACTCCGCGCGGGGCGACCCTCCGGCGGCCGCGCCGGGGCTGCCAGCGCCGCGTTCCTGCTCGGGACCCCACGTGCGGTGTCTGCCTGCGAGGCCACCTCCGCCCCTGCACCCGAAGGCGGGCCCCCCTGGCCTCTACCGCCGCCCAAAGGCACTGGCTGCGACCTGCCCAGAGCGGGCACGGCGCCGGAGGGCCCTCGGGAACCCCCCACCAGCTTGGTCGCCCCCAACTGCCCCCCCCCCGGCCCGGTCGCCCCACGCAGCCTGCTGCTCAGTGATTTGGTCGGCCCTCGCTAACCCCCCTGCCAGCTGGTCGCCCCTGTGAGAGCCTCCTGACCGGTTTGCAATGGCCCTTTCGTGAGGATAGATGTAATTCTGTCCCAGGCTTGGGTGGCTGTAAACGCACTCTCACCAACATCCATGTCCGGTGGGATGTTTGATGGTGGGCAGGACATGGAGAAATTCTTTTTTCTCGACCGCCCTGTGCATTGTGAGCACCTGCCTCCCCGGCCCGCCTCCTAAATGGGGTGATGCTCAAAACACTGAACAACCAATCAGAACAGGTGCCAGCCGGCGTCGTCCTGTGCCAGGGGCTAATGGAAGCTCTTCCTCTCTGATCTCACGGTCAGCCTAGGATTCCCCCGCCATTCCCCAGATGTCCTCTAGAGGGCAGTACGCCTCCGCTGACAACCACCAAGAGCCCAGCTGCACCCGCCTCTCCCGTTCACCTCTGAGGATTACGCAGCCCTGCAGGTGCGATCTGAGGGCCCTCCTTTGTCAGCGAGGAGAGGGGCGCCGGAAGGTCCACAGAACCAGTGAACGCAAAACCTGGATCGAAACGCCATCTCCCTGGCTCCAAGCCACTGGCTTCCCCTGCATCACCCTGACCTTCCCGGAGCTCACTGTTAGGGTTTCAGAGAGGAAGGGAGAGGGAGAGGGAAACATCAATGATGATGAGGGAGTCATTTGTCAGCTGCCTCCTGCACGCCCTACACTGGGGATCCAGCCCACAACCTGTGCCCTGACCGGGAATGGAACCTGTGATCTCCTGGTTCATAGGTCAATGCTCAACCGCTGAGCCACATCAGCTGGGCCAGAATTAACCTCTTAACAAGAATAATCCATGTCAGTTTTGATATCATCCATCTGATTTTTTTAAAAATATATTTTTATTGATTTTTTTACAGAGAGGAAGGGAGAGAGATAGAGAGCTAGAAACGTCGATGAGAGAGAAACATCAACCAGCTTCCTCTTGCACACCCCCTACCGGGGATGTGCCCGCAACCAACGTACATGCCCCTGACCGGAATCGAACCTGGGACCTTTCAGTCCGCAGACCAATGCTCTATCCGCTGAGCCAAACCGGTTTCAGCTGAAAGTTTTTTGTTTTTTTTTAAAGCATTTAGGTGGTCAGCCAAAAACATGGTTATTATTATTTTTAAAATCTTTATTGTTGCAAGTGTTCATATGCCCTCTCTTTTCTCCACATTGACCCCTTCTAGTCCGCCCCGCCCTGCCCCAGGGGTTATTATTATTAGCTGTTTATGTAACAGTGGACCATTGTATAACCGTGAAAATTAACTTTATTAACATTTACAAATATAAAGTGTGCTGTGCTGGGATTAAGGATTTACCAGTCTTCTAATCTCTTCACCCTCCCATTATCCAATGTTGAAAGTGCTTTCCTGGCTTATGTTCCTTCAATGCAAGTGGGAGTCACACAGGGAATTCCCTTTTTTGCAAGACTCGCAGAGGCACAGCCTCTCCATCTCCCGGCACTTAGCCCTCATTAAAAGCTATCCTCGGGTGTTGGGCTGGTCACCATTTTGTTTAGAGTAACGCTATCATTCTAGAAGCCAAATAACTCAATAGAATAATCACACACTATAGCAATCAGTGCCCATCTCTAAGCAAAAGGGCCCGAGATTTCCTTTTGAAGATGCAGTTTTAATGATCACGTTTCACAGAAGAGCCGTTCACACACCAGATGGCCCGTGCCGCGCTCCGAACCGCGTCCAGAATGCAGCGTGGGGTAGGGAGGCCATGACCTGCTCCTTTTGTCCACCCTCCCGGCCCTTCCGTTTGCCCAGTTCTGTGGCCAGAGCGCTCACATGGACCTCAGAAAGTCAGTTTTTCTTAAAATGGACGGGACACAGCCACCTGACGAATGTCAAACTCGTGTCATTTGCCAAAGGTGCAATGTTCAGACATCTCAAGGCAGGAAGCGGAGGTTTCCACGTGGCTGCCAGACAGGCCAGGCATGTGCATGCAAACACATCACCTCAGTCTCTGAGAGGAAGCAGAGTGAAATCGTACGCTTCCGCTGAGCCCGGGGGCTTTTCACTCCGGGAAGACCAGAGTGAGCACTCAAACCCTCCAGCGGACACAGGGACCTAGTTCTGGAATAGCTACGTCACCAGCGTGGCCGGGCCCTTTCTGCAGCCAATGGATGGTGGAGTGGGGAGGAGAAAGTACATCCCAGATATACTTTTTAGAATTCAGTGCCACAAAGACGACCTTTCTAAGGAAAAGCAGTGACTCCCGAGGCTGAGGCCCTCATCTTAACACTTCCACCCCCGGGGTCCCAAAGCCGTACAACCGTGTTGAGCTTTGATAACCCAGCTGCCTGCATTCTGGTTCCGGCTGATGACCTTTGTGTGTGGGGTTTGTTGTTGAAGTGCCGGTGGTTGAAGCTGGCAAATGCAACGGGTTTGAAGGTATGAGAGTGAATCCGCACTCGGAGGTTTGGTAACCCTTTGCCATTCCCAGCCCAAGCCCTGTCCTAACGCATCTCACCTGAGGACTGACAACTGAACTGGGATATGGATTAAATTGTTTTCTGAGGGCGTCTCTTCTTCCCCTGCTCTTTTCCCAGAGCAAAGCTGGCTGAGCCTTTCTGTGACAGTCCCTCCCAGCTTCCTCCTCACCCTTCACCGGAGCTGTGATCAGTTCTGTGAGAAGTCCGGCCTGTGTCACAGCCACACCTCCAGCCTCTGCTGAGGATGGTGTGGGGCGGGCCTGTGAGCGGTGAGAGGGTCAGGTTTTAATGAATTTCCACATATTCGTCCAGTTGAAAAAGCCTGTCTTGACTCCAGGTGTTCTCTCCCCTTCGCCCTGATCAATGCCGCTTGGGCTTCCCTCCGCGACTTCTTTGGATTTGATAAGGGCCTCATACGTTTCCTGGGCTCTTGCGATTTCTTTCTGCGCGTCAAAGTGGACTTTCTGCCTGGTCAGGAGGGGAACGATCAAATTAAAATCGTTCACGCGCTTGTTTAGCTTCCTGATGTCTTCCCGGAACTGCTCACACGCTTGGTCCCACTGTTTCTGCTCTGGGGGCGTCATGGGGTTCCCCAGTTTCTTCCTGGACGCTACCATGGACGCTCGGAGCTGATCAATGGTGTCCTTGATCTCCTTTTGCATCAGGATCCACTCGGGTTGGTAGCCGTTATCTATCAATATTCTGTTCAGGTTGTGAGTCATGGGATCAATATACGAACAGCCAGCAAACTTCTGGAGAGGCTTCCCTTTCCCGCTGAGGTTATCGAAGTCTCCCCTGGCCATGGACTCCTGGATGAGGTCCTCCACCAGACGCTCTATCGCTTGCGTTATCTTCTGCTCCTTACTCTGTCTCACGTCTTTGACAGTTAAGCCTTCCGGGAAGTACTGGCTATGCAGCTTCTGCTTTTGATATTCCAGCACTTGCTCGGCGGCACGGTCCGCTCTGAACTGCCTGTACTGCTTCTCTCGTTGGCTCGGAGTCCCAAAGCCAATCCCTTCGAAACTTAAGTAATGCCTGTGCTGGGGTGCCTTGTATTTGGAGTCTTCTTCCTCGTCGTCCGCATCTCCCATTTTCTTCCGCCTGGCATCTGCTTCTTGCATCACGTGGGAGCGTACCGCCCTGTACGCCTCTTCGATCTTTATAAACGTTGCAGGATCCGCCGTGGGAGAGCCACTGTCGGGATGGTACTGCTTGGCGAGCTTCCGGAAAGATTCCCTGACATCGTCGGCGGAGCATCCTTCTTCCAGATTCAGCCGCCTGTAATATTCCCGCATCTTCTTTGGTGATTTATGAGTGGACATCATTCTACTTCTGGCGACTCCAAGAGATGGAAGCATGTTTATTCGATGACGAATCATTGCAGCGATTACCAGATGAGATCCTAAGAGTTGAGCCATCATCACGTACAGGTGTTGATGATCACGCCCAGGGTTCTTCCTAGCGATGATCTATAAAATGACAACACACAAAGGGGACGAGAGTGGGATGATCTAATTTCATATTTTCAGCAACAAGGAAGAAACTGCAAGCACAATATGGGGCAGTTCTTCCTAAGCCAGCTGCCAACATTCTTTTTTTTAAAAAATATATAATTTATTGATTTTTTTTTTTTTTACAGAGAGGAAGAGTTAGAAACATCGATGAGAGAGAAACATCAATCAGCTGCCTCCTGCATACCCCCACTGGGGATGTGCCCACAAGCCAGGATCATGCCCTTGACCGGAATCGAACTTGGGACCCTTAAGTCTGCAGGCTGACACTGTATCCACTGAGCCAAACCGGTCAGGCTGCCAACAATCTTCTAGCTATATTTCACTAATGTTAGTAGAGAAATGGAAGTTGATGATGTCTAGCATTAACACATTGTGATACAATCTGGATTCTACGCAGCTCAGAATTTTAGAGCAGGCAAGTTCTCAGAGATCAACTAATCCAGTCTCCTATTTTTAAGAGAAAATGTAAGCCCAGAAGGTTAAGCAGCATAACCAAGTGGCATAACAAGCACAGTGTGAGCCAAATGGTTAGGGTTAGGGCACCCTCCAATGTCTGGCCCAGCTGCCTGGGGAGCCGCAGCCTGTGGACCGGGAGGTCGGGAGGATTCCCGTCAGGGCACGCGCCTGGCCGGTGGGCTCCGTGCCCCCGAGGCAGTCCATCCCTGATGACCTCATCATTGATGTTCCTACCGCTCCCTCTCCCTTCCTTTCTAAAAATCAATAAGAATAAATTTGAAAGAATGTCTGTCTGCGTCCCCGGCTGGCGATAAACTTCGGCACCGCAGTTTCCTTGGTGTTCGACTGTGTCACCACCTCAAGGACGATGACAGACTCACACACCCGACCCGGAGGAGGACGAGGCGGCCTGCAGCCAGGGGCTGACGCGGGTGGAATGAATGGAAGGAGCCAGAGCTGCCTGCGGGGGAGCCGAGCAAATGGGGAGCCGCCGCCCCCCGCCCTGTCAGCTGTTACGGAAAAACACGGCGCGCGCAGGCAGAGGGACCGGGCGATGGCAGTGCCGCGGGGCAGGGGCAGGACCCTAAGGGCATCTGAGGCCTGAACGCCGGACCTGAGCCGGGACCCACCTTTCCGCGCACCGGGGTCCAGGGCTCCCAGAGCGGCTGGGAGGCGGTGGCAGCGCCAACGGGGCCGCCGCGGGGGAGCGTCAATCCCCACGCGGGACCCGCCCCGCGCGGCCCCTCAGCTCCCCGCCGCGGGGAAGGGGCTGCGCGGCTCCCGCCCCCACGCCGCCCTCCGCGCATGCGCGCGCCGGCGCCCTGCCCTCCCGGGGCCTCCGCGCGGCCGGGGTCTCCTCGGGCCGGACCACGTGCCCTTTCACGCTGAGGGGCCTGCGAGGCGGGGCGGGGGCGAGTCGTCCCTAACCGGGACAGGTGTCCTACCTTCCCGGGATCCCAAGGTCCCCCTCTCACCGGATTTCCCACGAGGACACAGGCAGGACATTTCAGGAGGTCGGTCCCGCCCCGGGGCGACCTGGGCCACCTCCCCCACCCCCCACCTCGAGCGGGAGGTGGTCCGGCCGATTGGCATTGTGGGAGTTGTAGTTCGCGGGGAAGTGCGACGCGCCCCGGTCGCCGCAGCGCGCCTGCGCCTCCGCCTCCTGTGAGCTTGGTGGGGAGGGAGCCGGGTGGAGCGGAGCTGTGGGTGCCGCGGAGATGGAGTAGGCGGAGGTGCGCAGGGCTCGCGCAGAGGGTGCAGAGCGTAGGTTGGGACCCTTGAAGTCTTTTTTGGGGGGTTGGTGGTGGGGGTATTGATTTCAGAGTGGAGGGGAGAGGAGAAAGGGAGGCATCAATGATTAAAGACTCACTGATGGGCTGCCTCCTGCATTGTCAGAGCTCAAGCCGCACCCCAGGCATGCTGGGAAGCGAACCACAACGTCCCTGGTTCATAGCTGCGGAGACACGGAAGCCAGGCTTGAAGTATTTAAGTTACTGATTTTGAGAGAGAGACAGCGTCTGCTGTTCTGTTGTATTGTCAGTCATCGAATGAGATACAAGACGCCTTCATGAGCCAATTAATGAGGAGTCATTCATTGCTCTCGGCCAGAGGGAGGTGTTTCCTTCAAATCTCTCAGCCCTGAAGTGAGGAAGTCTCCGTATTTATACTTTCCAAGCCTCTTTGTTTGCAGATATGACAAAGGGCTCTGTGTGGGTTACTGTTACAGACTGTGCAACCTTGAATACATAATGAGTTAGTACTTGGCATAAGAATATGGGAATTATTATCAGTAGTAAGTCTATTTTAGTCTTATTACATTGGATGGCTAGCTTGCAAGGTCAGACAGTTAAGTTTATCTTTTTCTGCTATTTGAACTAAAAACAAAGTTATTTTACAGAATGGCAGACTGTCTTAAGGTGACAGAGCTTATAATGACAGAGTGTACAGGACTAGGGACTATCTAACAATAGCAGGGAGCTTCAATCAGCAGTTTTTTATACAAGATGGAGGTCACTCTGCTTCAGTCCCACTTATTTATGCACTCACTGGTAGCTTCTTGTATGTACCCTGACCAGGATCCACCCCGCGAATGGGGACAGATGCTCTAACCAGCTGGCTACCTGGCCAGGGCTGGGACCCCTGGCCTCAGTCACTATTTTGGGGAGGGAGACGAGTCATTTCCCAGAACAGCCTCTTCGGGGCCTGCAGATGGGGACCTCTGCGCAGACACCACACAGATCTACCGAGTCCAGAAAGGTGTAGCCAAACCCGGCTGGATGCCCAGCCACCATCAGCTCACAAGTACTTAGTGAGCAGCTCGCTCAGCCAGGCGTTGGGACAGGCTGAGGACAGTCCAGGGCAAAGTCAAAACAGGGGTTTCCTGGCTTTAAGTGGGGACTTACTATGGGCAAGTAGTTAAAACAAGAAAAGAGCCCTGGCAAGTTTGGCTCAGTGGATAGAGCGTCAGCCTTGGGACTGAAAAGTCCCAGGTTCGATTCTGGTCGAGGGCATGTCCCTTGGTTACCGGCACATCCCCAGTGGGGGGTGTACATGAGGTAGCTGATTCATGTTCCTCTGTCATCCATGTTTCTAACTCTCTGTCACTCTCCCTTCCTCTCTGTAAAAAAATCAATAAAATATATTAAAAAAACCAAAACAAAACAGGGAAAGAAAAAGAAGCTTGGAAGTCAGACCTGGGTTTAAAATCCTCTTTCTTTCATTTGCTTTTCTTTGCACCTGTTTGTCTGTAAGATGAGAGCACCAGTCACTGGTAAACGTGTATGTGGCACTTGGTTTTTGCCAGACATGGTGCCAAAAGCTTTGAAATATAGTCCAGCAATCCTTATAGCAGCCTTGGAGGCAAAGGTGCTGTTTCCCCACTTTGCATGTGATGAAACAGTTGCACCAGACTCAGTTTTTGTGCCAGTTGCCATGATAGAAGCCACTTGGCACCGTGCCAAAAGGCAGCATTTTTCACTGTGACTAAGCCTCCTAGAAAAAGCCGGACTAGGTCCTCGCTGTTGGGAGCTCCTGAGCGATAGACAACAAAACGTGCCTTCTCTCTTTAAAGCTTTACCTGCTGCTGCAGAGGGATTTCCTTACAGGCAAACAGCATACAAGTTCCTACAGGTGCTTACTCTCCTAGTCAGCATCTTCAACCCGGCATTGGAAAGCACCGTGCCGCTTACCACACACTCAGACCTGCAGGGCGCTTAGCATTTCACAAAGCTGCCAGCACAAATCTCATTCTGATGTTTGCATCTTATAAGTAACTCATTTAAGTTGTTAAATGGCAAAGCTAGGACTAGAATTGTAAGTCCATTTCTCTTTTCAGAGGATCAGTTTTGCTTTTAAAAAAATATGTTATTGATTTTTTGCAGAGAGGAAGGGAGATAGAGAAACATCAACCAGCTGTCTCCTGCACACCCCCTACTGGAGATCTGCCCGCAACAAAGGTACGTGCCCTTGACCAGAATTGAACCTGGGACCCCCCAGTCCGCAGGGCTACGCTCCATCCACTGAGCCAAATTGGTTTCGGCCAGGATCAGTTTTTTATTATTATTTTGAATATGTTTTTATTGATTTTAGATAGAGGAAGGGCGGGGGAGGGAAATATCCATGTGAGGGAGAAACATCGGTCACTTGCTTCCTGTACGCACCGAGCCAGGGGACAGGGACCTGCCACCTGGGCAGCTGCCCCATCTGGGAATCAGACCTGCAACCTTCCGGTGCAGGGGATCATGCGCCATCAACAGCCACACGGGCCAGGGTAGGACTAACTTGAAATGAAAGTATGTTGGGTTAAATCAGCAATTTCCAACTGGTGTGTCACGAAAATTTTAAAAACATACACTGCCTATTTAGTCCAGTACTGACTTTAAATTTTTTTTTTTTAAAAAATATTTATTTGTATTGATTTTAGAGAGGAAGAGATAGAAATGTCAATGATGAGAGAGAATCATCCACTGGCTACCTCCCACACGCGCCCCACCAGGGGTCGAGCCCATAACCAGAGGATGTGCCTTGACCGGAATTGAACCCGGGACCCTCCAGTCCGAAGCTCTATCCACTGAGCCAAACCAGCTAGGGTGGGTACTGACCTCTTTTCTCTTAGATTGTCAAATAAAAAAATGACAACCAACACCACAATAGTCATCCGGTGTGAATGAGTCAAAATTATACCTATTTCTTTTTCCTCAGATTGGCAAAAATTTATTTTTTAGTGTGCTGCAGAATTTTAGTAATTAGTTGATGTGTGCCATGAAATGCAAAAAGGGTTGAAAATCGATATTCATGACATTTCCTAGTTTAAAGTATCTTTTTCTTAATCCTGTGTTCTTACAATGTAGTTGAGCGTTTTTTTTAAAGTAGCACACAATTTGATTTTTTATAAAATATATATTTTTATATATATTTTATTGACTTTTTACAGAGAGGAAGAGAGAGGGATAGAGAGAGGGAAACATCAATGAGAGAAAATCATTGATCAGCTGCCTCTTGCATACCCCCCACTGGGGATGTGCCCACAACCAACGTACATGCCCTTGACCGGAATCGAACCTGGGACCTTTCAGTCCGAAGGCCAACGCTCTATCCACTGGCCACACCAGTCAGGGCAACTTTGAGTTTTTATTTATTTGTTTATTTTTAAATATATTTTATTGATTTTTCACAGAGAGGAAGAGAGAGGGATAGAGAGTTAGAAACATTGATGAGAGAGAATCATCGATCAGCTGCCTCTTGCACACCCCCTACTGGGGATGCGCCCGCAACCAAGGTACATGCCCTTGACCAGAATCGAACCCGGGACCTTTCAGTCCCCAGGCCGACGCTCTATCCACTGAGCCAAACCGGTCCCGGCTACTTTGAGTTTTTAAGTGTTAATTCACAACAGGTTCCAGGTAAGAGCACGGCCTGTGTGTGTTCTGAGAAAGAACGGCCACCAGATGGTCTCTCTCAAACAGTGGAGGTGGTGGCACTGTTTACGCTGAAGGATGGGTCAAAAGCAGCCCAGAGAGTTAAGAAGCCAACTTAAAAAAGAACCTGTTTTGCCCTGGCCGGTTTGACTCAGTGGAGCATCAGCCTGAGGACTGAAGGGTCCCGGGTTCGATTCTGGTAAAGGGCAGATGCCCAGGTCTCAGACTTCATCACCAATGCAGGGTGTGCAGGAGGGAACCGATTGATGATTCTCTCATCACTGATGTTTTTCTCTCTCTCCCTCCCCCACTTCCTCTCTGAAATCAAGAAAAATATATTTAAAAAAACTTAAGAAGATATAGAAACATCAACAATGAGAATAATGGATCAGCTGCCTCCTGCCTTTCCCCTAGTGGGCCTGACCCTTCAGTCCTCAGGCGGATGCTCTAGCCACTGAGCTAAGCCGGCAGGGCAGAAACGGGGCTTTGTGTGTCTTCCTGAAACCCTTGCTGTTGCGACATGGCTTCAGTGTGGGGCCAGACCTTTGCACCAGGGGTGGGGGAGGGGGCTGCCGAGCTTGGCACCCACTGTCAGGTGAGTGGCAGTGTGACCCCGGCTGAGGCAGGTGGGTGACCTAAACATGGCCAATCAGATGACCCCGCCTAGGACTTTAAGGCTGAGTGATCGACCCAGAGGTACAGGCGACCAGTGTGTGGCCTATTTTTTTTCTTAGAAAAGCAAGAACTTACTGACCAAAGCAAACTCTCAGGACAGTGCAACAGGGCATAGAGGCAACAGGAGGCCCAGGCTGGGCTGCTCTGGGTCCGAGAAGTCAGAGGACCGGGGCCTTGGGACAAGGTCTGCGTGAGCCAGGGCTCGCTGCCGCCCACCGCTCCCCTGGCTGCACATCTCCTGGGGCCCCTTGGAGGGTAGACGCGGCCTGTGGGGGGGAGAGGGGAGACAGGTGTGGGCGTGCTCCCTGCAGGGAGAGGCGTGTGGGCAGCCACAGGCTGAGAGCACATCTCCTGGGGCCCCTTGGAGGGTAGATGCGGCCTGTGGGGGGGAGGGGAGAGAGAGGTGTGGGCGTGCTCCCTGCAGGGAGAGGCGTGTGGGCAGCCACAGGCGGAGAGCCCATGGGAAGTGGAGCCCGTAGGGCCTTGCCAGCTCCTCCTGGGGCAGGATTTGGCTATTTCTGGCCGCAGCGCGAAGGCGCCCAGGAGAGAAGCGATGAGTGGCTACAGCACATTATTAAGCCTAGTGTGACTAAACACCCTGTCCTGTCCTGGAGTTATTTAAGTTTGTACAGCAGTTAAAGGTAGGCAAGTATTGCCCTGACCAGGTGGTGCAGGCGGTTGGAGCATTGCATCCGTGTGCCAAAGGGTGTGGTCTCGATTCCCAGTCAGGGCCTATACTGGGTCGCAAGTTCAATCCCTGGTGCGTGTGGGAGGTGTACAGGAAGCAACCGATGGATGTTTCTCTCACGCCAATAAAAACTTATCCCCGGGTAAGGATTTAAAACTAGGAAAAACGGAGGGGGAACCTGCACACGAAATCGCTCTTTGAGTATCATTCCTCTGGAGGACATTTGGAACTCACCCGAATCCTTTCTGACTGCTGTAACCTCGGGGCTCACCGATGGCAGACCCCTCCCCCCAGCCCTGTCTCCCAATCTTCCTCTCCGAACACATTGTGCTCAGGGGCTGAGGTTTCACTCCTGCTTACACAAATGAAGACATCTGTAATAAAATGTCCGTGTTTATTATGCCAATAAAATGTTGACCTGTTTTTATCGTTTGGTTATGGCTCTGTCATAGCTTAAAAGACTGTTCTCTGTATGTACCATGATGAACACATTCACATGTCCACGTAATACTCATCACAGGCGGGGCTGCCCGGCCGACTGCTGCTCGTCCCAGGTGTGTCCGGTTCCTGGCAATCCCATGTTCACACGCATTTTGGTTCTTCCATTTCCAAGACGTGAATCGGGGGTGCCCCCCGGAGCCAGGGTCCCTGTACTGGCGACTGCGTCAGAGCGAGTTGGGAGTTTACCTCTGAGGCCTGAAGCTTACGTTGGTCTAACGTACCTCTCGGCATGGCCTCTGCCTTTAAAGCATGAGATTGTTCCTCTGTGACGTCACAGGCCAGGGTTTAGCTTAACATCCAGCGACGCTCCAGACTGAGGGCCGACAGCTCCTGAGTGAGGGACCGAGTGCGGATGGCCGAGCCTCTGCGATGCCTGCTGCCTCTGGTCCGCTGAGGAGGGTGTGGCCGCTGGCCGGGCCCAGGAGCCTCCGAGGTGACGTTGGCCAGGAGAGGAGGGAAGGAAGAGCTTGGTGGGGTAGGAGGAATTCTGAATGGCTAGCTGAATCCCGAACCAGGCCGTGACCAGTGACCTGCAGACCCCGGAGGCAGCACATCATGACCGGTGCCACCAGCCTGCCTGTTCGTTAAAAAACAGCCAGAAGGAAACGGTGAGCTTCTGGGCTGGGCCGTGATAAAACCACAGAGGCGGCGTCACTCCCCCTGGGCCCAGCGGAGCCGGCCGTCCTCGCCCAGCCGCACGGCGCCGCTGGCCACCAGCTGCAGGGCCGCGGGGAAGATCCTGTGCTCCGCCACCTTCACCCTCTCGGACAGGGTGGCCACGGTGTCGCCCCTCTTCACCGGCACAGCTTCCTGTAAGATAATCCGCCCGGTATCCACGTCCTCCTGGAAACGGAAGCCACGTCTGAGCCTGGTTCCGGCCGGTAGCGCTCAGCCCAAACCCCGTGCCACTGCGGGCGAGGCATACTCACAGCGACGAAGTGCACGGTGCACCCTGTCAGCGTGACGCCGGTGGCCAGGGCCTGCTCATGGGCGTTGGCGCCCTTGAAGGCCGGCAGCAGGGACGGGTGGATGTTGAGCATTCTCCCTGGGAGGGGAGCACAGGGTCAGGACTTCTCTGGAGGATGTTTCTCCGTCAGACAGAGAAGGCAAAGGGAAGCACAGGCTTGCGTCTGGGGACGGCTGAGGACTCGCCAAGGGACCCACAGTGACTGAGGTTGGACAGGGTGGGGTGGGGCGGGCGCTCCGTGGACCCTGGCACACTCTAGGGAGACACACCGAACCCTCGCAGTGCCCAGTGGGACCAGCGGCACGCCCACCAGCCGAAGCCGGCTCAGCCCTGCTCATGGCGTGCGTGCCCGCTGTCCCACCTGCTCATGGCGTGCGTGCCCGCTGTCCCCTTAGGTCAGCGGCTCTCAACCTGAGGGTCACGGCCCCTTTGGGGGTCGAACGATTCTCTCACAGGGGTTGTCTGAGACATCCTGCATGTCAGATGTTTATATTACGATTCGTAACAGTAGCAAAATGACAGTGATGCAGGAGCAACAGAAATAATGTTACGGTTGGGGGTCACCACAGCATGAGGAGCCGTGTTAAAGGGCCGGGCGATAGGAAGGTGGAGAACCACCGTCTTAGGAAACTCGAACCCTTTGGAGAGAAAGTGCATTTCCTGCTCAGACGTGTGCACAACACACAGCAGGACGAGGGAACGTTTGTGGGGAAAGGGAGTGACCCAGGCGCTGTGTTCTCTGGCCAGAACGGCCGCCCTGGCCGCCCTGCCACCTCCGGCAGCGCCTGCACTCCCCGGGCTCAGGCGGAGGAAGTGACCCTGTGACCTGCCTCACAGTCAGTGTCCGGTACAAGCACCACTGGGGTCGCCTGGCCCACTCTCACCAGCCCTCTCAACGCGGCGCCAGGCAGCCCTGCTCACCATTCCACTTCCTGACGAAGGGGCCGGACAAGATCCTCATGAACCCTGCCAGACAGACGATGTCCACAGAGAACTCTGCAAGGATCTGGTCAATGGCCTCGTCAAATTCGACACGGCTTTTATATAGCTTGTGATTAAGCACCTGGAGTAGAAAAACAGAAGCCAGATCTGTTTCAATGAAGGACACAAACAGTTCCACACTTGGCCTTTCCACAGAAGATGCGCCGATAGAAAGAGGTAGGGAGCTGAAACCGGCGTGCTCAGTGGATGGAGCCTGCGGACTGAAGGGTCCCAGGTTGGGTTCCCGTCAAGGGCATGTACCTTGGTTGGGGCACATCCCCAGTAGGGGGTGTGCAGGAGGCAGCTGATTGATGTTTCTCTCTCATCGATGTTTCTAACTCTCTATCCCTCTCCCTTCCTCTCTGCAAAAATCAATAAAATATAAAAAAGAGGTCAGGAATGGACGGGATGAAGCAGGAAGGTCGGCCCAGCACCACCCCAACCCAGAAATCCCCAGGCCCCGTGCACGAGCCCGTGGGCGCGAAAGACAGGTGTAAACAGCCGCAGCGGGTCCCGCCGAGGCCTACCCTGGTGGGAATGCCCGCACTGGCCGCTCGGTCCAGCCCGGCCACCGCGGCCTTGTTGGAGATGACCAGGACGATGTGGGCGGCGCTGCTCGGCTCCCGGGTGCTGTCTATCAGCGCCTGCAGGTTCGAGCCTGAGGAGGAGAAACAGCAAGCTCACACTTCTTAGAGAGACCTGTGCCCTTAAAACCACCCACCGTTCCAATTCCAGTTCGCATTCCGTGTCACATCAGTTTCAGGGGTAGCCAGTGGTTAGACATTTACAAAACGTTAAAGTGGTCTAGCACCCACCTGGCACCTCGTCAGCCATTCACTGAGGGACCCCGGGGGCTGCAGACATGTCACCCCGCCCCTGGGTTTATTTTGGGGAAAGGTGGGCGGGGGGAAGGGGCGGCACAGCTCACCTGTCCCGGAGATGAGGACGGCCACCCTGGCCTTCTGCGGGACGGAGAGGGGACCGGGCGCGGGGCCGTTGTGCAGCGCAGGTCCGCTCGGCTGCAGGGCGTCCAGCAGGTGCCGGACTCTCACTCGGGGGGAACCTTCATTCACACACCGGGAGAAAAGCAAGCACAGCCATGACTTAGTGAGCACAGGCAGCTGGTCAGGCCGCTTGGATGGGAGCCGAGCGGCCGGGGAAGGTCCGGGGAAGCGCCCAGGGACCAGCGCGCAGATGCGGAGGCGCCCATGGTGGGCAGCCGGGGCTGGACGCCCCGGGCCTCAGACGGCACTTGGGCCCGCCTTCCTCTCCCGGGACTGGCGCCCCCCTCCACTCTCCCCCGGCCCAGGCGGGCTGTGTGGGGGTGCCTGTGCGGCTGCTCTGGAGGCCTGGCCCCCGGCAGAAGCGAAGAGGCAGGTGGTGTCACCATGTGGCTGCGGTCAGGCTACCTGTGCCACTGCGATGCCGGAGAAGAGGTGGGCGGACAGCGCGCGCGTGTGTGTGTGTGTGTGAGAGAGAGAGAGAGAGAGAGAGAGAGAGATGACAGGCACACTCAGGATCACACGCCGAAGAGCTAAATAAGGAGCGATACCTTCAGGGCGGGCCACCACCTGGCCGACCAGCCAGGCCTCCTCCTGGTGCTGCCGAAGGTCCCTCAGCACCTGCTCCGCCAGGTCCGGCGACACCACGAGGGCAGCGCCGAGCCCGCAGTTAAAGGTCCTGGCCATCTCCTCGGCCGACAGGCATCCTTCGCGCTGCAGCCACGAGAAGATGGCGGGCACCCTCCAGGCCCGGGCATCTGCAAACGGGTGAGTGTTGTCTGATTATCACCGTGGCTCTCCGAGGACGAAGGCGAGCTCACGGCCAGGGGACCCCACAGCCTGCTCCTTCAGCTGCAATGAAGGTCACCATTCTCTCAGCAGTCAGCCAGCAGCGACATAGAGGAGCATGATGTCTTATGGACACTCATTAAAAGCGATGCCATTATGACAGCTTAGTATTGATGGCACAGTAATTGGCAGGATAAGCAGATTATACCCAACTACGATATTTTAACAAAACATTTACAACGTAAGTATTTATATAAAAATAAGACCAACAGCCCTAACCGGTTTGACTCAATTATATATATATATATTTTTAAACACCAATAGGCTAAGAGCCTAGTTTTTACAAATGATCAAGCATGTCATGAATGACAAGTAACTTGAATGCCGAGAATTCCTTACGTAAGTCTGTTGTCAAAGTTTGTTCCTGGAGGAAACCTCAGAGGCTGAAGCAGGGACCTTTGTGTCGGGACAGACATTTACGTAATTAAAAAACAAAACAAAACAAAAACGGCTTTTAGGAACATGGCTACAACAGGTTAGGTTCCTGAGGCGGCGAGCACTGTGTCCCTATAGCCAGTGGGTGCTGGTGCCCGCCTTGCAGCAGCCGATCCGGCCGTTAGGAGCTGGCCGGGAAGGGAGACTGACGCCGTTGCGGCAACGCCCCGGGAGGCCCAGCCTCCGCTCCATCGTCAGCATGCCACTGCTCCGAATGCCTTCTTTAAGGATCTTCTTTAAGGATCTGCTTATCCTCACTGGCAACCTCTCTCCAGGGGTCTCTTAAACACCTACGATGACTCATGGGCCTTGCACTCTGTACCGCTACTGGAGGGGGTCCGTGCCGCCCCCTGCTCCCCCCAGCTTCTCTCTTCCGCTTCCAGGGAGGCAATCCCAGGTGACTTCTCGCTCATGCCGCCTGGCCCCTCGCTTTCGCAGCACCTCTTCTGCCTCTTGGGACTCTCTCAGCTTCACATGTGCTCCCACCGCAGGGCTAGCTCAGCACGTCTCCCTACCTGCACCCACAGCGCCCCGCCCCATCCCTTCACGGTTTGCTGCTCTGTTCCAAAGCTACGCATGCTCGTTCTCTGGGCGGGAAATTACACAACCCGCTGCAACTTCTCCGCCGTCCTGCTTGCCGTCCCAGTCCCGTTTCTGACCCTGACAGCTTCCGTGTGTCTCTCTCACCGCAAGCCGCCAGCCCAGGCCTGGCAGATCACTAAGCTTTCACTGGGAAAGGCATCCGTTTCTACCTCTCAGGCCAGTGTGTACAGCGGGCGGACAAGCTCAGGCCAGTGTGTACAGCGGGCGGCCAGCCTGCCCACGTGCTCTGCCTGCCTCGGTCCCCTATAAAAACGGGGCACCATCCTTCACCTTGCTCTGAGCAGAAGTAATTTCCCTCTCCTTTCACCAATCAGTTTCCGAGTCAGTGCTCTGTCACAGTCTTTGTCTCTCCCCTGTCATGCTGCTTTTACCCCAAGATGTGTGGCTCTATCCGGCCCGCACCCTAGAGATACGCGGCACCTGACCCAGCTGAACGGGTCCCGCTCCAGTCCCGGGGGGCCGATTCCTTTCCAGGGCTCACCCCCCGACGGCTCCTACAGTAACCCCACCTCTGCCGAGACCAGGCACTGAGGACAACCTCTGGCCTCTCCACTCTCTTGGCGCCAACGGCGACTACCTGCACACGAGCACGCACCTTCCCTCAACCTGACCTCACTTCTGATCAGACTCCTTGCAATGAGCACCCTGAAGAGCTGAAACACGGATTCCAGCTCCTGCTCCAAATCTACTCGCCCTCCTGCGTTCTGGATGCTGCCATCTTTCCCTCAGGGGCACAATGACTCAGCCCTGCCTCCTCCCGCACCCCTTGGTGCGGGCCTCACCCCTGCAGAGGATAGTCAGGGCTGCCCCTGCCTCCCTGCACGGCCCTGGGTCCAACCCGACCGAGCTTGAGGCTACCCACCCCCGGAGGACCTAACAGCACTTCATCTGCTGTAAGACAATCACACGAGAGGATTTCACAAACATGGCAAGTAGCAGAAGAGGTAAAAGGGGCAGCCCTGCTCTTCCCCCAGACACTGCAGGGATGAGAGTGTTCCACGTGTGATCACACGGGCACCAACCAGCCTGGACCCCAGCGCCTCTCCTCTCCTAAGGCTCCGAGCGGAAGCGGCTCTACCGCGCTCACCTAGCTCCGCCCCGCAGCTCGGAGGGAGGACCCGAGGGATGTTCTCCAGCAGCCCGCCGCCGGTGATGTGGGCAAAGGCCTTGACACGGCCTGAACGCAACACAGGTAGCAGGGAGTGGCTGTAGATTCTGGTCGGAGTCAGAAGTAAGTCTCCTGGATATTGGAGAGAAAAGACAGAAACTCAGTGAATAGAAATAGAAATAGAAAATCAAACATAAAAAACAACAAACGCTGCGGCCAGTGGGTTGAGCATCAACCTATGACCCGGAGTCAGGGTTCAATTCCCACTCTGGCCACAGGCCCGGGTTGTGGGCTCGATCCCCAGTGTGGGACGTGCAGAAGCCAGCTGATCAATGATTCTCTCATCATTGATGTTTCTCTCTCTCTCTCTCTCTCCTCTCTTAAATCAATACAAATATCTTAAAAAACCTTAAGACAGCGAAACAAAAACGAAGTAGAGGATGCTTGCGGCTTTGTGCAGGCACACCAGTTCTAGAAGCAGGTCCAGACCCGCCCACAGGACAGGGCCGCTTGTTCCAGCTGAGCCACGAGGCCGCCAGCTCTGTGGTGCTCAGATATCTCCGAGCTGTTTCCAAAGAGCACTCACCTAAGGTCTGGTCGCCGCAGCCGTGGGGCGCCGGAGAGGAGTACTGGAGGGAAGATTTCGCGACAATCTTCCTCACAAGGCTGAACCCGTTGCTGTGGAGACCAGATGACGCTACTCCAATAACAACATCCCCTTCGGCGATGCTTTCCAGGCGAGGGAGTTGCTGGTCGCGCTCCACGGCGCCCACGGCGAAGCCGGCCAGGTCGTACTCCCCGGGGGCGTACATGCCCGGCATTTCTGCCGTTTCCCCTCCTGGTGGGAACGAACAAGAACAGGAGACTCTGACATGTATGCTTCTCTCTGGGACGTGGGACACCAGCTACAATTAGAACGCGCGGTAACCCCAAACACCCCCCCAGTGCTCTCTGCGGGCTGTGACGGGCAGCATTTCAGAGGAAATGGCGCTAATTCCCAAAGAGGGCGAGGCGGCTCCTAACACCGAGTGCAGGAGACGACGCTCCGCGAATAGCCGTCACGTCCTGGCAGTCTGGTCCCAGCAATGCTTTCCCTGTAGCTGATCTTCACAGCCACTCGGCCTATGCTCCAGGCCAGTGGTCACCAACCGGGGGTCCGTGGACCGCTGCTGGTCCACGAGGGTCCGAAAGGTTGGTGGCTGCTGTTCTAGGTGACGGCACAGGCTCAGACAGCCTGAATCAGCCCGCCCAGCGCCAAACGCCCTGGCCGGAAAAGCACCCACAGGCCACTTCAGGATAGCATCGTGCAAACACGGGGTCTAGGCACTCTGGCTCCAGGTCAGAGGCTGTCCTAAAAACGGCTGCAAAGGCGGCTCTGGCTTCCGGAAGGGCCCTGTCCACAGAAGTGGGAATACCAAGAGGTAGCTTTGTGCCTTGGTCAGCCTGGATTCATTTTGCACAGGTTTCACACACATTTACGTAATCTATCTATATAAAAGGCTAAACGCTAAATGTCTGCCTGGTCACTATGATGTGCACTGGCCACCAGGGGGCAGACACTGGATGCAAGAGCTGCTGCGATGCGCACTGGCCATTTACATAGAAATGGCACGGTGGACCTGGTGCCCCTGGGCATGTGGCCTGGCCGGGTTCGCCAAGGGGGCTGTGGAGTGGGACTGGCGTCAGGGCACCAGGGGCCACCCTCTCCCTCCGGGCAGCGTTTCTACTTGACTGGCCTCATCTTGTGATACGTGGTCTCATCTCCTTCGCTGATCGGCACCGATCCCACTCGTACACGGGCTAACACGCAGCGAAGGACATGCGATGTCAGGGGCTCGTACCGAGGAGGGCGCACCCAGCTCTCCTGCACGCGGCGGCAATGCCGGCGACAACGGCAGCGGCGGTGCCCACGTCCAGCCTCCCACAGGAAAAGTAGTCGAGGAAGAAGAGGGGCTCTGCGCCCTGGGCCAGGATGTCGTTCACGCACATCGCAACTAGGTCCTGGCCGACGGTGCCGTGCTGCTCGCACTGCTGGGCGACCTAGGAACAGCACAGACACCAGCACAACTCAATTCAGCAGCGGAGGCGCAAATACTGTCAGCTTCTGGCTAGCTGCTTTGAACAGTAAAAACAGAAGAACACTAAATTCTGTTACTTGGTCCAAAGTAGCCCCGAAATAACCCTTCCAGATAGAGCCTCAACGTTGTTATAAAACATGGAGATCCTTTGGTCCTACCCTGAGTTGTGTTTGGGATGGTTCTCTTTATGCCTGAATGTCAAAAGGGGAAGATGCGTGAATTCTCTGCTCCACGCAAGGCCTTTCTTCACAAAGGCGTCTGGTTACCTTCAGTTTCGTGCCGACGCCGTCTGTTCCACTGACCAGGAGAGGGTCTCTGTACCCCGCTGCTTTCAGGTCAAAAAGACCAGCAAAACCTCCCAGATCCACATCACAGCCTGAGGGGAGGAAACGCATTAGTCTGTGCATTTCTTCCTTTCTTTTCTTTTCTTAAAAATATATTCTATTGATTTTTAACAGAGAGGAAGGGAGAGAGATAGAGAGCTAGAAACGTCGATGAGAGAGAAACATCGGCCAGCTGCCTCTTGCACACCCCCTACCGGGGATGTGCCCCCAACCAATGTACATGCCCTTGCCCGGAATCGAACCCGGGACCTTTCAGTCCGCAGACCAACGCTCTACCACTGAGCCAAACCGGCTTCGGCAGTCTGTGCATTTCTACGGATCAGGGCATGCTAGTACACAGAACACCTCCATGCCTGTCCAGAGAACGTGAGCGTAGCATGTGCTTACAGCCCAATCGAGAAGTAATTAAACATATCTCAATGAGTTTAACACCATAAACAAGAAATGGTTTTCCTTTCTTTTTTTGTTCACCCTCACCAGAGAATATATTTCCACTGATTTTTTAGAAAGAGTAGAAGGCAGGGGGCGAGTCAGAGAGAGAAAGCACAATGTGAGAAAGACACATCAAATGGCTGCCTCCTGCACACACCCTAACCGGGCCGGGGATCGAACCCGGGACTCCTCAGTCTGCAGGCTGACGCTCCACCCACTGAGCTGAACTGGCTAGAACAATGAGATAAGAAAGCAGAAAACAGTTTTCTGCTTTCTTATCTCATTGTCCTAGCCAGGGCATCAATTTTGAACATTATCCTTTGAAAACTACAAAGCCCGTCAGTCCAGAGTGCTTGTCAAAGCTAACGGACTAGCCAAGGACCGGGCCGGACTCACCTGGTCTGGAGGTGGCTTTGGCTAGAGGCTTAATTTGCTTGACCAGCAGATTTCCAGCTGCAATGTCTACCCCCGAGTCCTTGTACGTCAGGCCCCTGAAGAAGTAGAAAAACCAAAGCAAACTGAGGCCGTGACCTACTGGTCGGGGGAGATGATCGTGAGGGTGAACTGAGAACGGCCCCGGGGACCCCGCGCCATCTCTGCCAGGACTGCTCTCACTCACTCCTCCCTCAGCGCCTCCAGTGGCCACAGCCTCTCTGAGTGCTGGTGTGGGCAGGAAAGGAGCCTCACAGCGAAGCCCAAAAAGTAAACATTAGCATTCTAAGAACTGGACCTGGAAACCCTTAGATGAAACCGCTCTCACTGCAATAACAGAGACTGTAAACCTCCTGCTAGCCGAAGACAGCTAGGCAACAGGATGAGCAGGAGGCGGTGGTGTTCAGCGCTCCTCCTGTGTCAGGCCGACGTGGAGTGGCACTCGTGGAAAGCAGCTTGAGTGGCACTGTGGGCTCAGTGGTCTTGCCTTACAAAAACGAGAACGCGGGCCTCGTGGGATGCAGGGACACACGGAGAACACGTGAGGCTTTAAAAAAGGTGCAGCGGTAGGAATAAATTTGGTTCTACTTGTTCAAAAAACCATCTGTAGGTTGCAGTCCCTGCCCAGCCTCTGTGGCTCAGTGGTTGAGCGCCACCCCGTGAACCAGGCCCCGGTTCTATTCCCAGTCAGGGCACAAGCCTGGGCTGTGGACTCGAACTAGCTCTCTCTCCTTTTCTCTCTCTGAAATCAATAAAAACACATTTTTCAAAAAGTTCATTAAAAATAACCCAAAACAAAACCGGATTGCAGTCCCTTGAAATAAGTCATTCCATGGAATCTACTCATTTTAAAATAAAAAAATTAATTTTTATCATGGTAAGCTAGTATTTAAACTTTAAAAAACTTGCCTACAAGTAACAGAACAGTTTGATTTAAATTAAACATTTATTTTGTCCTAAAACTTATTACTCACAGTTGAACTCAAAAAGAATAGTAACTCTGATACAGTTAAGAAAGCAAAAACACCCACGCTGGAGATGAGAAGTTTATTGATTTTCACAAAGGAATGGCTGTACATGTCAATAAGCGAATCGGTAAGGGTGAAAGTCCATTCAGTGACAGATGGAAATGCAGGGACAGAGGAGACTGTCCAAGTGTATAGTTTCACCAAATTAAGTCATAAAAATAAACGACCAATAGATTTTGAATTCCAGCACAAAACCAGGAATAATGATATAAGCAGACAGTCACATTTAAATATATGATAATTCACGGAATAGGAATGTCTTCACTAGCTTTACTGAGGAATAACAAATGACAGTATATAAAGTGGACAATGTGAAAAAGTCCTTCACATCACTGTTATTTTACTGGACTTCCCAGAGGGAACTACCAGGAAGCACTTTCCATTTCATTTGACTAGTGTTGCAAATTTTTGATTTACAAATGCAAATCAAAATCTGATCAGCCCACAGGGAGAGCACGGGATGGCCGAGCTCAGGGTCAGGGGTCTGTCTACCCGCTGCTGCCCACCCCGTAGGACGTTACCTGGGCTGCTGGAGGAAGGCTGTGGCGCGGCCGCCAATGTCCTTCCTGTAGACGGCGCCCTCAAACTTTATAGCAGCCAGTCCTCGCTTGGCTGCCCCCAGGGCTGTGATGAGAGTGTCCCTGATGGCGGTCACCGTGAGGACTCGGCCTCCGCTGGTCACCACTTTGCCGTCTTTCAGTGCTGTGCCCGCCTGGAACACCTCCAGCCCCAAAGCCTGGGCCTCGGCAACGCCTGAGGGACAGCACACTGGGCTCAGAAGCTGCAGTGAGAACGTTCTACATGCTGAGCGCGTTGTCATTTCCAAAGTTTTCTTTGAAATAAAGTCTTTATTTCACTTTAAGAATACTATCAGGAAGGCATTAATGCAACATAATAGTAAACAGACACTTCTACCAAGAACAGTCTGAGAACTACCAGGAAGTTTTTTTCCATTTTATTTGACTAGTGTTATAAATTGTTTTGATTCAAACTAAATGCAAATCAAAATCTGATCACATCTTTTACTTAAAAGTAAAGGAGTCTGCCAAAACCGGTTTGGCTCAGTGGACAGAGCATCAGCCTTCGGACTGAAAGGTCCCGGGTTCGATTCTGGTCAGGGGCATGTGCCTTGGTTGCAGGCACATCCCCAACTGGGGGTGTACAAGAGGCAGCTGATTGATGGTTTTCTCTCATCGATGTTTCTAACTCTATCCCTCTCTCTTCCTCTCTGTAAAAAAAAAATCAATGAAATATGTTAAAAAAAAAAAAAAAAAAAGGTAAAGGAATCTCTCTTATCACAGCTACCCAAGTAAAGGTGCTTGCTTTCTTTTTAAAACAACCAAAAGGGTCACTGAAATGAAGGCGCTGGGATTCTGCCACAGGAGACGACGGGGAGCAGTACAAAGGGGGACCCATTAATGGTCATTCCGAGATCACACGTATGACACTCATCTCATCGCGTAGTTCACACTAATGTTCTCCTAACCTTAGAGCCCCATTATCTTCCCGGCCATGACCAGGCCTAAGTCTTCCCTGCCCAGAGAGGGAAACGGACCGTGTCTTCAGACACAGTACTTCGGGTACCCACAAGCCACATGGCCGTGAGCAGAGAGAGCCCTGGGAGGTTCTGATGGCGAACGTCCTGCCTCCAGGCTCACCTGTTATCTCCACGCCCTTGGCGTAGTCTCCGGGATACCCCTGACTTGCCATGACGATGGTGACGGCCGCCTGGTTTTCAAGCCAAACGGGCGGAGCTGTGCAGAGCAGGCCATCCAGGGTGGACTGAATCACCTCGTAGAGATCGCTCTTAAGAAGCGGGAGGATCACCTGCAAAAACACGATCCACATGGCAACAGGAGGAGCTTTATTCTCAGACACCCGTTCACTGGCTTTTCGGCAAACCCGCACACCCAGCTGGCCCACGAATGTGGACGAACACAAAGCGAGGGGCCCTGACCCCTCCTCAAAAACCTAACCACAGCCGTCCCCGCTATGCACAGGACATTGGTCCCAGGACCCCGCCGCAGACTAAACAGCCTGTGATGCTCCAGTCCGTTATAGGAGATGGTGGGATCAGCGCACACAGCCAGGTTCTGCTCCACGGATTCGCACCCATGCACTCCAAGTGCTGGTTGACCTGAGGCTGGTTGATTCTACACATTCAAACCCCAGGTACAGGGAGGGCTGACTGTGTGTTTACCTTTAAAAATCTGCATGTAAGTGGACTCACACAGTTCAAACCTGTGTTGTTCTGAGTCAACTGTATTTCTCAAAGGCAATGATATCAAGGCTCCTAAGTTCTGGGATTAAAAGAACTCACACCGCCGGGACCGGTTTGGTTCAGTGGATAGAGCGTTGGCCTGAAAAGTCCCAGGTTCGATTCCGGTCAAGGGCATGTACCTTGGTTGCGGGCATATCCCCAGTGGGGGGTGTGCAGGAGGCAGCTGATCGATGACTCTCTCTCATTGATGTTTCTAGCTCTTTATCTCTCTCCCTTCCTCTTGTACAAAAATCAGTAATATATATATATATATATATACACACACACACACACACACACACACACACACACACATACGTATATATATAAAAAAAAACCCCAAAACAGAAAACTCACGCCTTCTCCAAAGGCACGCTTGGCGTTACCTGTAACCATTGCCCACCTGGCACTCCGGGTCCCCGAAACGGCAGTTAAACTCCAGAACCTTTGGGCCAGCCCTGGTCAGCATAACGCCCGCGTAGAGAACACCTGTGTTCGAGGGGAAATCTACAATGAACACTGTGACCGAGACCGAGACCCAGCTCCTCACACTCAAAGGCACAGAGGGCCCGGAGGTGGTGAAGGAGGAAGCGGGGGCCTGCGCGGCCTGAGCGCACCCCCAGCGTGCACCGCGCACCTGTGTACGGCGTGCCCTCCTGCTGCATGCCGTCCACTGTCCGCTGCAGGATGGCATTTTTAATCTTCAGCAGCAAATCCTTAGAGACCTGGGGGAGAAGCAAGCCAACGTAACTGATATTTAAAACGTCATCTTGTAAGCCATGCCACATGGGACAATGAAAGGGGACAACCAAAATTATTACTTTAAATTCATAAACCTTTAACCCCCCACTACTGGCCCTATCAAGTCGGTACCTAGCATTATTCTTACGAAACAGGAGAGGTGTCACCTGAGTTAAAAATGACCGTCATCAGCAGAACACTGCTCAGAGCCCTTCGAGAAGACCCCCCCTCCCCCCCCCGGCTCCCGCGGAGCCCACACACACCTGCGGGGCGGGGCAGCAGGCCCCCATGCCCCCCGTGTTGGGGCCTCGGTCTCCCTCCAGCAGCCGCTTGTGGTCCTGCGCGGGGGGCATGGGAGCCACGGTCCGCCCATCAGTGAAGCACAGACACTGCACGGAAGATAGAACAGTCCACTCACCTCACACCCGGGAGCACAAAGTTCCTTAGCATGGGGAGCGTGAACCCTAACTTTCCTTAAAACACAACCCTAAGCTTCGTACACAGTCAGATTAGGTACAAAATGAAGCTCCTCTCAGAGCACAGTATTCCAACCTTCCCCTTTGAATCACACCCGATACCAGGCCAAGTCCCTTATGAGAACGGGGGAGGAGTAAAGAGGGTGAACCCTTTTTCACTCGCATCCCCAACACTACACAAACGCACCCCTTTGTTCCCGCTGGGTCTCTGCTTTCCGATGACACCCCCGGAATTCACTCAGTGTGTTGGGACCCGGCGGTCAGGTGACGTAGCTCCCACACTCCATGGGGGTCGGAGGACGAACATACTTACCGAAACCTCTTCTCCTTCCAGCAGCTCTTCAATGACAACCGTTTCTCCTGCTGCTCCAAAGGCTTTATCCTTATTGTAGATTAGAAAGCACAAAAGCTGTAAGCTCTCAACGTTTACTAATTGGCTGCTACTTCCTACTGTTTGTATCTAGACCAATGCCTGCATTGTCATTTCCCTTCCCGTTCTGAAAGCCTCCAAGGGAGCTAGGAATGTTTCTGTAGGGAGCGGCTATAGGGTCAAGCCTCGCTGACCTTTGGAGCCTCCACCAAGTCCCAGCGTGGAGGGCAGAGCCCTCCCAGCACAATTAAGCTTGACCTTCCAGTCCCCCCTTGTTCCAAGCAGCTAACTGGCTGTGGGAAGAGTCTCCAGGAGCCCCCTACCTGCATGATGTCCTGCACAGCTCTGCAGGCCTCTTCTCTGCTCGCTGCCACAATCACCCCCTTCCCGGCGGCCAGGCCGCTGGCTTTCACCACCAGAGCAGGGAAGTCTGCGCTGTGGAGACAGGTTAACCTCAACACCCACACACCTTACACCCGGAAATGTAATGATGTGCTACAGCAGCGAGAGGAAAGCAGGAATTACTGATCACACTGACACCATTCTGTACTTCCGTTTGCTTATGCAGTCCTTTCTGGTTGTGACCACATGGCACCCATAACTCCCCTCCCCCTCTGCTTATGGTGAGATCATGCTGATGCAATCACTGGACGAATGAAGCAACTGTAACCGGGTATGGAAGTATCTTTCAGAGACAAAGCAGTGACCGGACACTCATCCAAGTAGATGTGGCTGTGTCTGAGCAATGGGCACGGACACACGGACATTCCTCCCAGGGCGCATGAGGAACTGTTGCTGGGAGTTCCTTCTGCCGAGGGACAGGAGAGCTGAAAGGACACTAAGTCACCGAGTCCTTGTACCCCAGGCACCCGGCCACCAAGTGGTGCCTCCCCGCTCTGGTTATTTATTTAAATGTCCTTCCCTTTCTCTCTTAAGTTGTCACTGTATACACCAAGCATGGGCCCACCGGCGGCCAGTTTGACATGCTCGGTGTACATAAACCAGGCTAGGAAAGGAGTGCATGGCTGCAAAACCAAGTTCACCTCTCCCCCCAGAAACTATTCATTTATAAATAATAAGTTCACTTTTCGGGAAAGTTGCAGGATCTGCTACACGTGCAGAGAATCAATCCCATTTTCTTCTTCTTCTTTTAAAAATATATTTTATTGTTTTTTTACAGAGAGGAAGGGAGAGAGATAGAGAGCTAGAAACGTCGATGAGAGAGAACCATCGGCCAGCTGCCGCCTGCACACCCCCTACTGGGGATGTGCCCGCAACCAATGCACATGCCCTTGACCGGAATCGAACCCGGGACCCTTCAGTCCGCAGACCGACGCTCTACCGCTGAGCCAAACTGGTTTCGGCCCCATTTTCTTTTGATGTTGGAAAAAGTCAACCGAAGTAGAACGAGCCCCTCCCCCCATTATCTCATGAGCGACCCAAACAGGTGCCTGCCAGGGCCTCCCACCTCAGGATGAAGCTGCGGGCCTCCGCCAGCTCGGTGAAGGCCCTCCACCGGGCCGTTGGGATGCCGTGCCGGTCCATGAACTCCTTGGCGAACCTTTTGCTGGACTCGAGCTGAGCCGCTTGTGCTGTGGGGCCAAAGCACCGCACGCCTGCCGCCGCCAGGTCCCCGACCATCCCTGCGAGGGAAAGAACACCCTCTGAGCCAGGCCCTCTCCACCCTCAAGACCTGGGGTCACGCGGAAGCTCTATGGCGACGGGCACATGACAGCCGGAAAGGTTTTCATGCTGTCTACAGAACAGGAACAAAAATGCTACAAACGTGACTCAAATCCCCAAGTTATCTGTTATATTGAAATACATGGGTCACTAAGTAGGAATGTATAAAAACATGTAAAACGTTTTCTCACTAGAATCCTCATCTCTAAAGCGAGCTGAATTCGATGCTTCCCAGCTCCGTGGGCCCTGGACAGTCAAGTGACCATAAACAAAAACACTCACCAGCAGCCAGAGGTGCCTCTGGTCCAACGACGACGAATTCAATGTTCTCCTCTTTGCAGAACTGAGCGAGGGCACTGTGGTCGCTGGTGGAGATGGCTGCGGACAGAGACAGACACCGAGTTCCAGGCATTCGTTAAGGCGCTGCCGTCTGCAACTGAGTGCTAACGCTGCCCGCCCACTCGCTGGGTGCAGGTGTTCCTCCCAGGACAGCTGGGACCGACAGGCGTAGTTTTCTGCGGTCACTGCAGCGTTAGACATGCAAGACCAGGAAGCGTCCCAAGTACCTTCTCAACGGTGTTTGTGTCACAGTGTTGACTGCATAGTCAACAAACATGTGTTGCAGGATGTACTGAGAAATGGTCTTTAAACTTCACTCGTTAGGATGTGCTGTGTACCCCAGGATGTACTCAGAAATGGTCTTCACACCTCACCCGTTCAGTGTGCTGAGGACCGGTGTGCGGGTGCTGCCGCCACTGGTGAAGAGTGAACACGAACAGGCCCCTACACGTGGGATGCTTCTAGTCCACTAGGGGATGCTGGGTAATAAATATTTCAGGAGAAAAGCCCCAGTTGTGAACTAAGTAGGTACATTTGGTATGAGGTGAACTGGGGGGCTATCCTGGTGGAGCCAGGGAGGGTCTCCTCGTGAAGAGATGTTTAAACCGGGAACGGGATGATTTAAGACTGGGGGCACGGCCACCTGTCTCTGCGGATGGAGGACGACCATGCACTAAGTCAGGCTGCTTCTCTAGCTGCTCCCGCCTCCCGGCACCTGGCCCACCGCCCTGGCAGCTGGTGTGGTGAGCCCGCACAGCGCGGCCCGGTACAGGACCAGGCACGCTGGGCGAGCAGCTGCAGACACCCTGGGCTGAGCGAAGCCAATGACCTCAGCAGAGCAGAAGGCGGCAGGAGGAAGGGGCGCACCTAACCTGCTTCTGCAAGCGGCAGCAGCCTCATGACAGGCTGAGAGGTCACCTGCCTGCAGGACAGCAGCTGCTTCTAAGGAAACATGCCAGTTCCAGAGCGAGCAGACACAGAATCTCACCCCGACCCAAGATCCCAGGAAGCAGGCATTTTTTAGTTATCCTTCCATCTTATTTGTGGTCCTGTGCACGCAACCATCTTCTCCCCGTCTGAGGCTGGCTGGTCACGGTCCTCTCCGTACACACCGTGTGCCACACGGGGGACAAGGCCTGGTGCACAGTGTGAAACCAGACAGGCCGGTTCCCCGCCCTCATGGGGCTTTTAGCCAAAGGCTTAGGTTCTAGGGAGAAAATGAGGATAGAAGACAGACAACAGGAAAGTAAAAGTAAACAGACAGTGGCTCACAATTGGAAACATAAAATAGGTGAGCATGTTTATCTGGAACTTTAGGAACATGTAGGCTGGGACTGGACAGAGGCGCCAGTCAAAGACCAAGGCAGCTGTGCTTCGGAAAACGGCAGGGCTGCCCGCAAGGGCAGGGAAAGGACGCAAAGACAGAAAGGATGAGGGTGGAGGGCAGGCAGAGGCAGGTCCCAAGGGCTTTGCAAGGAACATCGGGGAGCCCTGTGGGAAGCCTCGGAAGAGTTTAATGTAACCCAAGAAGTGGGTCATTCCCTCCCCCCGCCATATATATATATTTAAAATATATATTGATTTTTTTACTGAGAGGAAGAGAGAGGGATAGAGAGTTAGAAACATCGATGAGAGAGAAACATCGATCAGCTACCTCCTGCACACCCCCCGCAACCAAGTTACATGCCCTTGACCGGAATCGAACCCAGGACCTTTCATTCCGCAGGCCGACGCTCTATCCACTGAGCCAAACCGGTTTCGGCCAAGTGGTCATTTTTAACTGGTTGAAGACATAAGCTTGAGATCTATTATGGAGCTAGAATTGTCAGAACTTATACTTAATAGCATCACTCAACTTTTTAAAAAAAATTGACTTCAGCCCTAACTGGTTTGGATCAGTGGACAGATCCTCGACCTGCGGCTGAAGGTCTCAGATTGGATTCCAGTCAAGGGCACATCCCCAGTAGAGGGTGTGCAAGAGGCAGCTGACCAATGTTTCTAACTCACTATCCTTCTCCCTTCCTCTCTGTAAAAAAAAAAAAAAAAAAAAAAAAAAAATCAATAAAATATATATTTTAAAAAATTGATTTCAGAGAAGAATGGAGAAGTAGAGAGAGAAACATCAATGATGAGAGAGAATCGTTGATTGATTGCCTATTGCACGCCCCCTACTGGGGATCAAGTCCAGCAACCCAGGCAAGTGCCCTGACCGGGAACCGAACTGTGGCCTTCTGGTTCATAGGTCAACCACTGAGCCATGCCAGCGGGAGCGGGTAGGGGACATTGCTCAACCTTTCAAGGCCAAAAAAAAAACATTAAAATGTCTTTAACCTATATTAGGCACTTGTGAGTTTAAAGGATGTGCTTCATAAGGTTTAAAATAATTTAAGATAAGGAAATGCTACACTCCAAACAAAAGAACACCTTAGATTTGCAATAGATGGCAAGTATTCAAACCACCACACAAGTTTTAAGGCTAAAGAAAGCATTCAAATCTGAATAGCAACTGACCTTACAAAGCACAGATGTAGCGGACAGTTTACCATTTAGAATTATAAGTACCGCCCCCACGTGAAAAAATGCTTACCTGCGTTTGAAATCTTCTCGGAGCAGGCAGTGCCTGCGTTTCCGGGGGCGACCCACACCTGCCTGACGTGAGGAGACCGCGCCAGGCTCCAGGCCAGCGTGTGCTCTCGGCCCCCGCTGCCCACGACGAGCACCCGGGCGGCCATGTCCGCAGGACGCCGGCGGGAAAGCAGCTGCGGGAGGAGCAGGGACACGTCAGAAGGCACACGCTTTAGAAATCACGTTTCCGGAGTACGGTGTCTACCCCACTCCTCTGCGGAACATCAGGGTTCCTGCGTTAAATACGGCTGCATTCCGGAGATATTAAGGAGGGCTTTAAAACGGAGGCAGCTGGCTAGAGAGCCCCGTTAGGGAGTGAAATGACAACCTGACTCCCTAGTTGATTAAAAAACAACAAAACTCCCGCGAACAATAGCCCTTCTGTAGGCTTTGCATCCGGAAGCTAGAGTAATCACCCCAGCTCAGGGAAACAGGAATCCTGGTGTCCAGACCAGAATTTAAAGTAACTGTTTTAAACCTCGACAACAGACTTTGGGGGCCACGGTTTCGGTCACGCCGCTGAGATCTGCCCGGCAGGAAGGCGCCGGCACTGCGGGGGAGCAGCTGTAGGAAGCTCAGGGGTTTGCAGCTTTAGCATAGACATGGCAACTTCACATGTGCCGTAAAAACGTGCTTCCTTTAATCTTTTTCACCCGCTTGATGATGGGAAAACTATTCTTTTTAAAAGATGGACGAAAACTTGCCTTACAAGAATGAACTGAAATAACATTTATATAAACAATTAGCACAATTTCTGACATTCAGCAGTAGTAAATGCCACCTTGCTATATTTTATTACCTACTTTTATCTAAATTAATACTTTAGGGATAGAAATAAATTTCAACAAGAAAAAAAAAAAAAGCAAAAAACCCCCCCAAAAACCACCCCTCAAATAATTTGTCACATTAATGTACTAATTTCCAGAGGCACTTAATTATGTAGAAAACAAACTGATAACAGGATAAAGAAAACTGCAATCTTTAATTTATTCTTACTTGATAGGACTACACATTTAAGTAAAAAATCTAAGCCCTGCCAGGTTTTGCTCAGTGGTTAGTGCACGCCTGCACACTGAAGGATCATGGGTTCGCTTCCCCACGGAGCTCAGCTGCACTAATGGACGTGTCTCTATCATATTCCCACTGTCTCTAAAAACCAATGGGAAAATATCCTCAGGTGAGGATTGAAAACGAAATCTAGCCAAACCGGTTTTGCTCAGTGGATAGAGCATCGGTATTCAGTCAAGGGCATGTACATTGGTTGCGGGCATATGCCTGTAGGAGGGTGTGCAGGAGGCAGCTGGTCGATGTTTCTCTCTCATCTACATTTCTAGCTCTCCCTGTTCCTTCCTCTCTGTGGAAAAATCAATAAGATATTTTTTTTAAAAAGAAAGAAAACTAATCTGATGCTGTATTCCAAATGGTTATCATGACTTAATCTTCGTAAGTCTATTAGGTAGATACTACTCCCACTCCTGCTGTACAGATAAGAGAGGGAGGGATTAGCCCTGGCTGGTTTGGCTCAGTGGATAGAGCCATCTGCCTGCGTTTGATTCAGTTCAAGGGCACATGCCTGGTTTGCAGGCTCAACCCCTTAGGGGGCGTGCAGGAGGCAGATGATCCAGGATTCACTCTCATCATTGATGTTTCTCTCTCTCTCTCTCTCCTCCCTTCCTCTCTGAAATCAATAAAGATATACTTTAAAAAAAAAAGTGAGGTATTAGGTAGGTTAGTAACTTGCTGAAGGTCACAGGGTTGGAGGGGGTGGCCCCAGGATTGCAACACAAGCCATGTTCCATCAGACCCTGGAACAACTGAGATGGTAATCACTGAAAATCTGATTAAGAAAAAACTTCTGGATTATCGCTCCCGAGAGGGGAAAGCTATTGTAGTTCGATGGGAACCACAGATGTGCCACGTGGATGGAAACGTGTGACAGAAACACAGCTTTGCATTTAGTCTGAGTAAGAGGGGAAGAGCCCACCCCAGGCGGGGCCAGGCGTCCTCAGCCGGAGCCTTGGTCTGGGGTGAGTGTCCCCTTCTAGCACACACCCCGCGGGCCTGGCCTTCTGGGCCCGGGTGCCTAAGGAGGCACAGAACCAGGCAGGCGAGCCGGAGAAGCCCGGGACGGCCTCGGCAGGAACAGAGTAGGGAGCACGTGCCAAAGCGCACCGGTCCGCCAGAGCCGATGGGTGCCCAGCAACAACAAAAGGCAACTCAGGGCCAACCCCGACCGCCTGCGAACCGCACGGCCTGGGCCCGAGGGAGGCCGAGGGCAGCTCCGAGGGCAGCCTCAGTGAGGGGAGAGCGACACCCCCGGCCCCCAGCCCCGCATTCACAACTCAGGTGGGAGCCCTCCAGCCCGGCCCCTTCCCCCCAGCTCCATTCCACTCCTGACACGAAACCCCCCCCCGCCCCCGCCCGAGACGCGGCGGAGAGTACATTACTGAAGGCGGAGGGGCTCGCGACCGACGCAGGGCGACCGGGTCCGCACGCCGCACTCACACGCGCCCGCTGCGCGCCGCGCCGGAAGTGGGCCGAGGGAGAGCGCGGCCCGCGCCGCCGGGGCCCCGCCCACCGCCGGGCCCCGCCCACCCGCGGCGGCCTCGCTCCCCATTGGCCGGCGCGCGCCGCGGCTCCTACCGAGAGGAACTGGGGCGCGAGGCCCCGGCGCTCTGGGGCGCGGCCGGAGGCGGGCGGAGCGGCCCCGGGCTGGCGCGTTCGCGGTTCGGCACCGTCGCGTCTGGGCCCACCCGACGTCTCCCGCGGCCCCGAGGCGGGGGCGCCATGAACGCTAGTACCACACGCAGCCAGTTATGTGGCTAACGAGTCAGAACGGCCGGGTTCCCGACCCGGAGGCACCGGGCTTTGAACGCAGGCTGCTCACGACCTCCGGCCTATTGCTTAACCGGCTCCCCCGCTCATAGGGTGTCATGGGAGGTGGGGGGGGGATCGTGTTCTTCGAGTTGCATCACATTGGGGGCGGGCGCGGGTGGTGCTTCCCGGACCCGGGTCCCCGCTGAAACCACCTGGCAATGTGTGGGGCCCCGTCGAACAGCACGTCGCCCTTCGCGGGGGCTTCCCTTATGCCGTTTAACCTCGGGCCCTGGGCAGCTGGAGCCTCCTGAGCCCCTCACACCGCCGCCAGGGGATGACAAAGTCGCCTCCTGTAATGGCGCCTGCGTCACTCACTAACATGGCGGCCAGGGCCGTGCGCGGCGCAAACGTCAGCAGCTCTACCCCGGCGGCTCGGAAACAGCGGAGGAGAGCCAGGCCGTGCGCTCTGATTGGTCGAGAGGCGGAGCGTGCGGAGCCTAACGCTCCCACGTGAGCCAATCAGCGCGGCGGCACACGGAATTGGCCGCTGCGCCCGGTCCCGGGGCATTCTGGGAGCCTGGAGGACTAGCGAGGAGGAGTTGAGAGAACGGAGCGGACGCCATGGCGACCAACATCGAGCAGATCTTTAGGTCTTTCGTGGTCAGCAAATTCCGGGAAATTCAACAGGAGCTCTCCAGGTAGGCGCTCTCCAGGCTCTTCTGCGCCGGAGGGACGGGTCGGGCCCGGCGGAGGGCACCTTTATCGCAGTCGCCGTCGTTCCTCGCCTCGGGCCCCGCCTGGGCCCGGGATCCATTTTCCGCCCTCCGCCCGCCCCCCCATCCGCTCCCTTCCCGGCGCGGAACTTGGCCCTTTCCGCCGCCACCCCGGCTCCCGCTCCCGGAACGGCGCCCCGGCGCTGCCCCCGCTCCCGTCCGGGCGCCCCCCGCCCTCCCGCGGCCGCGGGCCCGGCGGGCGCCGCGCCGGCCTAGTTCCTCTCCGGCTCCTCCTCCGCCTCGCGTCTCCCCTCCCCCCGCCGGTGCCCGCGGCCGGAAAGGGGCTCCGCCGGCCGAGGCCGAGCGAACTCAATCCGCTTTGTCCTGGGAGCCGGACCCTCTAATCAGATTGTTCGAGCCCGAGTGTACCTACCGGGCCTTCCGCCGGCCAGCGTCCTCCTGGACTAGAAATTCAAATTAAAACGCCTCAACGCGACCAAGTATCCGAAGTTAGGGGGGAAGGGGGAGTTTGGATCAGGGGCCATTGCTTCATTTCTTGCTCAAGCGGACGGCGGGCTTTGTGTGTCGATACACATTTTCGTTTTTGCTGCCCTTGTCCCCAGTGGACACATCGGGATAACTCGATACTCTCGCCATTGCCGGTCGGCCTGTGCTCGGCTCCACGGGATCGATCCTGGGGGATGTTCCGGGGAAGAGCTGTTGGCTCCGAAAGGAAACGAGCAGGGGTCATGTCGTTCACCGGCTGGTTGTCTACGTGTTCGGGGGCTGTAGGACGCATTTGGTGCGATTCCCATGTTTTTGGTCGTTTGCGTTTTACAAGCTGAGAGCGAGGGCAGTACGGACATTGGAAAACCAGCCCAGAACGCCGTTGTAAATGGAGTTATTGGGGCCATGGCACATACACATATTCGGGATCGCTTAGGACCGCTGTTTTTACAGGGCGTGCTATTTTAAGTGGGGACATATCCGCTCATTCAATTCGTTCCTTTTACACATTTTGTCACTACGTGCTCGTGCTTTCAGGGCACTGAGGAAAAGATTGGAGATAATGGAAGATGGATTTTTGACTTTAATAGTCATGCAAATAAGTGATTGCGTTTGCTTATTGTAATGTCTTAATGCCCTTAAGAAATCAGTTTTATTAGGAAGTAAGTTTGGTTGTAAAAAAAAATTTTGGAAAAAAATTAAGAGCCTCTACATAGTCATTGATGTTCTTTTCCCTCCCCGTGCATACAGAAGCACATACATGTTTTGTGAAATGCGATCATCTTGTGTAGTGTTGATTTTTCACCTAAGAATTGTGAGCAAGTTCGTCTTTTGGGATATTTTTTCATGGTTCCATTGAATTTTGTTGTATTGATGGATATTTAGGATGTTTGAAATGCTTATCTCAAGTATTTGCTGTAAGCATTCTAAAAGCTTTAAGATGATTACATTGTCGTTTACTTTTTTTTTTTAGTGGTGCTTTTCTGATTTTTAAATCCGTTGCTTTTTTAGTAAGGTAATTGTGTATGTTTAAGTGCTTAAGATAAGTGCAAAAAAAAAAAAATAAAGAACTGAAGAAAGTTTAAAAACAATGTTAGACAACACAACTTATTGCTAGAGGAATATTAGCTTCTCAGGTAACATGCAATACATTATTGGTCTAAAATGAGTTAGATTAGTTATTAAAATAGATGGTGGTTAAGAGTATGAGTTCTGGCTTTAAATACCTGCTTCACTTGATAGCTGTGTGACCTTCAGCTAGGTTTCTTGTCTTCTCTGGGCCTCATATTCCTCATTTATAAAACCAGAGTGATAGTGCTGATTTTAGAGTTTGGTTAGGATTAAGTGAGTTTGAAAGTGTAGAACCTTGTTTTTTTAATTATGGAATTTATTGTAGTAGAAAACCAAATTTTTTAAATAAGCTAACTTTGCTGATTTATTTTTTTGGAATTTCAGACTTTTATCAGGTAGTGGAGCATAATTCTGTTTTGTTAGCTAAAAGTTGAACGTGTTGAAATTATTTTTTAAATTTTGCAAATTACACAAAATAGTAAAACTGACTGGATAAATGGCATGTCCTTATGTCTGTTAAGATTCTTCATGTAAAAACAAAGCAATAGGGAGAGCAGAGAGACTGGTGGTTGTGAGGTGTTGGTGGAATTGTAAGGTGGTGAATGGTAACTAGAATTGTGGTGCGTGAATACAGATGTTAAATTGCAATGTTGTACACCTGAAATGTTTGTATATATCATCTACACACACAAACACAATAATCTTACCTCAACTAAAAGAATTCCTTTGGCGCTGTGAATTGAAATATATTAAGCCATCCATTCATTGTTGGTATAAGTGAATTGTTACTTCATGTGAAATTTTTTGATCTCCATAAATTTAATAATGAAATTTTATATTTTTTATTGTTGATGATATTACAGGTAATTACTAGAGTTTTCGTGACTGGGTAAAAATTATATATATTTTTATTTTAAATATGTTTTTAAAATAATTGATTTCAGAGGGAGGGAGAGTTAGAAACATCAATGATGAGAGAATTGATAGGCTGCCTTGCCCATACTGCACCCCTGCTGGGGAATAGCCTGCAGTCTAGGCAGGTGTCCTGACCAGGAATGGAACTGTGATTCATAGGTTGAGGCTCAACCACTGGCTGGGCTAATATATTTTTCTTTTAAAACTTTTTGGCATTTTATTAACCGGCGAGAGCCTATATGTTACCCTTTTTACTTGATGTTTCTGTGGCTAACTTGATGTTCATTGTTGTTGTTGATTGTGATCCATGGCAGGTGTGGCTTTATGATGGCTATAGCTTCTATTATAATAGTCATATTTGGGGGGATTTTTTTATTGTGATTTTATTGACTTTTCTCTCCTAAGTATGCAGGTAACTAAAATCTAATACAGTTTACATTTCTGGGAGCATTTTATTTTTAAAAAAGATAGGCTTAGAAACCTATTTTAAAGATTTTTTTCTTCACTTTCATGATCCCAAAAACTTTAATTATGTGAAAACAACAATGTACCAACTGTAAGTAGGAAGTGTTAAAGAAGTACAACTGGTAGGAAATACCACCTGGAGTACAGAAATTGTGGAATGTGTTAATATAAGATCACTTAAGTAATTGAATTACAAGTGTGGATTTGTTATGTGGAATGGTAAAAAAATATTAATGAATTTTGATAAACTTTTCTTGTCAAGTGGAAGGAGTGAAGGCCAGCTCAATGGTGAAACAAACACACCTACTGAAGGAAACCAGGCAGGTGACGCAGCTGCCTCTGCCCGGAGCCTGCCAAACGAAGAGATAGTCCAGAAGATAGAGGAAGTGCTTTCTGGGGTCTTAGATACAGAACTCCGCTGTAAGCCAGGTACGTGGGAGATCGTCAGCTGTCTAAAAACCTGAACATTTTTTTACGGCTTAACAGTAGATCTAATGTGCAGTAGATCCAGAACTTCAGTAAATTTAAGTTTTAGTTTAATCGGTTTACTGAAAATGTTGGTTGACTTTGAAATATGAGTAATGATGCACTTGTTGGCTTTGGTGGTGGGGCACGACTTTGATTGAGCCTATGGCTTAGGCCAAGGAGTTTGAAAGCAGGTTCCATTGAACAATTGTATAAATGTCCGTCTTGGAAGGTTCAGGAGCCTGGACCACGTTTGTAATGACTAAAACACGGGAGGTTTTATTTAAAAACCACCTGTAGAGATTGCTTTGTTTTTGCATCTGCCCCTCTTAAAAGTGCAGTGAGTGCAAAGGAATCATCGCTTGCATATATATAGCATTTTTGGAATTGATTAAATAATTGATGTTTACAAATGAAAACTTTAGGAATGAAAGTTATAGTCAACTACAAAAATTACAATATCTTCATTTAGTTTTAGAAATTGTGACCTATCTTTTTTTTTTTCATTTTTTTTTTAAAGTTTTTTATTTTTTTACTTAGGAATAGGATAGTCTTTTAAAAAAAAATATATATTTTTTTATTGATTTTAGAGAGGGAGGGAGAGATAGAAACATCAGTGATGAGAGAGAATCATTGATTGGCTGCCTCCTGCACACCCCATCCTGGAGATGGGGCCCAAAACTGGGCCTGTGCCCATAATCAGAATCCAACCTACGACCCTGACCCTTTAGTCCACAGGCCGACGTTCTGTCCCCCGAGCCAAACCAGCTAGGGCCCAGCAACTTCTATTGACTGAAGTGTAACTTCGCTACCTAACAATTTGCTACATAATAAACAATTGATAGAACTGATTAGTTTTGTTTTGGAATAGGTCTTGTTAATGTGTTTGTTTTATTTTTTCTATAACTTTAATGGACTAAGTTTATAAGCAGCTTTATCTGGGACCACTAACATTTATCTAATTTGATACTGGCATTAGAGTAAATCCCATCTGGTTCTAAAGTGGAACATAAACTACTTCGCTTTGGATGAATCGACATATTCTTTCTTTAAACAATATCTTTGTTTCAGAGAGGAAGAGAAAGGGAGAAAGAAAGAAAAATATCAATGATGAGAGAATCATTGATCAGCTGCCTCCTGCATGCCTCCCATTGGGGATCGAGCCTGCAACCCAGACATGAGCCCTGACCAGGAATTGAACCGTGATCTCTTGTTCATAGGTTGACGCTCAGCCACTGAGTCACGCCGGCCAGGCAAAATGTTCTTTTTGTCAATCCTCATCTGAGGATATTGAAATATTCTTAAGTTACATGTTAAGGGCTATAAGAAATTGGTTTCCAAAATGATTTTATTATGAGTATGTTTTTTGGAGAAACCTTAAAATTGTTAGCAATTTTAGAAGATTATTGTGGGAAAGGATGTTTTCATTAGGATGTAACAGGTGTGATTAAGATAAATTCAGGTTCTGTGTAGATACTTGCCATTTGTGACTCAGACTTAAGTTGCAAGAGCAATCACTAGTGTCACCGAGGGCTTCCTGGCACCAGGCATTGTCCTGTATGCTTCGTATGTTTTACCTCACCTCACCCTTTATTCTAGGTCGCAGTGTTAGTACTTTGGCCTCGTCCATCCATCTAGTTAGTGGTGGGTTGATTCAGGATTTGAAAGCAATCAGCTTGTTCCAGATCCAGTGCCACGTTACTTTCTGAATAAATAGGGTTACAAGATACAACAATTACTTAACTATTTTTTTAAATAAGAGAAAATAAGAATTTTAATACCTATGGGGAATTCACGTAAGCATGAAAATTCCACTTGGGATTCTTAAGACATTCTAACAATTGATAATATGAAAGATTCATCTATAGGTATAATTTCCTATAATTTGAGAGCTGCAGAAAATAATTGTTTTAATTTAATTGAAACACATTTTATTCTAAAGCTTTTTGTTATAAACTACGAACTTAAAAAAAAATTAATTCTTCCCCAAGGGTATGTTTGCATTAATTTTTTTTAGAGAAGCTAAGTGGGGAGGGGAAAGAGAGAAACATCTATTGGTGGTTTGCCTCCCATAAGTGCCCCAACCGGGGATCAAACCCAGAGCCTAAGTGTGTGCCCTGGCCAGGAATTGAATTCACAACCTTTTGGTGTGCAGGACCAGGCTCCAACCGACTGAGCCACCCAGCCAGGGCATAAGCTAAGAACTTCTTTTTCACCCAATCTTTAGTTGTAGAAGTATTGGAAAAGTGTCAGTATGCAGATAATTGGCTTATGAAAAATAGTTTATTTGGTATCTTATTTAACAAGAAGTGTTATACTGTGGTGTCTTATAGAATGTAAATCTTGGCTTATATGATTGACCTAAACCTATGAAGAATGTTTGACAAATTAAAATTAATTTCTCAATTTCAGACTTGAAGGAGGCCTCCAGAAAAAGTAGATGTGTGTCTGTACAAACAGACCCTACTGATGAAGTTCCAACCAAAAAGTCAAAGAAACATAAAAAGCACAAAAATAAAAAGAAGAAAAAGAAGAAAGAAAAGGAAAAAAAGTATAAAAGGCAGCCAGAAGAATCTGAATCAAAGCCAAAATCACATCATGAAGAGAGCATGGATTTAGAATCAGATTCCTTTTCGAGGTTTGATTCTGAGCCTTCGGCAGTGGCACTGGAGCACCCTGTGAGAGCCTTTGGGCTGCCTGAGAGCAGCGAAACTCCTGCAGCTGAGCGGGAGCCTCCTGTGGGATCGGCGGAGGCAGCACAGCCACACACCTTAGCTACAGACACTGCAGACCTGCCCGCTGCATCTACATCAGTGACCTCTGTGCAATCAGAACAGACTGTGGCAGCGATGCCGGAACCACCCGTGACAAAGATGCTGGATGCTTTTTCCACAGCACCGGTGTCTACCACAACAGCAGTGCTAATGTCTCCTGAGCCCGCTGTAACGATGCCAGGGGCGTATCAGATGAAGTCCGTGCTGAGATCTTGGGAGTGCACATCTCCAGAGCCATCAAAGACCGTATTGGAGCCTCCAGTAGCAAAAGTGCTAGAGCCATCAGAAACCCTTATGGCCTCGGCACAGACGTCTGTGGAGGTACTCCCTGAGCCAAGCACATCGACAGCAATGGATATTCCAGAGTCTTCTGACACTGAAGACCTGAGCTTGCCAGAGCAGCCTGCGGAAGTACCCCCGGAGCCCGCAGAGGCACCCGTGACAAGCGCACAGGAGCTGCCGGAGCCGCCGGAGTCGCCGGTGGCCTCAGCGATGCAGTTGCCGGGGCCACCTGCGACCTCCACGCCGGAGTTGCAGGGGCCCCCCGTGACTCCCGGGCTGGAGTTACCTGGGCCCTCTGCCACCCCGGTGCCCGAGTTGCCAGGGCCCCCTTCTACCCCGGTGCCCGAGTTGCCAGGGCCCCCTGCGACAGCGGTGTCTGAGCTGCCGGGGCCCTCGGTGACATCAGTGCCTCAGTTGTCGCAGGAATTGCCGGGGCTTCCAGCACCATCCATGGAGTTGGAGCCATCACAGGAGGTGCCAGAGCCACCTGTGATGGCACAGGAGTTGCCAGTGCAGCCTGCAGCAGCAGTAGCAATGGAGTTGACCGAGCAACCTGCGACGGCGGCAGAGTTGGAGCAGCCTGTGGGGATGACAGCGGTGGAGCATCCTGGGCAGCCTGAGGTGACAACAGCAACGACGTTGCTGGGTCAGCCTGAGGCAGCCATGGTGCTGGAGCTGCCGGGGCAGCCTTCGGTGACGGGGGTGTCCGAGTTGCCAGGGCTGCCCTCGGCAACTAGGGCGCTGGAGTTGTCTGGGCAGCCTGTGGCAACTGGGGCCCTGGAGTTGCCCGGGCAGCTCATGGCGGCTGGGGCCCTGGAGTTCTCGGGGCAGGCTGGGGCAGCCGGAGCGCTGGAGCTTTTGGGGCAGCCTCTGGCCACGGGGGTTCTGGAGTTGCCAGGGCAGCCTGGGGCGCCAGAGTTGCCCGGGCAGCCTGCGGCAACTGTGGCGCTGGAGATCTCTGTTCAGTCTGTGGTGACAACGGAGCTGTCAACGATGACCGTGTCGCAGTCCCTGGAGGTGCCCTCGACGACGGCGCTGGAATCCTATAATACGGTAGCACAGGAGCTGCCTGCTACATTAGTGGGGGAGACTTCTCTAACAGTAGGAGTGGATCCCTTGATGGCCCAAGAATCCCATATGTTAGCTTCTAACACCATGGAGACCCATATGTTAGCGTCCAGCGCCATGGACTCCCAGATGCTAGCGTCCAACGCCATGGACTCCCAGATGCTAGCGTCCAGCTCCATGGACTCCCAGATGCTAGCGTCCAGCTCCATGGACTCCCAGATGCTAGCGTCCAGCTCCATGGACTCCCAGATGCTAGCGTCCAGCTCCATGGACTCCCAGATGCTAGCGTCCAGCTCCATGGACTCCCAGATGTTAGCGTCCAGCTCCATGGACTCCCAGATGTTAGCAACCAGCTCCATGGACTCCCAGATGCTAGCATCCAGTTCCATGGACTCTCAGATGTTAGCAACCAGCTCCATGGACTCCCAGATGTTAGCAACTAGCTCCATGGACTCCCAGATGTTAGCCACCAGCAGCATGGACTCCCAGATGTTAGCAACTAGCTCTATGGATTCTCAGATGTTAGCATCTGGCACTATGGACTCTCAAATGTTAGCTTCTGGCACCATGGATGCCCAGATGTTAGCGTCTGGTACCATGGATGCCCAGATGTTAGCATCTAGTACCCAAGATTCTTCTATGATGGACTCAAAATCTCCTGATGCCTACAGGTTAGCTCAGGATCCTTACAGGTTAGCTCAGGATCCCTATAGGTTAGGTCATGACCCTTATAGGGTAGGTCATGATGCATATAGATTAGGGCAAGACGCTTATAGATTAGGCCATGATCCCTACAGACTAACTCCTGACCCCTATAGGATGTCACCTAGACCTTACAGATTATCACCCAGGTCCTATAGGGCCGTTCCCAGACCTTATAGGTTAGCACCTAGACCCCTGATGTTAGCATCTAGACGTTCTATGATGATGTCCTATGCTGCAGAACGTTCTATGATGTCATCTTATGAACGCTCTATGATGTCATCTTATGAGCGGTCTATGATGTCCCCTATGGCTGAGCGCTCCATGATGTCGGCTTATGAGCGCTCTATGATGTCAGCCTATGAGCGTTCTATGATGTCCCCTATGGCCGAGCGCTCCATGATGTCAGCTTACGAGCGCTCCATGATGTCAGCTTACGAGCGCTCTATGATGACTGATAGATCAATGATGGGTGACCGGTCTATGATGTCATCTTACTCTGCTGCCGACCGGTCTATGATGTCATCGTATTCTGCAGCTGACCGAACTATGATGTCATCTTACACTGCTGATCGTTCAATGATGTCTATGGCAGCTGATGCTTACACCGATTCTTACACTGATACATATACAGAGGCATATATGGTGCCACCCTTGCCTCCTGAAGAGCCTCCAACAATGCCACCGTTGCCACCTGAAGAGCCACCAATGACTCCCCCATTGCCTCCCGAGGAACCACCGGAGGGCACAGCATTACCCACTGAGCAGTCGGCATTAACAGCTGAAAATACTTGGCCTACTGAGGTGCCAACATTACCTCCTGAAGAGTCTGTATCCCTGCCTGAGCCGCCTGCGAGTCAAAGTGAGATTTCCGAGCCTTCGGTAGTGCCTGCTCATTATTCAGTGTCGGCATCAGAGCCTTCACTGTCAGCATCAGAGGCTGCCATGACTGTCCCAGAGCCACCTCTGGAGCCAGAGTCTGCGGGTGCAGCAACACCTATGGAGACGGCTGCAGAAACAGAAGAGCATGGAGCTCCAGAGAGACCGGGGACTCACATGGGGTCTGAAACTGCCATGATGTCAGCCGAACCAACTTCGTTAACATCAGAGCCTTCTGCTGCGGCAGAGGCGGCAGAGACCTTAGCTTCCATGAGAGCTGCAGGACATGTGGCCGCAGAGGTACCTGTGCCCCTCCTGGAGCCCGCAGTAGCTACTCCAGAGCCATCCCAGAGTGCTCCCGAGCTGTCAGCCATGGCCATCTCAGAGTTCCCCTCCGTGGCTGTCCCTGAGCCCCACGCTGTGGCTGCCCCCGAGCCCCCAGCCGAGGCTGAGCCCGGGGCCATGGCTGTACTGCAGCCATCACCTGAGGCTGTCGCAGAGCCCGTGGCCTTGGTTGAGCCAGAGCATGTTACCATTTCTGTGCCGGTGGTTTCTGCCCCAGAGCCTGTCCTGGAACCAGCAGTGTCCGCTCAGCCTGACAGCATTTCAGAACCACCTGTTCCTGTCCAAGAAGCTGCGGTGACCGTCTCAGAGCAGACTCAAATGATACCAGCCGAGACGGCGTTAGAGTCTCCGTCTGCTTTGCTCCAGTCTGGTAATATAACAGGAATGAACTTAATATCGACTTATCAAGACCTTACTCCAGAGTTTGGTGTGCAGGAGGCTTCCATGCCCTCCGATGAAGAGCCGCCTGCGGAAGAGCACCTGAAGAACGACTCTTATGAAAGTGAACATGGTATAAATAGAGACCTTGATATAAATAATCATTTAGTTGCTAAAGAGAAGGAACCTAGCACAATGTCCACTGCCAGCACTGGTGCTGTTGGTGAAACTGGTGAAGAGAGAATGCTGGCCGTCAGTGAGACTGCACAATGCACAGTATTGGACACCTGCCCTAGTGTTAGCGGAGCTGATGTGGGGGCAGCGATGTCCCCCGCTGGTCCTCTTGCTGGTGAGCCTGATACGCTGGGGGCCAGTAAGGGTGTTGACTTTGCCACAGTATCTGCTCTCAGCTCCGTTAGTAAATATGATGTTGAAACTACTCAAGACACTGAACATGACATGGTGATCTCCACTAGCCCCAGCGGTGGCAGTGAGGCTGACATAGAGGGGCCTCTGCCTGCGAAAGACATTCATCTTGACTTGCCATCTAATAACTTCATTGGCAGCGAAGCAGAAGGACCGTTGCCTCTACAAGAGAGTGAGCAGGCATTAGCAGTTGCTCTCAGCCCTAAAGAAAGGAGTGACGATAAAGAGGCACCACTCCCTGCTCAGGAGCCAGTCCCTGACTCGGGAATTCCCGCCAACATCGAAGACATTAACGAAGCAGACTTGGTGAGACCATTGCTGCCCAAGGACATGGAGCGGCTCACCAGCCTCCGAGCTGGCATGGAGGGACCTTTACCTGCAAGTGACGCCAGCCCCGCTGTCAGCGGTTTGCCCGAAAGGGCCTCAGAGTCCTCCTCAGAGGAAAAGGATGACTATGAAATTTTTGTGAAAGTGAAGGACACACATGAGAAAAGCAAGAAGAAGAATCGTGAGAAAGGTGAGAAAGAGAAGAAAAGGGACTCTTCGTTGCGGTCTCGCAGCAAGCGCTCCAAGTCTTCCGAGCACAAGTCACGCAAGCGAACCAGCGAGTCTCGTTCCAGGGCCAGGAAGAGGTCATCGAAGTCCAAGTCGCGGCGCTCTCAAACACGGTCAAGGTCACGTTCAAGGCGCAGGAGGAGGAGCAGCAGGTCAAGATCAAAGTCTAGAGGAAGACGCTCCGTGTCCAAAGAGAAGCGCAAAAGGTCTCCGAAGCACAGATCCAAGTCCAGGGAAAGAAAGAGAAAAAGATCCAGCTCCAGGGATAACCGGAAAAGTGGGAGAGCGCGGAGTCGAACCCCCAGCCGGCGGAGTCGGAGTCACACTCCGAGTCGGCGAAGAAGATCTAGATCTGGGGGGAGAAGGAGCTTTAGCATCTCCCCAAGCCGACGGAGCCGCACTCCGAGCCGGAGGAGCCGCACCCCGAGCCGGAGGAGCCGCACCCCCAGCCGGAGGAGCCGCACCCCGAGCCGGAGGAGCCGCACCCCCAGCCGGAGGAGCCGCACGCCCAGCCGGAGGAGCCGCACGCCCAGCCGGCGGCGAAGATCACGGTCTGTGGTGAGAAGACGGAGCTTCAGCATATCCCCGGTCAGGCTGAGGCGGTCACGAACACCCCTGAGAAGGCGGTTTAGCAGGTCTCCCCTCCGCCGGAAACGCTCCCGGTCTTCGGAAAGAGGCAGGTCGCCCAAACGCCTGACCGATCTGAGTAAGTTGCTGGGAATGTGATGGTAGAGCATGTCTTAACTCTCAGTGTTTCCTGCTCTTTGAGTCAGAGGGATATTTGGGTTACTGGTTTATAGGATCAATATTTCTCTTTAAACTTCTTTAACTAGCTAAGCTTGTGTTGAGAAAATGTAGGGATAAGTATGGTGTAGTGGGAGTTCAGAGACCTACTTTGGAGCAGGTAGAACCAAGGTGGCTCCATCCGTGAATGCTTTGGTTGGCTTGAACCCAGTTTCCATACCAGAAACGGGAAGTAGAAGTCCAGCTAAGCTCAGGCTAGTATATGCTTAGATTGTTATTGCGTGTGTTTCAACATGAACCTTTACAAATAAGCCTGCAGTTACAGTCCTCCTTCCGAGCTCAATTACATGTCTTAAAATGGCAGCATCGGACCCTTTGTGTGTGTGTAGGTTATTCTAATGTATAACGGGAGTGGGAGTATATAGGGAAGTTTGTATGTGGGGAGTTATTTACCTGGGTAGAATAAAATGATATAAAAGCGGTTTTAATAGTCTTCCTTAAAAAAAAAAGAGCTCTAGTGTCCCTGGTTTTAAGAAGGGCACATAGATGGCTAAAGCTTGTGGGATAATGCATGACTGCCACAGAAATAATGGATAATTATTATCCCAGGAGTTGAACATTTCCAGGCTAGTGATGTCTAAAGAAAAAGATGCCTGGCTGGTTTGGCTCAGTGGGTAGAGCATCAGCCTGTGGACCGAGGGTCCTGGGTTTGATTCTGGTCTAGGGCCTGTACTTGGCTGCAGGCTTCTCTCCCACCCGGGCCCTGTGGGGCGCATGCAGGAGGCAGCCATTCGATGTGTTTCTCTCACATCAGTGTTCCTGTCTTCTCCTCTCCCACTCTCTGAAAGATCAACAGAAAAATATCCCCGGATGAGGATTAGCGACAACAAAGAGGTCCTAACAGAACAATAAGGGAGCCTGTGTTCAGTTCAACAAAAAGTTTTGAGTTCTTTTTTTTATTCAAAGTAGAGGAATAGTATTTAATTCCTGAAGTGATTACAAGTTAGTAGAGGAGACATGGATAAAATACACATATGTCTCTTTTGCCAAATAGTGAAACTGCCAAAAAGAGCAGCACCTTAATGATTGCTGCAAGTGCTGGTGTAGGTGAGGCGCAGGGAGAGGAAGTTAAATTCTGGCTTAAGACTTGTTAGAAATGGTGACACTTGAATCAAGTGGCTTATAAGTGGTTTCAAATGTCAGATATTTGAAGAAAATAAATTTTTGAAGATATTTTTTAAGAGGGAAAGAGAGAAAGAGACATTAATGTGAGAGCAAAACGATAGGCTGCCGTTTGCACGCCCCTTACTGGGAACCAAACCTGAAACATGGCATGTGCCTGATCAGGAATTGAACCTGCAACCTTTTGGTACACGGAATGACGGTCACTGAGCCACAGTGGTGGCGCCAAAAGGAAAGTGACTTTAAGGGCATGATAATTTTGGGAAACAAAGTAGGTTTTGGCAGGCAAGTGACAAGGTTACATTTAGTATTTTCTATGATATTTGCATGGAAACCTAAAAGTGGACCTAATTATTTAAACAAAAAATGTTTTTTATTGATTTTATAGAGAAAAGGAGATCAGCTGCCTCCTGCATGTTTTTCAGGGTTCAAGCTGGCAACCTGGGCATGTGCCTTGATCTGGAATTGAACCGTGACCTTCTGGTTCATAGGCCAATGCTCAACCACTGGGCCACACCAGCCAGGCTGGACTTAATTTAAATAGGCATTCTCTTAAAAACTGAGTCAGAGTGGTTGATTACTGTTGTAAGTCAGAGCAGAAAGTTGACGCTAGCATATAAAACTTAAGATGATACACAGTAACGGCCTTTGGGAAAACTGCTGCTGTGTCTCTCCTCTTGCAGATAAGGCTCAGTTACTTGAAATCGCCAAAGCCAACGCAGCTGCCATGTGCGCGAAGGCCGGCGTTCCTTTGCCGCCGAACCTGAAGCCGGCGGCGCCGCTCTCCATGGAAGAGAAAGTGGCGAAGAAGTCCGGGGGAGCGACCATCGAGGAGCTGACGGAGGTAAGGAGGCAGAGTTTGTTTCGATTCCTAACTGGATTACTCCAGCGATGTTGACTCTGGAGCGTGCCAAAACCCGAATTGTGGGCTGAACTGATAATGGCTGGCACCGAGTGGCCAAAACCCGAAATACAGGTGTGGCAGCGGCAGAAGCTGTTTAGCAGGCCATTATCCGGGATGGCTAGGCTCCGCCAGCTAAAAGTTACTTCCCATTACTTTTGCTTTCCAGTTTTAGAAGCCAAACTGACTGAGGAGAGGGACGGTTCGTTTGAATGGAGGAGGTGTTGAGTGAGCAACACGCAGAAGCTCGCCTACAGTGTCGTTCCCATTCACGACGTGCTCACTGGTCGCCAGAGTGTACTGCATATACGCAAAGACACAGACAATCTTCAGAAATGATCTTTTGCCACCGGAGCTTGGAAATTAATGAGAATAGCTGGCCATTGCCTGAAAGGAACTTCTTGCGCATCATCATTTCGGGTTTTGGCTGTTTGGTACCAGCCATTGGTGATAATGGCCGGCCGTTATCAGTTCTTCCTTGCGGTTCGGGTTTTGGCAGTAACATATATTTTAAACTCACTGATTTTTGTTCTTAAGAATTTGATCTTTTCAAATGAGGCTTGTTTTTGGCTTTGTTTTATTAATATTATTTTGTTTGTTTTCGGGGAGGGGAGAGGATGCTGAAATATTGCTGCTAGGATCCAGAAATACCGCACTGTTTCATATATTGAAACTTGCTATCGGCTAGCCTTATGCCAGCCTGCCACTGTCAATATATTCTGTTCCCCTTGGTTACAAGCGTAGCATACAGTTTTTGGCTAAATGAGCTTTTTATCCTATTGTAATATTTTCAACCGATAATGGATGTGACATTCTGCTTGTAAAGAGACAAATCTGCCCAGATGTACTCTGACCTTTTTATAAAGCCAGGTAACGGGGTCTGTTCCTCCGGACGGGGCGGAGGGACTTTGCTGAGGGTCAGACCTCATCCGTCACACCCTCTCCATCAGGCCTTATTTCCCAATCTTGAGTTCTACTCTTCAGAGACTCACCTACAAGACATTTGTGGAGAGATACTGCTATCCAGCCCTATTGCAGTGATTCACATCTTGCATTTTACCATACCTTTGGGGGATCCTAAAGTTTCTTAATCTGTTTCATCATTTAGATTTACTACAACATGAATTACAACTTTTTTTTTTAATCTAAGGACCTAGTAAAGGCTTTTGTTATTTGCTTATCAAACCCAAACTCCTTATCGGAAACCTGTGAACACAGTGTTTCCCATGTTTTTATCCTCGTGAGCCCTCTGGTCCCTCCTAATGAGTTTCTTTCTCGCTTTTTTTTTTTTTTTTAACCACCACCTGGCTAGGATCAACTTCTTTTCCTTTCCCTGCCAGTCCTTGTTCTTAACTATGAAAATCTGGCTTTGAACTCTTCAAGGACTATCCTTTGATGATTAAATCCTGCCTGATTCTATTCTCTCCTAAGCTTTCGTTCTCTCGGCACTTAAGTACTCGGTTTGTATTTTATCAGTTTGCACTTGTTCTTGTGTTGCTCTGTAAAAGCGTTCCTCAATTATTTCACGTGTTTGTATCTGTCTCTGAACTAGATTGTAAGCTCCTTGGGAGCAGGGACCATGTCTTCTACTTTTTTGTATGCCCTGGACAGTGCCCAGTACAGTGCTCTGCACATAGTAGGTGCTCAATAAATGTTGTTGACTGACCGACCAGCTAGAGTGTGTTTAAATAATACTAATAAGCCACGTTTGCTATTTATAACGCATCGTTAATCTTGTTTTAGTTTGGAAAGTTGATTTTATGTGGTTTTCATTCTTTTAAGAAAGAACATTTTATATTTTACCTAAAGTGTAAGATTTATCTTGTTTGTTTTTACTTTTTAAGAAATGCAAACAGATTGCACAGAGTAAAGAAGATGATGATGTAATAGTGAATAAGCCTCATGTTTCGGATGAAGAGGAAGAAGAACCTCCTTTTTATCATCATCCCTTTAAACTCAGTGAACCCAAACCCATTTTTTTCAACCTGAATGTGAGTATTCGTGTTTATGGAATGATTAAAACAACAAAACTTGTGGAACTTTTAAATATTTAAATAAGACTCAAATGGACGTTAGTTTAATTTTTGAATTAAATTCCGAGAAGTAAAGAACACAGTCATTTGGAGACTGCTGAAGAGTAATTAAGAAACTTTACTTTTTTAGATTGCTGCAGCGAAGCCCACTCCTCCGAAGAGCCAGGTCACGCTCACAAAAGAGTTTCCGGTGTCGTCCGGATCCCAGCACCGGAAAAAGGAAGCGGACAGCGTGTACGGAGAGTGGGTTCCTGTGGATAAGAACGGGGAGGAGAACAAAGAGGACGACAATGTTTTCAGCAGCACTCTGCCCTCGGAGGTGAGTGAGGAATATTATGTGTTTTCTTTTTTTATGCCTGAACCTGCCATTTTGTTGTTACTTATGTCTGATTTGGCTTCTGTTTCACTCTTCTTAGGGCCGGGGTAAACGGCAGGGCCGGGGTAAACGCCAGATGAAACAGCCCGCAGCTTCTCATTTGACAGTAACTCGATGCAGTTCACTTTGTGGAGCCAAGCCACAAAGTGAAAAGCATCGAATTGCAGAGAACAGTGTTGTCACCTCCCTCCCCAACATTGGGCCCTCCTTGCACTTGTGGGAAGGGAGCCCGCGGTACAACTACCTAGCGTCCCGTTTCGCTTCGAGGCTCTATAGCTCTAGATTCTGGTGGTAGCAGGTGTCCTGGGCGGAGGGACTGAGCGCCAGAGGCAGATCCTCAGGTTCAACACAAGAAGTGGATGGAAAAGGTCACTGTAGGCTGATGAGAGCGTCTTGAATACATAGCCTATTGCCCTTAAATAATGGTTTCTTACTGTTCCTCTGGGTTGTTTGTCAGATAGCCTTTAATTTTAACCATTTCCCTCCCCGTGCTGCCTTGGCCCTTTTGAATTCTTGTGTTTAACCTACTGCTCAGCCATGGTGTGCTCCCTTTCCCTTCTCCTTTCTCTTTTGCTACTAATGAAAGCTGGAGAAGTGGAGTCCACACCTGACATTTCACCAGGCTATAGTTGTATCTTGTCATGATGCAGTGATAACCAGTGTCAAAACAACCCCTTAAAATGCCACCTGATTTAAATAATGTGCTGCTAAATATAGTGCACATGAAAACAGCAAGACTGTATATATATGTAAATATATATATATATGTATCTTTGTATGTACCTCTGTATCTGTACCTTTGCTGTATCTTTTAATAAACAGTTTACTTTTATTTAACTTGTTGTGCACAATCACGCTTGGGGGATACGGGAGGGTGGAGACTCCCGGGGGGTGGGAGTAACAAAACCATAGACTAGTCACTGCCCTCGCCCTGTTTCCGGAGCCAGACATGGGTCCGAGGCCTGGAGAGGTGCCCGTGTCCTGACAGTGGGGCTGCTTCCCGCTCCCTCTCCTCGCAGTCCTGGGTGTGCAGGCCAGAGACACTGCTCTCCCCCTCAGGCTCTGCTTATCGCCCATATGGTCATCTCCCCCTAAACCCTCCCGAGTTAGAAATAAGCCAGAAGGTGAACAGAACCCAAATCAGAAGCCTTCCCCTGAGCTAGCCACGGGACATTCTCAGCGTGCTTGAGGTGCGCGGGTTTGACCTGGAGCATTTTAAAGGAGAGCAGCTCCATACAGGGAAGCTGCCTGGACAGAACTAGCCAGGGTGACTACTGCCCCAGTGGTGCTCAATGTGACACAGGGTTTGAAATCTAAGCACGTTCCGCCATCACCAGCGAGGTGGGGTAGCTGGTTTGGATAGTATTTTATTGAAACCACCTGATTGCCCAGTTGCCAGTCCCCAAATTCGGGTACCTGCACATCCTAACAGGGAAAGGTGTTACTGATATTTGCAACTAACTTAAATTTTGTAGTAGTTGAATGAATATAAATCATGATGAGAGGGCTAAACAGACTTAGAAGTTATGATTCATATGCTTTCGTGATTTCTACAGATCATGCATTTAACAGAGTTGGAAGAAACTTTGTAGGGTGATGATGTGAGAAATGTCTTCTGATAGAATGAAGCCCTAGAAATAATACAAAATTCCAAGGGTTTTTCTGAGAAGATAGTGACTAGAACTCTCCAGTGCTGAGTGAATGCTGCTGATCCTTTCTTTTTTGACTGAGAGTTTATCTATACATCCACTTAGGTATTTAAATTAGAAATGTAGGGCTCATTTTAGTCTTAACTGATGGGGGCAGGTGCCTTAGTCTTGGCATCAAAAATGGTTGTCAGAGTTTAATTAAAAGTTGAGAATAATTATTTCAAAGAAATTTCGGGGGGGAAGGTGGAAATTATTTTATAGTAAGTGTAAAGGAGTGTTATAAAAGCAGGAGGGGGCGCTGTGAAAGCCACAGAAATAGAGCCGGTTTTCCCTGTGGGAGGATGCACACCACTTTCTGATATTAGAACTCTAAGCTAGTTTCTTGGAAGGTTAGGCTCAAACAATATACAGGTAAACTTTAATTTTAAACAAAACATCCCAAAGTTTTAGGAGAAGGGACAGGATCTCTCCCTCCCTCATCCCCTCGCCCCCCTCAGGTCTCTGTAGCAATAATTTAAAACATTAGAGGAATGTAGGTCATACAAAATGCTTAGTTCTAGTTATTTACCTGTGTCTTAGAAATATACCGTTTTTAAAAGTGGAGTTTGTGGAATACTGTTAGTGACATTTTATGAGAGCACTGGTTCTCTGGATTCCCTGTCCGGGGTGTACAGTCTTAGGCAGAGGTCACAGATTTGACCTTAGTTTTGCTATAACCCTTAATCCCTTCCATTGTCTTGTCTTTGACATAACTGGATAGACGTGGATGGATCAACGAGTCCATTTCTTATGGATTGTCGCTCCTCAGATTGTGCTCTGCTGCCAACCAGCGTCATCGACAGTAAAGAATGACTACAGAATTTTGACCATATTTGTGTGAATCTGGTTGATAAGCAATGAACAGAAAAAAAGTTGGAAAACTAATGTTTAAAAATTGTCCTCAGGGCCATTAATTCTTGGTAATGAAGCTAGCAGAGACTTACTGGTAGAAGATTTAAGTGTAATCTTTGACAAAACCTCCTTGGGTTTGCTGTCAAGCCAAATACTTGAGAAGTCCTGAAGTTGCCCTGCCTTAAGTCTAGTGATTATTTACATGTGAAGATAATTTTTTGTTTTAGGCTGTGTGAGTGGTTTTTATTACTGAAGAATAGTTCCACATCCCAGTGGAGCTAAAATCTCAGTGTTTAGAAACTCTAGATTTATAAAGTTTTTAGTTTAAGTTCTTGAGGCAAGATGAAAATTTCCATTGGAAATTGAACAATAGTTCCTAGTGTGCTGCAATGTAAATACAGCCTTGTTATTCATTCTCACCTTAGATGGAATTACAATTCACTGAATTTCCTTAAGCCAGTAGGTTATCTGTTTGTTTTTCTGTTATAATTCATTTAGTTTAAATGTATAAGTTAAACTTAAGCATTGCACTAAGTTTTATTAGATAAAAATATCTATAATTGATCTTTTAAAACTAATCAAACACATTTAACAACTAAAACATTCTCGATTTAATAATACGGCTTTTATTTCGGTAGTTGTCGTTTTTCATAACAGCTTTTGTATTTTTGCTAAACAATTTTAAGTCACGTTTTATGTGTAGATCATTTTTCTTGCAGTTCCACTATAATTAAACTTTTCTTTTATGCTGTCTGAGATACCTCAATTCCCTGTGTAGAAAATAATTTTCATTTTATATCCTTTCACTGTCGTTTTAAGAAACACAGTATATTTTATCGATGTAAATAGATTAACAAAAGGGGGAAATAAATTGACTTAAGTTTGTTTTTTGGTTAGGGGTGGTGGTGGGAGGGAAGAGAGAAACATCTATGAGAGAGAGACACACATCTGTTAGTTGCCTCCCAAATTGCCCGACCAGTGGTGGGAAGACCTAAAGCCCAGTATGTGCCCGTGACTGGGCATTGAACCTGAGACCTTTGTGCGCAGGCCTCCGCTCACCACTGACTGAGTCCGGCCGGGGCAACCAGGAGGACCTTTCAATGAGAGATAAAGAACATCATTTGTAACTTAGGCCCGGTGCTAATGATGTCACTATTCCCGACGCCTCCGAGGGGCTCAGCGGCTCTGGCCGCTCCGGTCTGACCACTGCACTGCCTGGGCTCCAGCCACTGGCCAGCGCAGCAGCCTCAGGCAGGCTGTGCTCCCACGGCCTGCAGGCTCTGGAGGAACAGGGGTCTGTGCTGTCCATGAAATAGAAAGGCAAAAGAACCTGAATAGGTTTGTGTTAATTAACGCGAGAACTGGCGTTATTCACAACACGAGTAGATTTCATAGTTTAGAACAAGTCCTACAGGAAAGGAAATTAAATATTGTCCTCATTATAATGTGTGGAAGTATAATTATGCTTTAGATAATTACTTTACACCTTGGGTTGAAAGTCTATAGTGTGTCTATTGAAACACAGCAGGCTGATGACATCTTGATGAGGTGTTCTATAGGATTTAAGTTTTTTCCTTGGTTTTTATAAGGCCTTTGGTATCATTTTGGTACCTTTCACACATTCCTGTTTCTGAGCAACATTAAAGGACAGCGAAGGCTCTAGGCCCTCCTGTGTGACAGTTCCCTGTGCCTCTGCACGTGTCCTCCAGTGCGAGGCTTCAGCTCTGAGAGGCCAGGCTGCTTCCCGGCACCGGCCGCATTCCGAGGCCACTGGCTCCCTGGGAAACCACCGGACCCTGCTCACGTAGAGGAGCTGTGGTTTACACCGACTCACTGGCTCCCTGGCCCGGGAATAGCGATGCTTGGGGACTAATGATTGCCTTCCATGCGTTATTGTATATCCCGCATCACCTGGAAAACAGAAACGTGCTTTTTGATACAGACTCTTAAGGTCCTTTAAGAGGGTAAGATAATCCTGATCCATTCTGAAGATTTTCACATTTGAAAAGCTATGAAAATAATAGTCAAATTATTATTTAATAAAGTTTTGACATGATCTTACAGCTAACTTGCTAATCCTGTTGATGGATAAATTATATCACCTCAGCAGAAACTGGTTGTAATTTTATCTTATGGAAATTTATATTAAGCATCCAAGGTTGCTATGTTACATTCTTTTCAGAATGTGATATGAATTTGACATAAAATATTACTGAGATTTGAAAGACGTTTCATCCTGGGGATAAGTGATGAAGCAGTAGGTTACCTGTTTCCACAATAAAGGCTTAAAGAGGAAAAAGTATGAAGATAATAGAATAATTCTAATTAGTGTGGATAATTTATTAAGTTTACTAAGAAATTAAGATTCATTTATGGTATTAGATCTATAAATAGTTTAGTAAATACAGAATGAATTCGGTTTAATTGTGCTTTCAGTTTAATTTTATAAGAATATAGTTGTTCTACTTTGTAAGAAAGTCTTTAATTTTGTTAAAGAAATATTAGAGAGAACTAGGTATGCTAGGGTGATTAAGGGGCTCCGAAGTTAGGAAAAAGGTTAGTAATCCTTATGCATGAGGTAGAATGATTCTCTCAGTCATACCCCCTTCTCTAGATAGAGGTCTTATTTTGAAAGAAGTCTTTTGCACAGTATACAATGAAATTACAGGTAGCCTTTACTTAGCTTTTTAAACAAATCATTAGCTGTCATACCCATACAATACTTACTAATTATTCTTTGTATTTAATATAGGAGCTGCCATCTGGGGGTCAGTGACATACAGCATTTTCCAAAAAGGAATTTCCTTGGGTGAAATAACTAGGAAATACTAGTTGATACAGATCCACCTGCACTCTTAATATTAGAACAAAAAACATCAGATACTCACTCGATGGCTTTTTCCTTCTGTGGTTGAGCCTTCGTTATGAAAAATTTTTTAAAGTTAAATCATTTGTCACCTGCTTAGCATAAGGTTTTTACAGGCAGACTATGAACTTTGAAAAGGACTCATTCAAACATGTCTCAGCTTTGTGTTTTATATGTGCCTCCCCCCGAAACATTTTAACTGGTCATGAATGTACATAAAGTGAAAAGAGGTCCACTTATTTACATTATGAGTGTTTTGATAAAGTGGAGATCTGCACAGGCGCAGAGGAAAGGTCATTGACACCACAGTGGTTTGCTGCTTGCTTATTCAAGAACCGTGTTTATTGCCTCCGAAGGTTATGCTGGTAAGCAGCTTAAAGTGAAAACTGCTAGTTATACAAAATAGTTGAAAAAATTCTCAGTTTACTGCAAAAGACTTTTATTAGTGAGGGTTGGAGATTAAGTTTTTCATGGAATTTTCTATGATTATAATTTGATATAGAAAACAAGCAGTCAGATTTTGCTACCCCCGATACATTGTAACTTACCTGAAATACTCCTTGTCAACTTCCCAAGGTTACTTGACCTTTTTGAGTCTTCTGCCAACTCCATAAGACTGTTAATATGTATATAAGACTGTTATTTTGTTTTTGATATATAGCAGCTAAATATATGAGCACTTTTCTGAACTTAGGGATTCTATCCTAATTTGAGATAATTACGTTTTCTTTCTTAGCCTGTGGACATCTCTACAGCAATGAGTGAGCGGGCACTTGCTCAAAAAAGACTAAGTGAGAACGCATTTGACCTTGAAGCCATGAGCATGTTAAATCGAGCTCAGGAACGGGTATGTAGCAGTTTAATATCTAAAGATTTTTACTAACTAGATTGTGACATACACAAAATCAGTGGCATGCTGTTGAAATGTAGGTTCTTATCTTAAAAATACAAGGGGAAAACCATTTTAGTTTTTAAAATCTTCACTGGAGGAGTGAAGGTATTTTTTTTCATTGATTCTAGGGAGAGTGGGAAGGAGTGGGGGAAGGAAAGGAGAAAGGAGAGGAAGAGAGAAAAGCAAAGACATATTGGTTAGTTGTCTTTCACATGAGCCTCAAGGGGGTAGGGGTGGGGGTCGGACCTGCACTCCAGGAATGTGCCCTTGATCTGGAATTGGACCTGAGACCTTCTGGTACACAGGCCAATGCTCCAACCACCGGCCCACAGCCTGCTTAGCTTAAAAATATATTTTATTGATTTTACACAGAGAGGAATTGAGAGGGACAGAGAGTTAGAAACATCGATGAGAGAGAATCATCGACCAGCTGCCTCTTGTACACCCCCCACCGGGGATGTGCCCGCAACCAAGGTACATGCCCTTGACCGGAATCGAACCCGGGACCTTTCAGTCTGCAGACCGACGCTTTATCCACTGAGCCAAACCGGTCCCGGCCTACTTAGCTTATTTTAAACTAGAGACCTGGTGCATGACATTCGTGCACTGAGGTGGGGGGGGTATCCCTCAGCCCAGACTGCAGGGGATGTCCGCCCGCTTGCTTAGGCCTGCTCCACCTGAAGCCTCAGCCGGATATCCCCTGAGGGCTCCTTAGCATTGCCACGGCGCGGGAGATGCTCCCACACCTTTGCTGTGCTCCCCGGCCATGAGCCCAGCTGGCGGAGCTCCTCCTGTTGGGAGCACACGGCAGCTCCTGTTTTAAGCGTCTGCCCCCTGGTGGTCAGTGTGCATCATAGTGACTGGTCATTCCGCTGTTCAGTGTCTATTTGCATATTATCCTTTTATTATATAGGATGACCATGGCCTAATCAGCTTATTTTAAAGGTTAGTGATTTGGGTCCTGGTCCTTCGTTCAGCACATGTTTATTGTGTACTGTAAGGCAGGAACTGTTCTTGAGCAAATAAATAGAAGAGAATTCCTGCTGAGTTTATAAAAATAGCACATTGGCCATAATAGGTCTGTGAGCTGGAAGTAGTAATACGAGTTCCTGCTTTCCAGTGACGCAAAGTGAGCCAGAGTGGTTAACTGCTGCCCAAGGTCACAGACCAGGAAGTGAAGAGGGGCATTGAACCCATTCAGCCAGGGTCCGGAGGCATGATTCTAACAATGGACCGCTTTCCCTTCCACCTTTTAAGTGCATGTTCACACAGATAGGAAACCCACTGCTTGATGATACTGTTGTTAATGGGATTCCCTGAATGGCGTTAAACTGCTTCTTTTGAAATGTTTAAGAAAAAAAATTTTTTAAGAGAGTGGGATGGAGCGGGAGACATCAGTGGTGGGTTGTCTCCTACATGCGCCCTGATCAGGGTGGGGATGGTGGGAGCAAGCCTGCCCCTGAGGCTGCGCTCCTGACATGAAGAGAACCCGGGACCCACTGAGCAAAACTGGCAAGAGCTGGCAAACAACTTTAGATGTGTGTAAAATCACTCTGCTCTCAAAAATTGGATATCTAAGCCAGTAATACAGCATTTCTGGAACTAACTAAACCATTTCTTCTAATGAATTAAATTGTTAATTTCAGTGGCATTCTAACCAGCCGAGTAATTTTCGTTAGTAACTGGGTCATCTTCCTCTCTTCAGATCGATGCCTGGGCTCAGCTGAACTCTATTCCTGGCCAGTTCACAGGAAGTACGGGGGTACAGGTCCTGACACAAGAACAGCTGGCCAATACTGGTGCCCAAGCCTGGATTAAAAAGGTACATGGACATAGTGCACACACGAAAGTGTTCAAGCAGAAAGCTAAAATTTCTTAGAAAGTGTTTTATTAATGCAGTAGGAGGCCAGCAACTAAGCACAGTTCCTGAGTAAATTTGCTGTGTGTGTACTCCAGGACGGACACTGAGGATGGACCGGATTCATGAGCAGTGGCCAGTGTATAAGTGTGATTCAGGAACCATGGGTTTCTGTCCTGAGGTTACTTTATTCTGGCTGCTGGTCCTGGGGCGGGTGGTCTGTTTAAACTGTGTTTTGAATGCTCACAATGTGTCTCAGGTGCTGTTGTGAATATGCCCAGTTCCTGTTGGACTGCTAATCTAATGATTCAAAGCGGTGGTTCTCAATGCTTTCTCCTCCGGGATACTTTGTTACAGGTTTATTTTTGGTGGATCACTGCCCCAAGAGCCCTTTGCCACCCTCGCTTCCATTTCTCTGTTCCTCTGCCCTCTTTCCCCTCCTTAGTGCCTGCACCTCCCTAGCTCCTTGGCCCAGGTCCCCGTGGTGGTCAGCTGTGGTCACAGCAAGTGGTTGGGCGGCCCCGGATTAGCACTGCATGCGGTGATTGGCCGTGGGACTGGAAGGCGGGGGGGGCTGGCGCCTGGGGGGGTGTTGCTGAGGGTGAGCGGGGCGGGGGGATGGAGCATCCTCTGTGGACCGCCATGTGGTCCCTGGTGGCCTTTGGCGGTCCACAGGCTCCATTTGAGAACCACTGACCTCAGGACAAACGGGACCTGAGGCCTGAGTTGAAGGGAGTGACGGACGCCCGGTGCTGTGAAGATGTGGGTGCTCCGGTGTCGGATGCCTGCCGTGAGACGGGAACCCCACCTACGGCTGCCTCGCTTCGGGGGAGTCTTAGGTGGTGCCGGAGGGCTTTCTGGAAGCGTGTGCCGGGGAAGGGAGGGCAGCCGGCGGGCGGGTGTGTTTCAGGAGTGCGGGCAGGAGCGGCGCCGCCGGGAGGCTGCTCGGTCCAATGGACTGGGAAGGTTTCCTTATCCGGCCGTGCGTCCTCCCGACTCCTTTGTGATCGTGGGCAAGTAATGACGGAAGTCAGTCTGCAAGCGTCACACGGAAGACAAGTCCCATTCCTGCCTCAGTGGGAATGTGACAGGCGCCTGTGGAGAACCGCCAGGAGTTCTGAGAAAATGAGATTTGGGTTGTTTTGGAAGTTTTAATCTCATAACATTTCAGTTTTGATTGCATTATCTCTGGTGATCCTCTTATTAACCAATTAATATACAAGTTTCACTCTGCCTGCCATTTTGGGGTGGGGGAGATAAGCACTCTTAATATGTGTATATTTGAGTACACAGATTCGTTAAAAAATTACAATTTATATAGTTTACTAGGGGATTAGTATTGGGGAAAGACGATGAGAATATAGAATTTTAAAGATTTAATTAATTTTGGACTAATTTTATTACATTTCAAATGTGAAATGACTTGTGTAGTATTTGAAAAATGGCTTTATTTTCTTTAACAGTTTAATTCCTTAAAACTACTTAATTCTAAAGCTGAATACTCCGTATTTCAGGAAGTTAGACTTGAAACTTAAATGAATGTTTTAGGCACATAATGATTAGTCCTGTACATTACTAGTTAGAAACTTTTGAGTGTGATTGCATTGCAAAATTTAGTCTAAATTTATGTAAAGTGAAAGTGCTGATCTATAATGCTTCTAAACATACTTGTAAATATTGTTAATCTATGAAAAGTGAATCTTTTATAGATTCAATACCCTGTAAACTTTCCCTTAATTTAAAAAAAAAACTTCGTTTTGTAGGCAGTTGATAGATTTTTAAATAAGTACTATACCAATTTAAATCATTTTGATAAATTCTCATACCTTAAAGCTGTGTTCATTTGACCAAATTTTTAAATAACTAAAGAAAACAATGCTTTCAGGAAAACTATTTGTATGTTGCTTAAAGAATATTTGCTACTAACATCAAGGAAGGGATGTTTTTTATAAAAAAGAGGTGGAGCATGTGGAAGAGTTATTAGGCAACAGGATGTTTAACACTTGCCTACTGCAGACCTGCCTGCGTTTAGATGTTCCGCAGGCTCCTTTGGCTTCTGTTGCCTTGTTTAAATAAGCTCATTTGTTGAAAGCGGCTTGGATCGCCAGCATTTCCCTCCCTCCTTTGCATTTTGTTGCAGTAAATCAATATATTCTTAGTAGGTAAAGGAGAGGTTTGTTTTTTTTAAGTAAAAATTTAAAAATCGTTATTAAAACCATCTTTGTTTTTTGGACATGACCTGAGTATTGTTTACTCTAGTAGTCTCAGTAAGCTTTTTGTTAACTACCTGCATCCTGGGTAAAGAAACAGGACATATCAGAATGGGATCAAAATTGGAGCCCTGTGTTAAGGGGTATTTGTATGTACTCTGCACAGTTGCCCTTTTTTTTAGGAGTTTCCTGGAAAGAGGGCCGATGAACCTGGAAGTAAGTAAAAGCTATTCTAGGTGTGTAGCAACAAGGCAGTTGAAACCCGAGCATCAGCTAACTTTTCTCTCAGTACATCAACACTGCATGGCCTGCGCCAATAAGGAACTGAACCAGGGGTACGTCTCCCGCCACAGCCGCCTCCTTCCATCAGAGCGCCTGGTTGAACTTAATGTCTGTCACACACCATTGGCCTGCTCCCCCCAGCATGTAGTTAGAAAGCTGGGGGAGAAGATTGGACAGTTTACGTACTGTCAGAAAACCAGATTTAACAAATTGGGTATTAACTTGTCAATACAGGAATGTGATTGATGAATACTATTTCTAGATTTACCAAGAATTTTGATCCCCTCTATTGATAAGTTAATAACATCTATAAATTTGCTGGAGAATGTAAATTTAAAATTTAATAACAAGGAAATAAAGAACGATTTGGAGACATCACACAAAAAGACCGACAGTAGAATTTAGTAGCAGTTTGTTCTGTGTACACGGACGCCTCAGAGGCATCACGTATTTCTTAACGTGTGACAATAATTGGCTTGACCATGCTCATGTATATCCTTGTGCATCTTATGACATTAAGCGGTGTGCTGCTTTGATGGAAGTGACGGTTCAGTGGGTTGGATACAGGAGAGATGACTGTTCACAGAATAGCCTGTGAACTCTCACCCCTCTGTATGGAAACTTGTTTCAGGGCCCAATCCTTGTAGCTGTCTTCTTGCCCGGGTCAGTGCCAGCCCTACTATTCACAACCCTGCTGCCAGAGGCCTAGGTATGTAAACGTTTAAGGAGTTCTAAGCCTTTTGACACCCAGCTGGTTTAAAGGGATTCAGTCAGTTTGGTATAGCAACAGGCTCCTTACCGTGGTAATGGTCTCATGGAGTCATTCTTGTGCTCGTAGGGTTTCCTATGTAAAACAGTCGTACTTGCTCCATGGTAGAATGGGAAAATGAAAGGGGTGATAACAGCATGCTGCTCCAGTGTCCGAACTATTTCTCAAATGACCTCTGGGCTTTATTTATTAACTAGGTACACCCGGGACAATTACTGACTGTTTTAACATTGCCTTCTTTTTATTTTGCAAGCTAAGAAGAGATACCAGTGAACGTAAATAGTGGACGAAAACAGGAGTGTTCTAATTTTTTTTGGAGGGGGCACGAGGGCCACTGTTTTAAAACTGCCATTTATTTGCCTTACGTGACTTTCAAAATACTATTATGTTAATGTGGAAAAATTAGAACATACACACTACAGTATGTATAAGAAGCATTTAAACTTAACTGCTATAACTATAACAGGTCTAGAAGTAAAATAAGATTTCTTTTTTAAGACATTTACACTGAGTTTACAGTCAAATTCTAACTGTAAATTGGGATATTTTACCTTTCTTTTGGACAGGATCAATTCTTAAGAGCAGCTCCAGTAACTGGAGGAATGGGAGCCGTTTTGATGAGAAAAATGGGCTGGAGAGAAGGAGAAGGATTAGGAAAAAACAAAGAAGGAAATAAGGAACCTATCCTAGTTGATTTCAAGACTGACCGAAAAGGTAACAAGTTTTTGGGGAAAGGTTATTATACCCCCTTTAACAGTTCAGGTTTCATTACAGTATCTACATTTTTTTATATATTGATTTTTTACAGAGAGGAAGGGAGAGAGATAGAGAGCTAGAAACATCAATGAGAGAGAGACATTGATCAGCTGCCTCCTGCACACCCCCTCTGGGGATGTGCCTGCAACCAATGCACATGGCCTTGAATGGAATCGAACCCGGGACCTTTCAGTCCCTCAGGCCGGTGCTCTATCCACTGAGCCAAACCGGTTTCGGCAGTATCCACATTCTTTTGATGTCTGACCCTGACCTGCAGGCACTCTGCTTATACAGCTGTTTCTTAGGAGGGGTGGGGTTTAACCCATTCCCAACAGCTTATATAATTATAGAAGGAAACACTAATTTTAGCTTTTAAAAGGCAACCTGTGTTGCTAGTTGCTAAAAATTATGGAACTTTGAATATATCTATGATTAATATTTTAACTAGATTTCATATTTATAAAGCAACCGTTTTGTTTTGATGGAATATATTCTTAACTTTCTTAGATATTTTATCCCACGTATTCTTTTTATTTCCTATTAAAGTGTTGCTTAGTCTCTGCTTTATAAACCCTCTTTTCAAACTCAGTCAGTTCTTTTGGGTTGGGGAATAGCAGATCAGCTGCTTACACTAGTGCTACTTTTTCATAACGCCCTGAGTTTTGGGCACCCAAGTATAATCCATGGGAATACTAACTCTGTGTGATGATTGGAACTTATTTAAGTCTAGTTATTAAAATTCCAAATTTATTTTGTATTCAAATAGAGATTTCACTGAGACTAATGCAATTACATTATTCTTATTGACTTTGGAAACTGAATAGCTCCAACTAAAATTTTTTTATTGTTTTGCATCAAATTTCCTACATTGCCATCTATGTAGAATACCGTGTTGCCATTTTATTTTAAACTGGTGGGAATATACTTTAATGATGATAATCAAAAGAGCATGGAAGTAAGATTACAGTCATCCTGTGATACAGCATTAATTCAAGCTTTAAATTAAATGAGGAAAGAGCATTTTGCTTGTTATGTCATATTGACATTTTATTGCTTCTACAAGCTGAATAGATTCTCTGTGTCACGAAAAGGTGGTTTATTGGAAGAAAACATGTTGGATGTTTTGCATAAATTTCAGGGAGAACTTTCATGGGTTGGGTTTGGGAAAACAGGAGCAGAATTGAACATTGGTTTTGCATAGTGACATTGCTAAGCTACTTTGGAAAGGGAGGTTATACATTGTGTGTTCGTCTTTGGAGAACACCTCTTATTTGATGAGTCAGAAAGGGCTTCGTTGCTGGGGGTGGGGAGGAAGGAACCCCACTAATCAATTAGACTTTTTTAACTTGTGTGTGACCTAGAATCCTCATCTTCTGAGGAACATACTTTTTACTGAGCATCATCTTTTAAAGAATGGGCAACCTTTAGAAACCAGTTGCAATAAATAGCCACTACTTTTTAAACATACAAAGCAACAGACCTGGAGTTGATAATCATGGCACTTAATTATATGTGTATTCACATAGTAAATGCTTGTTTTCTGAACATTTTATATAGTTTCCAGTGCCAGGGTGTATGAATATGTTTATTTCTATGTTGAAACACAGCAAAATAGAAGTCCAGATTGATCTAGAAACAAGGGTAAGGGGAATGTCTTGAAGATTTCCTTGAAGTTTATCATGAACATTGGTTTTTTTTGTAAAAGGTCTTGTGGCTGTAGGAGAAAGAGCCCAGAAGAGGTCTGGAAACTTCTCTGCTGCAATGAAAGATCTGTCAGGTGAGGGGGACACTGGGTTCTTCCTGCCCATCCTTACTTTCAGTTCATAATTGGTTGCCTCAGATGCTGCAGATAATTAATAACTGGTTATTTTTTCCTCTGCAGGCAAACATCCTGTGTCTGCCTTGATGGAAATCTGTAATAAAAGAAGGTGGCAACGACCTGAATTTCTCTTGATCCATGATAGTGGCCCTGATCATCGCAAGCATTTCCTCTTTAGGGTAAATATGAATTTCTGCTTTAATTGTATACATTTATTAATTTGATGACAATGTTAGTGGGAGAGGGATAAGTAGGATTGATATATTTGTGGGCTGGGAGTGTGAATATGTATAGTAGAGAGGAGGGGTTTTTAAACATACAAGTATGCCTCTTAATATGACTTTTAAAAACCTTATTTTAAAAACATGTTGGAAGGGAATGATGTGGGCAAAATCTTGTGAACTATTTGTTGCCATATTCTAGTAGGAAGTGGGGAATTAACTTAAGAGCTGTCAGGCTCTTTTCCATGTGGAGGCCTGCTTTTAATTTACTCATCTCCCAATGATTTGTTCCTTCTGGGTTGAGGTTAATTTGACTTATATAGTATGGGTTTGTTTTAATTTAGTTTTCTAGCATTTAGTGAAAAAATAAAAAGCTAATAGATATTAAAGTTTGATGCTGTTCTTATTGTATGTTTTTCTTGAATAGGTATTGAGAAATGGAAGCCCTTACCAGCCCAATTGTATGTTTTTCTTGAATAGGTATTGATAAATGGAAGCGCTTACCAGCCCAGGTTTGCCAGCCCTAATAAGAAGCATGCTAAAGCCACAGCAGCTACTGTGGTTCTTCAAGCAATGGGCCTTTTACCAAAGGACCTCATGGCTAATGCCACTTGCTTCAGGAGTGCCTCACGTAGATAGATTGAGGTTTTATATTAATCATTTCAGATAATTTTACTCCGCATCAAAATGTATTTCCTCCTTAATGTTGTAAATATTTGGCAATTTAAAACATTGTGTAAAAAGCAATCTGTACAAACATCTCCCGGCTTTGATTTTTGTACCATGGAAATTGTATTTAACCATACAGGGTTTTGGTATGTTTATATTGTTTACCTTAGTGATGTATTTGTTTAAGTGGCTAACACCCAAACGATTGTTTGAAGGCATCCGTAATCTTCAGTGTGGAATGTTAAATGACGCTTTTATACTGCATTTTGTACTATGATGTAACTCCCCTTCCTATGGCTAGGCTGCTGTAACACTTGCCTGTAATCAGTGAAGGGCTGTGCACCTTGTACTAGTTCACAATGGGTTCTGCTGGACAGATACTGGGGCCAGTGTTATTGATGTAATCGAGCAAGATCTGTTCCACAGGGCTGAAGCCACCATCTCCCTTACAATTTTGTAGACGTTATAAAAGGAAGTGTATGTTGTGTGATGATCAGCACCAAGTCCTGCGTTCCCGTCAAAGCCACTTGGGCCATGAGAAGGGAGTCTCAATGAAGTCTGACTAGAATTCTACTGCAGAGGCCAAGTCCATTCAGTATGGCATTGAGTTGTGATAGTTTTACTTTGATGTGCATTTTGAATTTCTGCTACACCTAGGTAGACGTAAAACGATAATTAAAATGCTGTAACCAACTTACCTAATAAAATTGGCACCCAGCCACTATTTTGTTGACTGAGAGTTTAAGTTTATGTTAATTTTTAGGGTCTGATAGAATATTTCATGTGTATTGCAGTGGTATTCATATGCTGTCTCTACTTTATTTTCAAAAGCTTAAGGCCCGAAATATAAACTTCTCTGGAATAAATGTGGTGTTTTATTTTCTGGAATGTAAAGTGAACACACTTCTTCACTAAATACTGTTGTTTCTATACCCAATGCTTATGATTTCTAAGCACTTTTATTTAAGAAAATTTGAACTAGACACACATTAAATACTACTTTGCCATGATAGATGAGCGTACTTGAAACGCTTAATACACTATTCTATGTGGAATACAAAATAAAATTACCCCGACCTGAATTCACATGCCTATGTATTTGAGAGAATTGTAAAGAAAGTAAGAAGCATCCACAATCAACTCGGCAGACATTGTATAAATTTGGTTTCTACCTTCACAAGCTAGAACCTGCTCATTACCCTTGGCTCCAGTTTTGGCCAGTTGTCACTGATACTAATTTAGCCTCCATTTTCCATTCCAAAGGAAGCACTTGACATTGATGGAATTTTCTATCCAGTTTATAATTAGGTTATAGGGATCTAGTTCTCATTCAAGTTACCCAAGTTTTTCATATCGGAATACCTTATAGAAAAATAGTAAAGCTAGAATGCCGATCTAAGACCTTAACACATGCATGTAATATTGATGGTTATTCCTTTAACTTCCCAAGTGAAATTTAAAGCCAGAGGTATAAGAATCCTGAATTTCCTTGCCAGAGGCTTTTTTCCTCAAAGATTCCGTTTAGGCTTACTTTGGTGGCCAGGATCTCCAATTATAAAGGTAGTCTCTCATGTCCACATTCCGCAAGGAGGATTTCCCCAGCACTGGTGTTTGGCTAAGCTGGTCCAGAGTCTTAGGGTGCAACCCACAGTTAGCAAGCTCCTCACGAACGGTCTCCTGTGGGAATCGGTACACCAGTCAGTGAAAGCACACCAGCCATTCGAACACTCTGTAATAGTTACCATGGGAACTTTGTACTATTCATTATCAACAAAAGTTGACTTAAAAGAATTTTTGCATAGTTTTAATTATAACCTCTAAATAAAATGTGAAAACAAAAAATTAAAGGCCATTTGTTAAATCCTCATACTGACTTGCCTTTTTTTCTTTTTTGGTGGGGGTAGTTTTTAAGTCATTGCTAAGTACAACAGCTTGAAATAAAAACTTAGAGTAACAGACACATTATCCCTTCCTCAGTAATTCTAATAGAAAATTAGTAAATACATTTAATAACTTGAAACAGTTTGGCTCATGAATCCGTCACCTACTCTGAGGAAACTCTGTTTGCAGCTCTCCACTTACCTGTCCCGGGACTTGGTCCACTGGGGGGCAGATGTTGAACACAGCGGTTGGCTCGTGGGTATAGAGTCCTGCAGAAAAGGACCCGGTCTGTGAGGCTCTGAGCAGCATGGTCACAGAATGTAGAGAATGAGGCATGATGGGACCTGTGATCTCCAAGCTGAATTGATCTTTGTATCCAGAAACACACTGCTTCTTCACATTTACACTTCGTGCCTTCCAAAAAATTAAAGGGGAAAAGATTATGGTCATCTCTCAAGCTTTTGTCCCTAGCTAACAATGTGTTCACTAACTTTTCATTAGGATTTTCCTCTCTTTTGGAACTAAAGTAGTTCATAAGATATGAAAAGGCTGAAACTGGTTTGGCTCAGTGGATAGAGCATCGGCCTGCAGACTGAAAAGTCCCAGGTTTGATTCCGGTCAAGGGCATGTACATTGGCTGTGGGAACATCCTCGGTAGGGGGTGTGCAGGAGGCAGCTGGTCGATGTTTCTCTCTCATCGGTGTTTCTAGCTCTCTATCCCTCTCCCTCTTTGTAAAAAAGCAATAAAATATATTAAAAAAAAAAAAAAAAAAGACACGAAAAGTGTGTAAGAATAAAAGTGTTTAGTAAATTCTGTCTCCAGTATCCTTTATTCCAAATTATGAGATTGTCAGTTTACGTAGATTCTAGAAAACATTTTCATATATGGTATTCACTCTGATTTAATAATACACTTTCAATACAGAATACTGCTAAAACAAATTGATTCTGCTGCTAACATTCAGTACATATTTATCACTTTCACCAACGGGTCCACAGGCACCCCTGGCAGCTTTGAGGGCTTGCTTCCAGACCGCTGCAGTAAAGGGCGCGCACAGGAATGAGCTGTTAATGTTTTGCTGGTGGAGGGTCTTGCTTTCAATTTGTAAAAAATGCAACACCTGTGAAGTGCAATAAAACGAGGTCTACCTGTACAGTTATTCTTTTCACTTATTCATGATCCAGTTTTTGAGATAATTCGATATTCTTGTCTCTTGAGACAAGCGCCCTGGCCACTGTGGCTCGGCTGGAGCGATGTCCAGAACGAGAGGTGGTGATTTGACTCCTGGCCAGGGCGCTTGCCAGGTTGTGAGTTTGATCCCCAGGTGGGCCACGTGTGGGAGGCAACCAATGGGGGTTTCTTTCTCTTAAAAAAAAGAAAAATAAATGAGACCACTTTTCTTTATGGCGAAGAAGATTAATACCAAAATGTTTCTGTTGCCAGTTTTGTACGGTAAGAAAAGTTATTTCCGTATAATTCATATATTTTCATGTAACTCCTTTGATATAACTACATCAAATAATTTTTTACTGGGAGAAAAAACAAAAAGGCAACATAAAAATGCTAATGAAACAAGTAAAAAATTTATCCTATTAAAAAAGGAAGAGTACTGTTTAAGAAGCTAGGTTACTCACTTCCAGTCAGAACAGCAGAGTAGGTAGTGAACACTGTTCAACCTCTCCCATGACCACATCAAAATTGCAACTAAACTGTAAAACACCCTTCAGAACCACCTGGAGTTCAGCTGAACAAGTCCTACCCCTGAGGACATGAGAAAGCAGCCACACTGACACTGGGAGGACAGCTGAGGACGCAGACTGGGCTGGTGGGTAGAAACCAGGACGGCTATCGCTGCAGAGGTCCTGGCTGCAGATGAAGGAGCCCAGCCCTACAGCAGGCCGCCAGCAGGGCTGGCTCTAATGGCAGTGGAGAAGTCCAAGTACCTTCAGGCTGAGAAAACCAGATGTGGCTGAGTGAGACTAGCACTGCTGTAGTCCCAGGTGCTGCTCTTAAAGGGCCCCCACATATATTTCCTCCCTGACAGACTCACTTGTTCTGAGCTCCAGCACTGGGGCAGTGGCATAAAAGGCACCAGAGACATAGGGTCCACATAAAGACACATCATAATTAAAACACCAAGGGTTAAAGACAAAGAGAGAATCTTAAAAGCAGCAAGAGAAAAGCATTTGGTACATACAGGCAGCTCCCATAAGATGGTCTGCTGACTCATCAATAGAAACTTTAAGGGCCAGAAGTGATTGGCATGAAATATTCAAAGTGATGAAAAACAAGGATCTACCACCAAGACTACTTTACCCAGCAAAGCTTTCTTTCAGAATTGAAGAACGGATAAGGAAACAGACAAGGAAAAGCTAAAGGAGTTCTTTATTACCAAACCAGTATTACAAGAAATGTTAAAGGATTGCTTTAAGAGGAAGAAGAAAAAATATGAATAAAATAGCAATAACTATATCTATCAATAATTACTTTAACTGTAAATAAATGGATTAAATGCTCTAATCTGAATGGATATTAAAACAAGACTCCTACATATGCTACCTACCTACAAGAAGGCCACTAAAGATAAAAAGATACAGACTGAAGAGATGGAAAAAGATATTTCATTCAAAGGGAAATGAAAAAAGAAAAAAAAAAGCTGAGGTAGCAATTCTTGTATCGGACAAAACAGACTTTTAAAACAAAGGCTGTCACAGAGACAAAGATGGGATCCAGTGATTCCACTTCTGGGTATTTATCTAAGGAAACCAAAAACAATAATTCAAAATGACATGTGTATCCCAGTGTTCTGCAACATTAACAACAGCCAGGATAGGAAAGTACCCTAAGGGCCCATCATAGACGGATGGTGAAAGAGGTGGTACATACAGACAAGGGAATCAGCCATAAAAAAAAGTGAAATCTTGCCATTTACGACAACATGGTTGAATTTTGACTATTTTATGCTAATAAAATAAGTGAGACAAAGAAAGACAAATACTATCTGATTTAATTTATGTGAATTTAAAAAAACAAAAAAAGAGAATAAACTGATGGTAATATGGGAGGGGGAGGCTTACAAAATCACGGGGCTGTACAGTACAGCGTGGGAGGTAGTAAGACGGTAATACTACATGGTGTCGAGTCCTAGACTTATTGTGGTGATCACTTCCTAAGTCACAGAAATGTCTAATCACTATATTGTACAACTGAAATGAATCTAATATTGTATGTCAAACTTAAGTGAAAAATAAAGTTATTTTTATTTTTTTAAAATATATTTTATTGATTTTTTACAGAGAGGAAGGGAGAGATAGAGAGCTAGAAACGTCGATGAGAGAGAAACATCGACCAATTGCCTCTTGCATACCCCCTACCGGGGATGTGCCCGCAACCAAGATACATGCCCTTAACCGGAATCGAACCCGGGACCTTTCAGTCCACAGACCGACGCTCTACCGAGCCAAACCGGTTTCGGCTAAAGTTATTTTTTTAAAAGAAGCTAGGTTGTGAAGATTAGTGTAGAATTACCCTCCACCCCTTCTTACCTTAAGCATTTGCATGGTGGCTCCTCGGAAAGCTATCGGGGACAGGAGAGTTGGTGGCAGTCCTGCCTGTGGACCTGAAGAAGCGATTAAGCTCTTACAGTTGATCAAAAAATTGAGCAATGTAAAGGTGTTTGCTCCCTTCACCAACACAACAGACTCAGGCCTGTGATCCATCTGTACTTCATGTTTCTCTTTTCGCCTGAAGATGGCAATCAAGGAAATGGCAAGTGCGAATCCCATGCTAATGGGAAAAGCAGTTATCATGATTTTCAATCACCTGGGATCCCTTTTCCCAATTCCAAACTGGAAATGCTCACTATCACGTCTTCACTGCAATTAGAAGGCACTTATTTAAATTAAAATTAAAATGCCCCGACTTTAACCTGAATTTGCTGGAAACTGACACCTAACAAAACTTACTTCACTAATTCCCCCCACAAACTTCAACACAACAGAATGCTCTTTTTAAAATACAGCTTCTTAGTTTATTGGTACTTAGGGTTTTGTTACTTAGTGCCATGAATTAATTTTAGGATGATCTTAAGATAATTTAAGATTACGGTCAGACAGGCTAGTGTGGTTCAAACTTGAGCGTCAACCCATGAGCCAGGTCACCGGTTGGATGACTGGTCTGGGCACTTGCCCAGGTTGCGGGATCGATTTTCAATGGGGGGAGGACAGGAGGCAGCTGGCTGATGTTTCTCTCTCATTGATGTTTCTTTCTCTCCCTCCCCTTTCTCTCTTTCTAAAATAAATAAAAACATATTAAAATAAAACATTATGGTCAAATAAAACTGCCAGTCAATATCCCATTGCTCACTAACTTAATTCAATAAAAGTCAATTCTAGTTAACAGCAAATGAAAGGATACAGCTTGATAGAGAGTATGTCTGGCTTCTTAATTTTATCTTGCACACCCATCTCTTCCAGCCAGGAAAAACTTTCTTCTTCATCCTCATCACTGACTGCTTGCTCCCTAAAAAATCGCTATAGTTAGATTTCCCATTTCATAACGCTGTTTCCTTACAAAACTGGCTGGCGTGAAAGGCCGTTCCATCACATACCCTCCAGCTCCCACACTTGTCCCAGATGCTTTCTTCCCGGGGCCACTTTCTGTTACTAACGGCAGAGAAAATTCGATGCCTACACGAGAAGAGAAAGACATAATTTAGTTTTCTTTACTATACTATTAACTTAAGAGAATTTAATAGGTATGCCTTACTTTTAGAGTCCAAAATTTGAAAATGTGAATCTTTATATTTGATTATTTATTAAGGCAGCAGATTTCAAACTTTTTCAATTAGTTTACATTCAGTATTACCTTGTACTAGCAGCCATAACACATCCATACATACCCATATCTCTTTGAAACAAAAGGTTCAGGAAACTATACATTCTTACTACATGTGGTATTCTTTTATAAAGTATATACTACTCTTTCATTTTTAAAAATGCTGATTAAACCCAGTAAAAATATTTTATGTCCACGCATGTGTTGACCCAGTTAGAAAACTGTTGTTCAAAGTGGTAGGTAATTTGCACTATAAGGAATTTTAAGAAGCGTATATTCAGATAGAGACTTTCCAACCCAGTATGTGTTTAGAGGTCCGTGAAAGGAAGATCATTAACGTAAAGCAATGTATAAGGAACAGTTTAAATAAATGCTATAAAAAGAATCAAAAAGAAATAAAATATTTCTTAATATAGTTAAGCCCAGACAGTATGGTGCAGTAGTTGTGCCTCAACCTATGAACCAGGAAGTCACGGTTCAATTCTGGTCAGGGCACAAACTCAGGTAATGGGCTTGTTTTCCCAGTGGTGGGTGTGTAGGAAGCAGCTGATCAATGATTCTCTCATTACTGATGTTTCTCTCTCTACTTCTCTGAAATCAATAAAAATCTATTTTAAAAAAGAATATAGCTAAAACTAATAAAAGACAATTCACTTGACAAAGGGTATTTTTAACTTTCGATAAGAGTTTACGCCGAAACCGGTTTGGCTCAATGGATAGAGCGTCGGCTTGGGGACTGAAGGACCCGGGTTCGATTCCGGTCAAGGGCATGTACCTTGGTTGCGGGCATATCCCCAGTGGGGGGTGTGCAAGAGGCAACTGATGGATGACTCTCTCTCATCGATGTTTCTAACTCTCTATCTCTCTCCCTTCCTATCTGTACAAAATCAATAAAATATATATATTTTTTAAAAAGAACAGTTTACTATATAGTGGTATTCTTATTTTAAACTATAATTTTACCTTCATTTTTCATAGCTTCCCTTATACCTCTAGTTGTAGGCGATATGAGAGCCGTGATTACATCATTTCCGGCTAATCCTGCTGCACGAAACAGGATAGTAAATTGATAGGTACAAACGTAGAAATAGGGGCAAAGTTTTGTCTTCAGAAGATTATATAAAGAAGTGAAGCTCACAGACCTACGAAGCAAAAAATTGTCTTTAAACATTTAATTCCACATCTAAAATGTAATATTGTATAATTTAGCTTGATGTTCACTCTGATTTGAAACAACATAATTATTACAGATAATGGTTTTCATTTTTGCTGTTACATATAACTTGGCTTTGAAGTAACTGAAACTGGTCATGAGACTCACTGATAACATCTACATATTTAAACACTAACCATTTTATTCTTTGAATAAAATTTAATTGGTAACTTGTTGATAATTATCTTTGTGCAGTTTTTGCTGAGAATGGAAGCAGTCATTGACAAGAGTCTTAAAGAATTATGTTTAGCCCTAACCGGTTTGGCTCAGTGGATAGAGCAATGGCCTGCAAACAGAAAAGTCCCAGATTCGATTCCGGTCAAGGGCATGTAACGTGGTTGAGGGCACATTCCCAGTAGGTGTGTAGGAGGCAGCTGATAGATGTTTCTCTCTCATTGATGTTTCTAACTATCCTTTTCCCTTCCTCTCTGTAAAAAATAAAATATATTAAAAAAAAAAAAAAAAAGAATTATGTTTATGTGTATTTACCAAACCCTTAAAATGAATTTCACAATTGCATGAAGAGTGAACAAGAGCTAAAAAATAAACAATTTAGCCAAAACCGGTTTGGCTCAGTGGATAGAGCGTCGGCCTGCAGATTGAAAGGTCCCGGGTTAGATTCCGGTCAAGGGCATGTACCTTGGTTGGGGGCACATCCCCAGTAGGGGTATGCAGGAGGCAGCTGGTTGATGTTTCTCTCTCATCAATGTTTCTAGCTCTCTCTCTCCCTCTATCTCTGTAAAATATCAATAAAATATATTTTAAAAAAGTAATTTAAATGTTGGTTATTAACAGTTCCAATAAAATCATTCATGAGGAATAGCAATCTGTCTACGACTAAATATTTCCATATCAGAAATAAGAAGAGAATGCCGCTAAAATGAAAATTCACTATTGGGTCACACAAGTTTCTAAAATCTTACCAGTCACTCATTAAAATGTGTTGTAGAGATTCATCATTTGACCAAGGGCTTGTTGTTGCAGACATTTTCCGGTCAGCTCCAATCCGAGGGAACAGGGAGAGCCAGGGGAAGGCGGGGTGGAGCCAGTAGATGAGGCTCTGCTGGAAAGCACAGCGCAGCTCCGTGCAGAGCTTGGGGTCCTGAAAAACAGGCAGCGCACAGGTTTGAGCCCAGAAAGATAATCTTTCATTAAAAAGACACTGAACACACCAAACACTCATCTTCACTGCTTCCTAGAGTAACGTGTTGATAACGGTTACCGGGGCTAACATGTAATTTACTCGCATTTGGGAGAACCTTTCTTGTCAGCAATTATTGTCTACCCAGCCATGAATCACAAGGAACACTTAAACACAGATGGGAACCTTCTCTGTCTCTACCATCCTTGAGGAAAATGACTGCCTTTTTTATAGGAGGGCAGGGACTGTGTGTGTGCATACGTGCAGGCATGTAAGTAATAAAACATTTAACCGCCCGGCCCCCCAGCACTGTTTAAAAAGTAGCCAGTGCCCTAGCCAGTTTGGATCAATGGATAGAGCTGAAGGGTCCCGGCTTTGATTCTGGGCAAGGGCACAATCTTGGTTGCAGGGTTGACCCCTGTGTGGGAGTCAATCAATCAATGTGTCTGTCTCACATCAGTGTTTCTCTCTCTCTCCTCTCTTTAAAAATCAACGGAAAAATATCTCAGGTGAGGATTAATAACAACAATAAGAAAAGACAGTAGCAAGTAAAAACTGGTAACCCAAATCCCAAGTCACCCTTACCGATTTATTAAAAATGAGGCACCAAGGTCTCTTTTAGGTAATCCTTTTTAACCTAGTTTAAGTTGATAAGCTGCTTAAAAGTAACACTATTGCATTTCTCTAAAAACATTCTAGAATTCATCAACTCTAGTAAATTTACAAAACATCATCATTCAAGCAGCAAGAGTTAGTGCCTTTAAAAAAGAATGAACTGAAGGGTCCCGGGTTCGATTCCGGCCAAGGGCATGTACCTTGGTTGTGGGCACGTCCCAGTGGAGGGTGTGCAGGAGGCAGCTGATCGATGATTCTTTCTCATCGATGTTTCTAACTCTCTATCCCTTTCTCTTCCTCTCTGTAAAAAAATCTATAAAATATATATATAGTTTTAAAAAAGAGTGTACAACTGAAACCGGTTTGGCTCAGTGGATAGCGCATCGGCCTGTGGACTGAAAGGTTCCAGGTTTGAGTCCAGTGAAAGGCATGTACCTTGGCTGCGGACACATCCCCAGTAGGGGGTATGCAAAAGGCAGCTGATCTATGTCTCTCTCTCATCGATGTTTCTAATTCTCTCTATCCCTCTCTCTTCCTCTCTGTAAAAAATCAATAAAATATATTTTTAAAAAAAGCACCACTATGACAATACAAAATTTCCAAGTCTTTATGTCAAAAGAAAAACTTACTAGAAGGAAATATCTCTGGTATTTTTGCAGAAGTAAAATTCACACTGAATTTGTTGCTTTAAAACACAGCTGTTTTCTTTCAGAAGTACCTGTACACGGGGAGGCAGAGTGACTTCTGTTGCTCTGCAATGCTGGACGACTCCCTGAGCCTCTTCCTGTGCTTTCAAATGATCTGCCCAGGTGAAGGGGTGAGGAGAGGTGAAAAGGAGTCGAGTTTTAATGCTCCAGTCCACAGGTAACTCTGTACTTCCTGAGGACGGCATATCAGATTCGGAGAATGATTTCTGTGAAGTCTTTTAGAAAACAAAGAACACAAAATTAGTCGATTAGCAAGGAAGAAACCTTCACTCTACAGATTTCATTAACGTATACATGACCATTGAAACGTCAAAATTTTAGAAAATGTGTAATAAATAGCTTAGATAATATACTGCACACCATGAAAAAGTCTGTGGACAGTAGTTATCTCTAGGAAGTAGGGATTTTTTGGAGGTGATGGTGGTAGATACAGGTTTCACTTTTTAGCGTAGACAGTTCTATACAGTTTAGTTATAAAAGGCATGTGCTGCCCAACGTTGGCTCCTGATTGAGCGTTCACCTATGAATCAGGAGGTCGCTGGTTCAATTCCCCGCCAGGGCACATGCCTGGGCTGTGGGTTCCATCCCCAGTTTGGGGTGTGCAAGAAGCAGCCAATTTGTGAAATTTCTCATCAGTATTTCTATCTCTCCATCCCTATCACTTCCTCCCTCTCTAAAAATCATTGAAAAAAAATCTACAAAAAGAAATGTTATTTTCATGATCAAAATTAAAGAAATAAAAACTATTACTAATGTCACTATCAAAGCAGACATCTTCCAACTATTTCACAAACACCCTTGCAGCCGCTCACACTCTGGAGCCGGGCTGAGCTGCCCTTGGTTGGGCTGTGCGAACATCTTCTCCTCATTACAATCGTTTTTCAGGTGACTTCACAAAACAGAGCAAGGAAAGGGGACATTCCAGTGGGTCCTGTGAAGGCCATTTCTTTACCAGGAAGGGAGACTGGTATTGGGGGCCCTGGTGGCGGCCTCACAGCACAAGCACCTGGGGCATGGAGGGTGTGTGTGTGTGTGACTGTGTGTGTGTGTGTGACTGTGTGTGTGTGTGTGTGACTGTGTGTGTGTGTGTGACTGTGTGTGTGTGTGTGACTGTGTGTGTGTGTGTGACTGTGTGTGTGTGTGACTGTGTGTCTGAGTGTGTGTGTGACTGAGTGTGTGTGTCTGTGTGTGACTGTGTGTGTGTGACTGTGTGTGTGTGTGACTGTGTGTGTGTGTGTCTGAGTGTGTGTGCATGTGTGACTGTGTGTGTGTGTGTGTCTGAGTGTGTGTGTGACTGTGTGTGTGTGTGACTGAGTGTGTGTGTGACTGTGTGTGCATGTGTGACTGTGTGTGTGACTGTGTGTGTGTGACTGAGTGTGTGTCTGTGTGTGTGTGTGTGTGACTGTGTCTGAGTGTGTGTGTGTGTGTCTGAGTGTGTGTGCATGTGTGACTGTGTGTGTGACTGTGTGTGTGTGTGACTGTGTGTCTGAGTGTGTGTGTGACTGTGTGTGTGACTGAGTGTGTGTGTCTGAGTGTGTGTGTGACTGTGTGTGTGTGACTGAGTGTGTGTGTCTGTGTGTGACTGTGTGTATGTGAGTGACTGTGTGCATGTGTGTGACTGTGCGCATGTGTGTGTGTGTGTGGAGGGTGGGCTGTCAGCCGGGCCCAGCGGCGCCCCCTCCTGTGGGGGGAGCGGGATGAGGGCGGAAGCCAGGCTCCGCGCAGGGGCAGCGGCAGGAGGAGTGACGCCCCCCCCCGCCCCCCGCGAAGCCGCCGGCCCGCAGGGCGCACAGCGACGGCTCCGAGGCGCTCGCTACCTGGGGCGGCGCGGCCAGGGCGGCTCCTCCCGGCTTCTCGGCCCGCAGCTCGCCACGCTCCGGAGGGGAACCTGGAAACTGAGGCAGGCGGGTCAGCCGGGCGAGGCCGGCGCCGGGCCCTGCGCGCAGCCCGCGGACCGCCCCGGGCTCCGGGGGACGCACGGCCCGGGCCCCCGGCGCGCCCGCCGCCGCCCCACTCACCGCGCCCGGCGGCCCGTCCTGAGGCTCCGCGGCGGCCCGCGGCCGGTTGTCCAGGCGGGCGAAGGGGTTCCTGCCGGGCGCGCCCGGGCCGCCGCCTCTGCCCGCCGCCGGGTAGGGGCGCAGGGGCAGCCCGGCTGCCAGAGCGGCTCGGCGGGGCTCCGGCTCGGGCCGCCCCCCCAGGCTCCGGGCCCGCCGCCGCCGCAGCCGCAGGGTCTCGGGCGGCCTTTTGAAACCGGGCGAGTAGCCGGGCACCGACAGGGCCATGACGCGCGGCGGCCGCACAGCGCCGAGCGGCCACCACAGGCGCTTCCCGCGCGCGCCGGCCCCGCCCCGGCGTGGCCCCGCCCCCGCGCGTGCGCCCTGGGCCGCCACACCCCCGTCCCCCGCGCGCGCGCCCTGGGCCGCCCCGCCCCCGCCCCCGCGCGTGCGCCCTGGGTCGCCCCGCCCCCCGCGCGTGCGCCCTGGGCCGCCCGCCCCCGCCCCCCGCGCGCGCGCCCTGGGCCGCCAGCCCCGCCCCCGTCCCCCGCGCCCTGGGCCGCCCCGCCCCTGTCCCCCGCCCCCCGCCTCCCGCGCGTGCGCCCTGGGCCGCCCCGCCCCGCCCCCGCGCGCGCAGGCGGCCCCGCCCGGCCTGGAGGTGCGGGCGCCCCCGGCGCTGCTGCGGTGGCGGCCGGGTGGCCGGCGCGGTGCCCCCGCACTCCCCTGAGGACGCGGCGTGGCCGGCGGCCGCCCGGGGGAAGGAGACGCTGAGCTGAGGGCGCAGTGACCGCAGCCGGCCCGAGGCCCGGGTGCCCGGCCGCGGGGCTGAGGGCTGAGGCGGCTCCGGCGGCGGTTCCGCTGACGGGCGCGGCGGACACGCCTCGGCGAACCCGCGCCTAGCGGACCCACAGGACACTAGCTTCTCCGTGGGAAGAGGCTGGGACGGAGGCAGGCACATAAACACGGGGGCCAGGAGACTTCCAGAACATTCCCTTTAGGCGTTAACTGCGGACGGACATTAGCTTTCCAGACTTCCCGGCATTTGAAGTAAATAACCATCTCGTCTCAGCAGGAAGACATGCTTAAAACGAACAACTTGCTTTTATCTTCCTTGACTTTCCCGAACAGTTTCCAGGGAAACTGCTTCGAATACAGGCGGGCCGTCCTCCTGAGCCGGGCCGCGCCGTCAGAACCGAACCACCTGCTTCCTCCGCGCCGGGCCTCCCTGCAGCGCCTCCATGGCCGCCGGGGCGTCGTGCGGGGCGGCGGGCTCCGCCAGGCGCGGCCTGAGGAGGAAGCGGGAGAGACACGCTCAGGCGGCGGCTGGAGGCCGCTGCCCCTCCGCTGATTAAGTGACACCAACTCGCCCACTGGTATGCCCACCATCGAAATACGTTAATTTTTTAAAATAAGTTTTTATTGACTTCAGAGCGAGGGGGGAAGGGAGAGACAAACACTGACGTGAGCCCAAACCTGGGCGGGCTCCTCCTGCACGCCCCCTAGAGGGCACCCAGCCCCCAATGTGGCAGGCGCTCTGACCGGGAATTGAACCCGGGACCTGGAGTGCACAGGGTGACAACCAACTGCGCCACACCGGCCAGGACCGAAGTGGTTACATTTTAAAGGGGAAAAACAGCTCCCTCCTTTTGGTAAATAGATTAAAAATCATTTAACTTTTCCCTCTTCTCAAGGTTGCTTTGGGAAGGGGATGACGTGGGTGTGGAATGGAGGGAGGGAAACTCAGGAGCCACTTGTATCTTTGGGAACACTTGCTGGTGTGCCACAACATACAACTCTGAGACATGTTACCGCCTTCGGGTCTGGCTCAGTGGATAGAGTGTGGGCCTGGGGACCGAGGGGTCCCAGATTTGATCCCAGTCAAGGGCACGTGCCTGGTTGCGGTGCGGGCTCGATCCCCAGTAGGGGGCGTGCAGGAGGCAGCAGATCAATGATCTCATTGATGTTTCTATCTCTACCTCTTCCTTCCTCTCTGAAATCAATAAAAAGTTTTTGTTTTTTTAGAGAAATTTTAAGGAGCAGCTATTTAAACAAAATACTAAAATATGGAGGCAATAGGTGTGCTGTGAAAGCTGAAACAAAAATGCCAGCCTTATCCCCTTGAGAACAGAAAGATAAACCAGAACAATGATTTGGTATTCAGCATACCTAAAAACACCAGTTGCTAACTTCTCCATCACATCTTTTAAGACACGTAGCTGGAAGAGTAGTTAAGGTGGCAATGTGAAAGACAGGTTTAAAGAAAAGCATTCAATCAGCCGATGCTAGGCTGTTCACTTTAAAAACTTTTTTTTCATACTCTCAAAATTAAAAAATGGTTACAGAAATTCTGTAAACTGTCAAATTTCTCTAAAAAATAAAATGATATGAGAGTGGTGGTAACATAATAGAGCTAAACTCCTACAAACAAGTGGTGAAAAAAGCAAGCCCCCTGCCTGTCCTAAGGAGTGACTAGGTGTTTCCCAAAAAGATGGTCATGGAATGGTGTCAGGTTTCACTTAGTACCACTTAGTGACTTTGTTAAAAACACCACTTACTGTGGGTGCACATTTATTTAAGAAATGGCTATAGACTCCCAGTTTGTGTGCAGGAAAGTTGATAAACTGTCGATGTGACATATGCAACTAAGAGAGTCAGAAAATGAAAATTTTAAGAGAGCTAGTCATTTAACTGAAATTTGAATAGTAGAATTGAAAGTGTAATTGCTAGTACTGGAGAACTGTTTATGACCATAATTGGAAGAACTCTATGTTAAATCACAAGCAGCAACACCTGGGAGAGGCTTGTATAAGTGAGACTAAAGTCTGATTCAGGACTTAAGAAAATGTAAATTAAAAAATATAAACATAGACATTTTAAAGATTTTTTAAAAGACCTAAAGAATATGGATTTACTTATTTATACTATAAATTCTCTTTCTACTTCTGTTAATGAAATTGCTAACAGTATGCATAAGAGAGTATTTGTCATGTGTAATTTTGATTTTTGGAAATTTAACATTTCACTGAAACATGTTATGTGTCAGCATGGTCCAGGGGTTCGTTAAGTAGGTTTAAATCATCTCTGGTGGGGGAGATAGGGCAAGTGAAAGAATTAAGTAACATGGGCAAAGCAGCCATCCTCTATTCTGACATGTAAAATTCAAAACATTGCTTTTAATACATGTTGTTCCTCTATTGTTAATACGTAATGGTGTTCTTGATTACTATAATGTAATTGGACATTTAAGTTGCTTTAAATCGAAATTCCAACAAAATTCTTCTAGAAAGTTAAAGACTAACTTTATATTCTAAATTTAATAGGAAAATATTTAATCAGAAATAGCGAGTTACTAATACACTCGCTACATTAAGGGGCCTTTCCGGTTTTGAAATGTACTCTTTAGAACTTAACATACACAGCACACTGATGAAACCCTAGCTGAAGGCTCTGCACCCTCTGACTTGCTCGTAGGCAGGCTGCCCTTTGCACACATCACTCGTGGAATGACACACTTAACGCCAAATGAGAGCCGGTGGAGGCAAGCACGGGGCTCTTCCTGCACGCACAGGGCACCATTAAGCTACAAGAACTTATTTTATTTATTTATTTATTTATTTATTTATTTATGTATTTATGTATTTATTTATTTATTTATTTTTACCAATTTCTTAAAGATTTTACCAAGAGCAGCTGCCTTTAGGACAGTCATCTTAGAAATAAAGGGTTTATTTTAAGTTCACCTTGCTCTGAGGAGGCTTGGATCTTTCTTTTGGAACAGCTTTCATATTCTCATGGAAACTTTTCATTCCTTTTACTCAAAGTAGATTTGGCTTCCTTTACCAGATTTGTCTCTGAGCAACTTCCATTTTGAAAATCAAACTCCTCTTCAGTTGATTTCTTAGCATTGGTAACCTTACAAACACCCCACAAACTCTTTAACTGAGGTATGCGTTCTAAAGGTTCTCACAATGGAACCACCATAGGTGTAAGAATGCCGCCTCTGCCGAAACCGGTTTGGCTCAGTGGTGGAGCATCGGTCTGCAGACTGAAAGCTCCCGGGTTCAATTCCGGGCGGGGGCATGTACGTTGGTTGCGGGCACATCCCCAGTGGGGTTGTACAAGAGGCAGCTGGTCGATGTTTCTCTCTCATCGACGTTTCTAGCTCTCTATCCCTCTCCCTTCCTCTCTGTAGAAAATTAATAAAATATATTAAAAAAGAAAAAAGAAAAAAAAAAGAATGCCACCTCTCACGGTGACGTGGAATTTCCATAATGCCAGGGCCAAACCAAGACAAACTTCCACGGAACTACAGCTATCTCCCATTCAGACACACCCAAGGCTGCCTGGTACGATTCCAGTCCGGCCACTTGCTAGCGGAAGCCCTGGGCTTGTATTAATTAACCTGTCTACAACTCAGTTCCTTCACCTGTGAACTAGGAATGATAATACTACTCACACCTCAGAGGGTGGTTTTAATATGTAAGTAAATTAATCCGACTCAGCCTGTGGAATGTTGTTTGACATGATCAATGAAAGTTAGCTGCTATTATTTATTATTGCCATTATTAAAGAACTTAATTATGATAATGCAAGGTAAATTTCAAGCCAGAAACTCAAGTCAGTAGAAAAAAAGGATATAAAGATACTTTCCTTGTTGTACATTTGACAAATTCCAAACTTCGTCATTAAGGAACGCCACCGTTGCTCCCTTGAGGAAGAGGCAGTGGCTATCTGGAGGGTCCAGCTTGGACAGAATGCACAAAGACTGATCAACACTGAGGTTAACAGCAGAAGGAGGATTAGTATCTTGAGCCAGAAAAATTCCACACCAATTAAATAATACAAATCATAAGTGACCAGCACACAAACTTAATAACAACATGTGAATCATGTTTCCTTTTGCATTTCATTCTCCCAAATGATGAAACAGCAAGATCAGATGCAAGGCCAAACCAGAATCCTGATGATGGAGAAGTAGAGTGTGTGTGTGTGTTAGATTTCTGGCTACTACTTCCCAGTCATTTTCATGAGGATGTCAGAAAATCATGAAGACTGGTATATGAAAATTATGGCATTTGCATATCAACCATGATAAAAATATTTAATTTCAATTCTGTTAAGAAATGTACTTTTGGGAGAAAGTGTATATCCTATCCTATATGATAAAAGCCTAATATGCAAATCAAATGGCAGAACGACCGGTTGCTATTATGCACACTGACAGCCAGGGGGCAGATGCTCAACACAGGAGCTGCCCCCTGTTGGTCAGTACGGTCCCACAGGGGGCCTGCTGCTCAGCTAGAAGCCAGGTCTCTGCTGGTAAGTGCAGCGGCAGGGATGGGAGCCTCTCCTGCCTCCGAGCAGCAAGAGCAGCGAGGAGGCAGGTAGTAAGGAGCTAGGGTCCTGGACTGCAAGAGGGATGTCTGACTGCTGGCTTAGGCAGACATCCCTGAGGAGTCCCGGACTGTGAGAGGGTGCAGGCCGGGCTGAAGGACCCACCCCCAGTACATGAATTTTGTGGTCTGGCTTCTAGTATACATATATATGTGTGTGTGTGTGTGTGTGTGTGTGTGTGTGCGCGCGCGCATATACATGTATATATGTATATATAAATACATATATACATAATTATAGCATATTCCAATTCGAACATAGTTAGGAAATTGTGATAATTTTGTATAGAAATATTTTGCTAAGTATATGTCAATGTTTGTTACTAAGAAAAAATCTTTACTCTGGCTTTTTGGGGGATAGCTTGGTTGGCTGGAGCATTGGCCCATACACCAAAAGGCTGCAGGTTTGATCCCCAGTCAGACACATACGGGAGGCAACCAATTGATGTTTCTCTTTCACATCAATGTTTCTCTCTCTCCCTTCCTCTTTCTCTCAACTGAATAAAAAAAATAAAACATATTCTTGGGTGAGGATTAAAGAAGTCCTATTTTTGAAATAGTATTAGGTTCAGAAGTCACTGCCTCCAAACTACTAAATAAGTTAAAGGAACTCCTCCGCTAGGCACTGTTTCAGCATTTTGGCTAACATGTACCTAAAGTGTAAAAACTCCCTTTCTTTAAAAAGCAGGGTATACTTCAGAATTCACACAAATTTAGCAAAAGACTCAGGCATTATTCCCTGTCAGCTGTGCGCTTCTGGCGGAAGTCATCTTTCCCGTTTCCGGTCATACCTGCAGGTTTTCCTCTGTCGTCACCCAGTGGCCTCCGGCACCCAGGAGTGTGAGGATGTCATGCTTATGTGGCAGGAGTTGTGATTTTACAGCCGGTTCATCATCTTTACTATACAGTCTCACTTATGAGGGAATAGTTTTAAAAAAAGAGAGTAGAGAGATATATATTTTAGTCATCTGATAAAAATTTATTCTTCAAACAAGTTCTCTTTACTTTTTAATGTAGGAATGAGGAAGCATTTTTTAAGAAAAAGTCAACACAATGTATTCAGACACCTTAAAAATATATTTTTGCATTATAACTGGTCATAAACTCCAGATTTAATAAGTGAAATAACCAAAGATAAAAGTGATTTTCACCTCTAGCTGGGTTGGCTCAGTAGATAGAGCACTGGCCCTTGGATAGAGGGTCAAGTGTTTGGTTCTGGCCAAGGGTGCGTACCTCCGCTGCAGATCCCTGTTGCAGACCCCAACCAGGCGTGTGTGGGAGGCAACCAATGGATGTATCTGTCTCACATCGATGTTTCTCTCTCTGTGTCTCTCCCCCTTTCCTCCCACTCTCTAAAAATCAATGGAAAAATATCCTCAGGTTGGGATTAACAAAAAAACAACAAAAAGTAAAACAACTACAAGGAAAGTATTTTTTTCATTTGAGAACCAGGCAAGGTAATGTAACAGGTAACTAAGTCTGATGGTTTTAACCGTAACTTCAGTTGCTTGATACTTTGGGAAAAGTTGACCTCTGATTAAGGAATGCATAAATTCAAGACGGTCATACTTTGACATAATTATTGAAATGTCAACTTGAAAAGCTAGCGAAAGTATACATTCGCTTCCCCTGAAAGGTTTTTTGGTAGTTAATTTAAAATCCTGAAATTCTGGCAAATAGAAACACATACGATGGCCACATGCAGCTGTATTCACCTATGATTCTCACAGTAGAGGACAAATTCTAATGAAGTGCATGCAGAATGCCTTTGCAGATTGTAAAATCTACCCTATAGGTGAGACCCACTACCTAACTGGACAATTAGGTGCTAAACAACCAACCCGCACAGCGGGTGAAAGTGGAACAGAATTATCTTCGTTTTTCAAACAGACACTGTATGCCATCCCGCCAGCAGAGGGCCGGGTATGGCAAAGTGACTGAATAAGCAGCTGGCTGAGGCTAGACCTCTGCGCATCAGGTAGGACCGTGGAAGGGATCATGCTTGTAGGTTCTTGTAAGGATACTTCAGCTCTAGTGCCTATGCTCTCTCTTCCAGAGTTTACGGGATAAAACAAAGAAATGCCAATTTGAATATGAAAGTTTAAAAGAAACCCAAAACTAGCCGGGACCGGTTTGGCTCAATGGATAGAGCGTCAGCTTGGGGACTGAAGGGTCCCGTGTTCGATTCCGGTCAAGGGCATGTACCTTGGTTGCAGGCATATCCCCAGTAGGGGGTGTGCAAGAGGCAGCTGATCAATGACTCTCATCGATGTTTCTAACTATCTCTCTTCCTTCCTCTCTGTCAATCAATAAATCAATAAAATATATTTAAAAAATAAAAATAAAAAATAAAAGAAACCCAAAACTAAACAGCAATTTAAAAAAATGTTAAAAACTATTTCCTGGGGAAAATATGTATTTTAAAAATATATATGTTGTTATTGACTGCAGAGAGGAAGGGAGAAGGAGAGAGAAACATCAATGATGAAAAAGAATCAATCATTGATTGGCTGCCTTCTGTATGCACCAAACTGGGGATTGAGCCTGCACCCTGGGCATGTGCCCTTGACCAGAATTGAACCTGGAACCCTTCAGTCTGCAGGCCACTGCTCTATCCACTAAGCAACGCCAGCTAAGGCTATTTTGTTATTCCTAAAACTGAGCCATCACACTAAAATTACACAGACTGCTAATTTAGAAAGCACGCACCTCCAGCGTCCAGGACAATGTCTACGCCCAGGCCACCCGTTTCTTCCAAACAGCTCTCAGCCACGTGGGCTTTCCCGCTGGACACGTCGATCACTCGGGCTGTAAGGACAGGAAGCCAGGCTCTGTGCTGCTCTGTGGTTGTCCCCACAAGTCAGAGGAAGAGAGCACACACCTGACCTTCGAAATGATTAACTGGTTCAGACAATTACTGAATCCAAATACACTTTTTTCTCATCTAACTGATATTGGTAAGGATCAATTTAAATGAAGGGATTGGCATATTCAATACACTGATTTACTGACTAAACCAAAGAGGCACCAGGTATTTCTAAATTGTTTCAAAGTTCACCTTATTCCAACTTGGCTAAGTTGATAACAATGGGACAAAGAAGAAGGAAATATTGAAAAAATGTAGGTTTAAAAAACAAAAACATTCATTAAAACTATTAAACTTAGACTTAGCACAGACACTAAGTGCATTTTAAAAGGGGCTATGCCTTCAGAGTTTGGTTTGAAAGTCTTTGCTGTGTAGGTTTACCCACCGAGAGCAGGCCTGAGTCCTTCAAGGTACTGCCTGTCTTCAGGGCTGCCCGCTGTGGAGATCACTCTGGCCCCTCGGTGGTGTGCCAGCTGAATAGCTATGGTCCCCAGTGCCTGTGGGAATACAGAAGGCAGCGGCCGCCTCAGCCATTTACAGGCTGTTCAGTCAAGTGTCAGAGGTGGTGGTACTTCAGTTTATTTTTAAATGTTACTTGAAAGCAAAAGGAAAAAATACGGACAAGTTTAGTAGGATTAAACGTCTGGTGGGCTTTCCTCCTCAGAGGGGGGAGAGCCGTTTGGGCCAGGTGCTCTCACCAGTGCTCCCAAGGCTGGAGGCGGGTGAGAAAGCCGCCTTGGGTGAGGAAGAGGGCCTTAGGATCTTTATGTGTCTGCTGCTGGTGTAGCGTTATTTTTTTGATGATGCATGTAAAATGTTTAAATTAGCACTTATTTGAATCTATAAACGCAGCGCCTTGCTAACATGTGTACTGTGAGGGGGCTGATGGGAAATGGGTAGGGAGCTCCTGGCAGACTCATGTTAATAACGGGCGGCCGTGCCCTGCGTTTGCCATGCGTGGCTGTCTGTGGACACACCGTCAGCACCTACACTGGCTCCATCCATGACCAGCACCCACTTCCCGGGGGCGAGCCGAGCCAGGTAATGCAGGGCCGTGTAGGCGCGCACACCGTCCCGGACGGTCCCAGCGGCTTCTGTCCACGTCACTTTTTCTGGCTTGTGAACTGCCACAAAGAACAGGAAACAGCCCGTTAGCAAGTCCCGGGGTCCGGGCTCCTGGCCTGGGCATTCCCCTGGGCCACCATGCCCCAGGCCCTGGTCCCGGCCCCCACCCGCCCCGGCGTAAGCCCTCACCACAGCCTCTCCCCGCCGGCCGCACGCTTTTTAAGTTGGGATGTGACTGACATCAGTCGCCACCATCCTTAGTTTCTTACTTGCTTCCATGTTCAGTACTCAGGTATTTACTCCTGAATGTGGTGTAGCTTAGCTGTCTGGTTTTACACTTCCGCTAGAGGCAGTCACACCCACATGCATTATTTCCTGCCTTGCTTTTATGCTCAGCATTGTTAGCGCACACCTACTTCCGGTTATCTGTTCTCCAGGGAGGAACAGCTGTGGTTCCAGTGTGGGGCACTGTGAACAGCTCTGGCGGAAAGATGGCATTGCCAGGCGCTGCCGGGCGCACACACTTCCTCCAGGCTGTGAGCTGAGGAACAGGATCCCAGGCCCCGGCATTACCTGCGACTTCCCCACCCGCCCGAAGGGCCAGTGTACGTCTCGCCTCCGCACTGAGGGGCAGGGACGGGAGAGAGGCGGCTGTGCTGAGAGGCATGAAGACAGCAGGACGTACTAAGCGAATGAGTACGTGACCAGTCATGAGCCACCGGCCCTGTGCTGTCCGCCTCCTTGGGGCCGTGGCATTAGCGGACATTTCTACCATCCAGTGTGCGTGGAGGCCTCTTCCTCTGACTTCAGTTTGCTTTTCCCCAATACTGATGAAGCTGAGCATCTTTCCATGTTAACTGGCCAATTGTTCAAGTGTTTTATCAGCTTTTCTTTTTGTTATTAATTATAGGAATTTTTATGTATTCTAAATGAATGATTTATGCATTATAAATATTATTTTCAACTTTATAGCTTCTCTTTTCAATCTTTTTAAGTGTCTTTGAAAAATAGAAACATATCAGAATGATCTTTTAAAAACATAAATAACATCCTAACACTTCTCTACTTAGAAGTTATCAATGGCTTTACACTGCATTGGGAACAAAATGCAAACTTCTAATACAACTTATTTTTACTTTAAAAAATTTTAAATTTATTGCCGAAACTGGTTTGGCTCAGTGGATAGAGCGTCAGCCTGCAGACTGAAAGGTCCCAGGTTCGATTCCGGTCAAGGGCATGTACCTTGGTTGCGGGCACATCCCCAGTAGGGGGTGTGCGGGAGGCAGCTGGTTGATGTTTCTAACTCTCTATCCCTCTCCCTTCCTCTCTGTAAGAAACCAATAATAAATAAATAAATTTATTGATTTTGAGAGAGAGAGAGACAGAAACATGGGTCTGTTGTCCCACTTATTTCTGCGTTCATTGGTTGGTTCTTGTATGTGCCCTGACCAGGGGGTCGGACCTGCAGCCTTTGCGTTGGTTAGGACGACACCTACCCAAGTGAGCAACCCAGCCAGAGCTGGCCATCAGCTGCTCCTTGTGTTTCATTATTTGCTTTTTGTTTTGTCTTTATTTTGTACACTGAATGTGATCTTAACACAGTCCAGTCTCTAACAGCTCTTTTAAATAGTTTTCCTGTAATGCCAATAGTCCTAGTTGCTTTTACCAACAACTAGTGCCATCTAGTGGGGAAGCCAAGTATACTAGACCATGTTGAAAATGTTACAACAGACAAGCAAGGCATTAAAACAGCAAAACATAAGCTAATTAGCATGTAATTAATCATGTGCTACATAACTAAGTTTGTCACCAGTGGTCACATCTATGACAGTGGGATCATATAGGATCACATAAAATTATAATGGAGTGAAAAATTCCTATTTCGTAGTGACCTCTTATAAAACCCATTCCTCACACTGTGATGCTGGAGTAAACAAACCTACCACACTGCCAGTTATATAAAAGTACAGCACAGCCCTGGCCGGTAGCTTAGTGATTAGAGCACTGACACAGGGACCTAATGGCCTCAGGTTTGATTCCCAGTCAAGGGCATGTACCTTGGTTTGATTTTTGGCCTCAGTAGGGGGTTCGTGTGAGAGGAAGCCAATTGATGGGACTCTCTCACGTCAATGTCTCTCTCTTTCTCTCTCTCTCTCTAACTCTAGCTCTCTAAAAATCAATGGAAAAAATATCCTCAGGTAAGGATTTAAAAAAAATCAGATTCAGTGATGGTTGAACAACCCTTTAAATATATTAAAAACCACGGCTCCTGCACTTTAAACGGGTGCAATGTATGGCGTGTGGGTAAGTCTGACTAACAGGAGGAGTGTGCGCCCTCTTAGCCAGATTGTGACAGACCCAGATTCCTCTCTGCCTTTCAATTCCAAAGGATGGAAGAAGAAGCACAGCACATACAATGTGTGAGTACGCCATACTGGGCGATGGAACAGCTATGTCACTGGTGCAGCTGTTTGCCATTTTTATTGTCGCTTTAGAGTGAACTCTCCATATAAAATGCTGTAACAGAATGCTGTGATTGCCCGCAGCAGCCTCACACACCGCGTGCTTACCGTGCCCGACGGCAGCATTCACCTGTGCTTGAGGCCATCTCACGCTTTGTGCGGTAACGTGCTGTGGGCTTGCCGCTCAGGAGCCATGGCTGCCCCACCACACAGCCCAGGTGTGCAGGAGGCTGTGCCCGTGACAGTGAACTTGCCTAAGGCCTCATTTCTCAGGCTGTATCCCTGCTGTGAAGTGGTGCATGCCTACAATTAATTTATTTTGTTTATTTTTAAAAATATATTTTATTGATTTTTTTTACAGAGAGGAAGGGAGAGGGATAGAGAGCTCAAAACATTGATGAGAGCATCAGCTGCCTCCTGCACATCCCCTACTGGGGATGTGCCCACAACCAAGATACATGCCCCTGACAGGAACCGAACTGGGACCCTTCAGTCCGCAGGCCGATACTCTATCCACTGAGCCACACCAGTTTCGGCATGACTATAATTAATTTATCTGAGACCATGTGGCTAACAGCTTGAGTGTTAGACATTCTGGACACATAGAGCTGATGTACAGACAGGCCATCTTGGGGGTACTTAGGTTCCTCTAACAGTGTCTGTTTAATTTACATACAAGTTACTTATATGGAATTTTTGGGAACAGATTCCACCTTAATAATTGGGATTACCATTTTCATTAAAAATCAAACAAGTGGTCCTTAAAAAATACTAACAGTAATAAAATTATATTTAAGGTCACAATAGCTCTGGAATTGCATTGTTAGATAATGCTGAATTTCCTAATGCTTTTATACCAGTTTACACTCTTATGTGCCTAAGAGGTCCCACTGCTGCACATCCTTGCTGAGCCTGGAAAGGTCAGATCTATAACACTGTCCGTCCTGTGGGCATATAATGACATTGCTAAGTGGTTTTAATTTTCTTTCCCCTGATTGCTAAGGAAATGGCTTCATGCAGTATGTCTGTGTTTATATTATAAATACTCAAGTGATTACTATAAGAAAAGTTAAAAATGTACAGTTCACTTAAACCGAACACTTATCAGAATATATCAGCAATAGAAACCAAAGACAAGTGTTCTTGGTTTCTTTCCTATCTCAGACTCTACATGGATTTTCTAGATTTAAAAATAATTTTATTGATTGATTTTCGAGAGAGACATTGATTTGTTGTCCCACTTATTTATGTATTCATTGGCTGGTTCTTGTATGGGCCCTTAGTGGAGACTGAACCCGCCACTTGGGCATATTGGGACGACGCTCTAACCAACGGAGCTAGCTGGCCAGGTTTAAAGTGAATTTTAAGTTAACATTTCCATTTCAATTACTCACCAAGCATAAAGATAATTTTTTTAAAACTAGGAATATAATTTTAGAGATGGAAACTTCTTCTCAAGCCTCTAAGCAGGGGCTGTGTGAATGGAACTGAAAGGTCTCTGTACTGTTTGGTCTGAGTATACATTTTATGGCGCTAAATTATGAAGCCCAGCCAACAGTTATTTCCCGTGCACACTCACAGCGGACACAGGGAAATGATAGTGTCACACCACACACAGCGCCGTTACCGAGTGCCGGCCGAACCGCACCTACCCAAGCAGTGCTCATGCACTCGCACGACTTCACAGAGTCCCGGGTCCTCGGAGTCCAGGGGCAAGATTCCTGAAAGGCAAACACACCCCTAAGGGACGGCCTCCAAATGGATGGCGAGAGGCAGAAGCCGTCTGACTCTGGTGAGTGAGTTCTGAGGGAGCCCGTGGTCCCAGGGCAGGGGAGAGGGAGACTAGTAGCCCCCAGGGCGGGAAGAGGGAGACCAGAGGTCCCCAGGGCAGGGGAGAGGGAGACTAGTAGCCCCCAGGGCGGGAAGAGGGAGACCAGAGGTCCCAGGGCAGGGGAGAGGGAGACTAGTAGCCCCCAGGGCGGGAAGAGGGAGACCAGAGGTCCCAGGGCAGGGGAGAGGGAGACTAGTAGCCCCCAGGGCGGGAAGAGGGAGACCAGAGGTCCCAGGGCAGGGGAGAGGGAGACTAGTAGCCCCCAGGGCGGGAAGAGGGAGACCAGAGGTCCCCAGGGCAGGGGAGAGGGAGACCAGAGGTCCCAGGGCAGGGGAGAGGGAGACCAGAGGTCCCAGGGCAGGGAGAGGGAGACCAGAGGTCCCAGGGCAGGGGAGAGGGAGACCAGAGGTCCCAGGGCAGGGGAGAGGGAGACCAGAGGTCCCAGGGCAGGGAGAGGGAGACCAGAGGTCCCAGGGCAGGGGAGAGGGAGACTTCAGGAATGGGGAAGGGAAAGGGATGCTTCCTTTTCGGACACGAACACCACCCGGGCTCTCCCTTTCCTTTTCCCCTTTCCTGGCTCGGGGGTGGGGGGAGACGATGGCTCAGCTACCACAGGCGGTCAGTCCTGAGGGCCTCGGTTCCTCACTGACGGTGGCCCTGCTGCCCAGTGCCTGCCATGCTGGGATGGCACAGCGGTTGCCAGCGCGGGTCCCGGACCCTGGTGGTCCATGATTCCGAGGTTGGAGATGGTGGTCTAGGAGATACCTCCGTCTCCCCGTGGAATCCCTTCTCCTCGAGCTCGTCTGGCTTTATGTGGGGCTTTTACAAACAATATTGAGCAATAGTGACACTGACCTCTTGGCCAGATAAAAAAGATGAGACAGAAAAACTTAATTCTTCAAGAAAATACATGCCAAAGGCAGTATCGTAAGCAGCTAATGGAAACATTCCGACAAATCTCTTCTTAACGCCTCAAGCATGCCAGAAAGTTAACCATTTCCTAAATTCACATGAATATCTTTCTATGGATATTTCATTTGGAGAAATGGTAATTTTAAAGACTAGTACTAAAGTCATACTTTATGTCTGTGTGATGGTCTAGGTCTAGGATATATGTAAAGTGTGTGTGTGTGTGTGTGTGTGCAAAATAGTATTAACTACGGGTTTTAAAAAGATAGCAAATGAAATGTTACCAGTAAATTCTAGTTTTACAAGAGTAAGCGGGAGAGGCCCCATACAATTTAAGTTGAGGTGCAGAGGGAGCTTCTGTAGAGCCAGGTTGGTCATGCAGATGACCTATGACCTTTCTCCAGAGCTTTCGGTCTGGCCGTAGACTGAGGTCTTGCCAGCAAAGGGCTGTGCCAAGCACAGTAACAGCTATGTCCTTCTTTTTACCTCTGTTACTGTTCTCCACCAAATACGGAAACCTTTTCCATGTTCTGCTACTGAGCTCAAACTCCCAATTCTCTTCATCAATGGACTTTTGAGAGCAAATTCCAAAAATCGGGAAAGTTTTTGTATATGAAGCAAGGTCACAATAAGCAATTATACAGAGAAAAGAAGAGATGATAGTATAATAGATAACTTACCGACTACTTCATCACCAGGTTGAAAGAATGATACCTTACTTCCAACTAAAGCATAGAGAAAATTATTAATATTATGAGGTTATTAAATATAATTCTTATTTAACTATTAAAATAAAATGATCCATGGATTTATAAAAAGTTACCAACTCAGAGAAAAGGCCAAGAATGTGCAGGACATTTTGATGGTCTACAGAGACTTTTGGATAGAACACTTCAAATTTGGATTCTCATCCTGGCCAGGTTGCTCAGTGGTTAGAACGTCATTCCACTATGCCAAGGTTTGAGATTTGATTCTTGGTTAGGGCACAAACAAGATCCAACCAATGAATGCATAAGTAAGTGGCACAACAAATTAATATTGCTCTCTCTCAATCAGTAATTTAAAAAAAAATAACAGATTCTTTACAAATTTTTCTACAAAATCTGGGCCATGTGGCTGTTGACAGCATAGAGAAGAATGACTCTCTATTTAGGATTAAGGAATAAAGGAAAATGGCCCATTTTGAGCTTAAACCACACACTGCTCACTAGGTATCTCCAGGGAATATCACTCAGGTACCTGAGCTCAGCAACATGAACGTAAACTCTCCTCCTTCCTCCCAGTAGAATCCTCTTCCTTACCAGTGGGTGGCACTCACCAATCCTTGGCTTAGCCAGAATCCGAGTCACTCCTGGCTCCTGCCTGTTTCTGATGCCCTGGCCCGGCAGTTACTAAGCCATGCTGCCTCCCTGCCTCCGCATTTCCTGTATATGTACGCCTTCTTCCCTGTGCCCAGAGCCTCGATCGCGGACTCCGGCGTCTCCTGGCTGCTGGTCTACAGCCGAACCAGCCCTCCCACCTTCCCGAGGGCCTGGGCTGCCTGAAGCTGCCCTTCGTGTGGCTGCTGACAGCCTCCCGGCAACCCAGGCTGGCATCGGAGGCGCTGCGTGGGTCCGGCCACGCCTACCTTCATGCCTCGTTTGCGCCATTTCCTTTTTAAATTTATTTTATTGATTTTTCACAGAGAGGCAGGGAGAGGGATAGAGAGCTAGAAACATCGATGAGAGAGAATCATCGACCAGCTGCTTAGAGAATAAGATAGAGTCCCTACCCTCAAAGGATTCATAATCTAGCCCTGGCCTGTGTTCTCAGTGGTTAGCGCATTGGCCTGTGCACCAGGTTCCGCCCCACGGAACCTGGTGCACAGGCCAATGTACATGCCCTTGACCGGAATCGAACCTGACCTTTCAGTCCGCAGACCGACACTCTATCCACTGAGCCACACCGGCTTCGGCCCCATTTCTTTTTAATCCTCATTTGAGGATTTTTAAAAAATATATATATTTACTGATTTTTTTCATTGAAGAAGGGAGAGGGATTGAGAGCCAGAAACATCGATGAGAGAGAAACATCAATCAGCTGCCTCCTGCATGCTCCCTACTGGGGATGTACCAGCAACCAAGGTACACGCCCTTGACCAGAATCGAACCTGGGATCTTTTAGTCCCCAGGCCGACGCTCTATCCACTGAGCCAAACCGGTCAGGGCGAGGATGTATTTATTGATTTTAGAGAGAGAGAGACAAAGGGAGAGAGAAAAAAACATTGATGTGAGAGAAATATCAATCAGTTGTCGCCTGTACCCACCCCAACTGGGGTCGAACCCGAAACCTTGGTCTGCACTCTGACTGGGAATTGCACCTGCCACCTACAGGTGCCCGGGGCCGCGCTCAGCCAACGGAGCCACCGCCAGGCCGTCTCCTCTGTCCCGGGCAAGCGATCAGTGTATCATCACTGAAGCATCGGGCACCGTCTTTCACTCACTGAGTGAATTCTCCCCACAAGATGTGTCTGTGCCAAGTGCCTTAGCCAACACCAAATTCTGCCATTCTCCTCCTCCTCCTTGCCTGCACAGAACCTGCCTGAGGGCCCTCCCTGAGCGCTCCCCCGCCTGCCCGCACTTCCCGCCACTCCAGGGAGCGTTCTGTCTGCTCGCTCTGGGCCGCTGTCCTGGCCTGTGCTCACGTGCGCCCATCCCTCCCTACGGTGTGAACACTTCGTTTGGGCAATCCAGAAAAATATTAGAGGATATTTTCCCCAGGTAAGGGGGGTAGAGGTGGGAGAGAGAGAGAGAGAGAGAGAGAGAGAGAGAGAGGTGAGAGAGAGAGAGAGAGAGGTGAGAGAGACATATAGATCAGTTGCCTCCAGCATGTGCCTGGCCAGGCGGGGGTGGGGGGTGGGGGTGGCGTGGGGCGGAACCTGGTGCACAGGCCAATGCGCTAACCACTGAGAACACAGGCCAGGGCTAGATTATGAATCCTTTAAGGGTAGGGACTCTATCTTATTCATCTTCAGAGATCAAACACTTAGCAAGTGCTCATTAAATATGAAATAAATGAGTAAATAAATGATTACTCGACTTCTGGCCATTATAATTCTTATTTTTATTTTCCTACAGAGTGAGTAGAAGAAAGGAGAGGGAATGAAATTATGATTTAGGTGTTAGAAGATTACATTGAGAAGGAATCAAATATATTATGGGTTAAAATTACAGGCAAAACTCCAATAGTCTAACCCACTGTATGCCCTGCTCACTCACTCACATGCAGAAAGAGCAACCATATCTTCCCTGATCACCAACTACCCATTAGCACTGCATACGAATGGTGGCTATTTAGAAACAAAGTCTTTCATGTACTTAGCTTACTGTACTGCATGTTAAGACAATTATTTACTAAATAAAACTTAACAATTTTTTTACCTAAGGCAATCATAAAATATTACTGGTTATTTCTCCCCAGAACCCATTTTTATTAATTAATTTATTAATTTTTTAAAAAAATATATTTTATTGATTTCTTACAGAGAGGAAGGGAGAAGGATAGAGAGTTAGAAACATCGATGAGAGAGAATCATCAATCAGCTGCCTCCTGCACACCCCCTACTGGGGATGTGCCTGCAACCAAGATACATGCCCTTGACCGGAATCGAACCTTGGACCTTTCAGTCCGCAGGCCAATGCTCTATTCACTGAGCCAAACCGGTTTCAGCTTAAAAAATATTTTTATTGATTTCAGCGAGGAAGGGAGAGGGAGAGAAAGATAGAAACATCAATGATGACAGAGAATTACTGATCAACTGCCTCCTGTACATTCCCTACTCGGGATCGAACCTGCAACCCGGGCCTGTGCTCTGACCTGGACTCGAACCCTGACCTCCTGGTTCACAGGTCGATGCTCAGCCACTGAGTCACCCAGCCAGGGCAGAACCCATTTTTAGATGAGCAAACTGCTTAACTTTTAAATGCTCAATTTTACACAAACTTTAAAACTTAATGTCAATGTAGTTACTATTATATAAATTTGGGCCAAAAGCCAATGTACAGAAGAAATTTGTGCTGTTTTGGAAACAATATTGGTCATTCTATTCAATATGATTGCCGATAGATTGAAATACAAAATCCCTAAATATTTACTGAAGTATAATAAGCTCTTTAATTATAAAACACCAGTTATTTTTCTTTTTTTCTTTTTAGTTTAAAAAGGAAAACATTTCTGTATAATTGCATTTCCTATTTGAAGACGAGTGTGTGATTTTGTGTGCCAGCTCCCAATTGGCTGCCATGTAATTCTTCTACCTGAGAAAGCAGATACAGGTGTTTACATCTGGAAACTTACCATCTAACACAATTCCAGCGATTTCTCTCCCGACAGGAAAGAAATCCTTCTCCATCTTCATTTCCGCCAGAAGCTAAATCATGACAAAGGCAAAAATTATTTATTGTCAAAAATAACCCCTGGCTTCTTATACCGGAGGAAAGCAAGAGCCCAAATCAAACCACAAGAAAGGCAAATATGACTCAATATTTGGAATAAAGACAAAGCAAATCACTTCACCAGAGGTTTCTCGTTGAGTAAGAATTAGTTGTTAGGTAGGAATTGGGTGTGAGTATCATTATTCCAATCACCACTAACACACTTTGTTTAACATCTTCTTCCGAGTCTGAAGGGAAACATGCCCGGATTGACCGGTCAGCCCCTGGCTGGGGAGGGAGGCTGGGCAGGGTGCTGGGAAGGAGGGCTGTGGCCACTGAGAACAAAGGCTCTCCTCTCCTTCCCAGTCTGTAAAGCCCCTGAGTGTTGTCTTCCGTAAGAAGCAGCTGGGAAGGGCTGATGGATATACTTAGGAAAATTGCGATCTATTTTCAATTTGGAATTTTTAAAAAAGAATAAATCGTATATTTTTGAGAGATTAGTGTTTTGTTAATCTTCTGGCCAAACCAAGCCCTTGCCTTTTGAAGTGACAGAGCGTATACTGTACAGATAAGCCTGTCGTTTAAGTTCCTGCCGTTTAAGCTTTTATAACACCAGAGCCATGGGACATGTTTGTAGGTATCATAGTATTTTAGGAACAGTACATAAATAGAATTGGAAGTCAGTCTCTTGTATATATTTTTATCTTTCAATATTTAGATCTCCTATATAAGATCATCTCCATATACCGGGTTGCCGGAAAAATCTTTCAATGTGGAACTTTGTACTTTTGCTAAGATGACACTCTCAGAGAAATGCTGGATGTTTTACATGATTTCTTTCTGTATGATCTTTTATGCGCTCTCCTACAGAGCTACCATCATGGTTACGGCATTGCATCCTGCTGCCGTCACCTCCCTTAGCATTTGGTACATCACTGCACGTTTTTACAACCGTGATGTTTAGTAGTTGTGCAATATTTCATTGAATTTACTATACTTTTTCTATTAGACATGAGATAATTTCCTAGACTCGGATTTCCACTTTTTTCCAATCGCTGTATCCTCTGCATCTTTTTCTTGCTTTTTTGCACCTTCGAGGGCCTCCAGGATCCCAGAGATGGTGAGTAGCCCAAACAGAAGCCCCGTTTGTCCTTTTCTTTCCTGTTCCTAGACGGGAAGTTAATGGATTTTCCGAGATTAGAAAGGACACCGGGGGAGGGCTGGGCACAGAACGCTGCGGCCCTCCATTCCTCTCACAGGTGCAGGGCCCCTTCCTGCTAGGGCGTGCTCCGGGCACAGAGCAGCCGAGGGACGCACATGGCTTCGTCCTGTAATTTCCCTACATGCGGCTTCACCGCAGGAAACTTTGAGATTCCTAGAAATGATGGTGACATTGTACTCCAACTTAAGGGTCCAATAAAACTTTGGAATTCGTTTTTACAAAACAGAGTAAACGGCCCTGCTATATGTCATAGCACACTCAGCCGGGTTTACCACTTGAAAACTCCCCATGTGTTTCATGGTCCATAATGGTAATGAGAGGCTGGGGGTGTGTATGCAGGAGAGAAAGACACGCAGAAATGTCTGTCTAAAGATGCTAACTAGAAATATCTAAGAATAGACAGTTAATAAATTAGTTGATTCAATTTCTATATTTTTACTATGTTTATAAAGGTGTTTTCTTCCTTGACTATAGGCCTTAGTAATTATAAATTCTCAGCCTTTTACAATGTAAAGGAGCTAATAAGTTGTTTTCCTGTAATAATGTAAACTTCATGACTTCAATTAGACTAATATCTTAATATGGAAACATACAAATTCACACAAACTTTTCCCCTAGCTGTTCTATTCTAAGGATGACAACAATTTCTTGGCACTCAGAGTAATTTATCATTATATTAGTACACTAAATAGACTATGAATTCTCATCTGACGTTTGACCCAAATAAAAGCACCAATACCTTTGTATTTATCTGGCTCAGAGCACAAGCTTTAACTTGCAGTTTCACATAATTATCCTCAGCAACAGGAAGGTTTTCCTAGAAGCAATGAAAACAGAAATGAACAACACATTCATCTGAGCCCAGGCCTTTATGATGTGAAAATTTTCATACACAACCGAAAAAAATTAGCCAGGCCCCAAATCTAACGTTAGGGATGAAAACTAAGAGCTATTTATATGCCATATTTATATATTCCAGAGTTTAATAAGGATTTGGGAACCATGAACACAATCTGGTTTTCCTCTGTCATCTTTCACTAACTCCCAAAATCACGTAAGTCAAGAGTCAAAATCTCAGACAGCTGGCTTCTACTCCGGGAATGATTTTGGTCTGCAACAAGCCTTTCAAACAGTCACCGATATGTGAAAATCCACTAGCTGTGCTTAAAGTGGAAAAAACCCACCCATTTAAAAAGCTTAGTGAATAAGGTAACTTTGCAAAGCTCAGAAATTAATGTGGAAAACAATACTTTTCCACCTCTTTTATTTCTCAGAGTGAGAGAATGTATTTTCTGAAAAATGACTACAATCTGGAAATTTACTTTATTGTGGTGTTCAAAATAAGTTGAGTTAATTTTGCAACATATAAGACTATTCAGGTTGTATTGTTTTCCTAGTATCTTTTATACTACCACCCACGGGACTAAAAACTTTTGTAGCAACTCTTTTAAAAATATACGTATACTACAATATGTTACTACTGTAACATACAATTAAAGGAAAGTAATTTTTAGAGTTTTGTTTAAGTTTCACTAACAGATCATTTAAACTGGGTAAATATACTTATCTTATTTCGTTTAATGATTAAAGAATTTTTCTCACCCGTTCTTGAAAAACAAATGTTATTTTTTCATTTGTAGAACTCCGTTGAAAATATAAGCCTTTCATAGTCACCTAAAGCAAAACAAAAAGGAAAATACATACACATGAAGCAAGCCAACGAAAGGTCATCTAGACCAATGAAAGCGAAACTGGAAAATAGTGCGGCAAAGGATAAAGGACAACTATCGATGCAGTTTTCACAAATACACTCGATAATAGTGCTTGACAGTGATCACAGAAGTGAATGTGCCGTCTTAGCAGACGTACCTGGGGGAGGGGGGAAACGGGAGAGGTTCAGAGAGCAACTGGAACCACCAAAGGTGGTACTTAGAAAGCGCTCTTGTCCCACAAGTGAAAAAAGACCGTCCCAAAGGGGGCCTGGTGGGGCGGCGCCCACCCCGGAAGGCGGTGGGTGGTCTGGGGCAGGGCACACCCCGAGGTTACAGGCTTGGTCCCTGGTCCAGGCCGATGGGAGACAGGCACCGTCAATGTTCCTCTCTCACACTGTCTCCCTCCCTCCTTCTCTCTCTCAAATCAATAAAAACATACCCTTGGGTAAGGACCTAAGAAGAACAAAGTGTCCCATCAAGACATCGAGACGGTGCCCCCAATTCTTCTGTAACCGGAAGTGTTTGAATCTGCAGTCTGTGGATTCTGGAGCGCATCTAAGGACACCAGTTGTTTCGTTAATTTTCATAACTTTATGAAAGACTATCTTATTTATTTTATTTTAGAGACAGAGGAAGGGAGAGGAGTAGGGAGAGAGAAACATCAGCTGATTGATGGCATGTGCCCTGACCATGAATCACACTGGTGACCTTGTGGGCACAGGATGGCGCTTATCGATCAGCCACTAACCAGGCCAGGACGATTTTCTTTTTCTTTTTCAAATTCTCACCCAGTGATTTAGAGAGTGAAAGAGAGAGGGCCAGACGGAGAGAAATATCGATGTGAGAGAAACACATTGTGGTCACCTCTCGCGCCCTGACCAGAATGTAGTCTACTACTGAGGTACTTGCCCTTGACCAGAATCAATCCAGACCCTTCGGTCCACGGTGACGCTCTATCCACTGAGCCAAACTGGCCAGGGCTGTTTTCTTAGGTGTAAATTTACAGGTGAGAACAGCGCACACGGAGTGCAGAGGCCCCACTGCACGGCCGCTGATCTCTGCGCTTCTGCTCTGCCTGTTCCCCACGTCCCCCCGGGAATACCCAGCACAGCTTCCCCTGGTCTGTTTCATTTTATGTAAAAGAAGTTACATTCCCTGTGTTCATTTCTCTTTCTCAGCACCATGTTTGTTTCACCCATGGTTGCTGATAGCTGTAGCTTATTCATGGCAAGACACTTCCAACGGCATCATCTTAGTTGTAACAGCAACGTGAACTCTACTTGCTCTCCTGCTACATCATCTATTAATAATTGTAAACAAAACCTCTACAGATCATTCCTCCTCTACACCTGCAGACCAAGGTGTTCTGAGTATCAGGTCAACCTCACATCAGGAGACATAAACTGGACTCATCTTTCTCCAAATGAGACTTTGCTGGCCGTCAGTCACCACGACATCTGAGTGTCTGTCACAAGTCCCTCCGCTGTGGGCAGTTATGGACCACAGACTTCCCTTCTCTTCTGAGATCCCAGCTCCCCTGCTCATTTTCTGTCCTGATGGGTGTTAGCACAGCTGGTGTGCTAGGTTAGTGCAATTCCCGAAAGCCCGACTCTACATACTCAGATTTCTACTGTTCCCGACACAGACTAATATTGCGGCCATCCCGCTTCAGGCTCAGTTCTGAGAGCTCTAACCCACCCTCATCCTGTTTCCAGGAAAGTGTAGATATCGCCAAGCAGCCAGGCTCAGAAAACAGATAAACCAGTTCTCCGCTGTGGCCAGAGCCCATCGCAGTGCCGGGACGGGCAGAAGCAGGACAGAGCTGGAGGGAGAGTCTTCATTCACACTGAAGAGGTGGCTCAATGTTAAGGTGGTTTTTTTATTGGTTGACTTTAGAGAGAAAGAAACGGGGAGGGGGGGGAGAGGGAAGAGAGGGGACAGAGGGAGGGAGGGAAGGAGAGAGGGAGGGAGTGAGGGAGGGAGAGAGAGAACACGAACCATGATTTCTTGTTCCACATACTATGCCTTCATTGGTTGCCTTTTGTCCGCGCCCTGACCTGGGATTGAACTGCAACCTTGGTGTATCAGGATGACACTAACCAACTGAGCGGCCAGCAGGCAATATTCAGTTTTCATAGTGTCCTCACTAACCTGTGAGACTTTCCATACAACCCACATAGCAGGACCACCCTGTGCCCAAACATTTGGTTAAAAATGCGGTCAGCAAATCAGAGCAGAGGGAGGCTTGGCTTAAATGTGGTCGCGGTGCTGAAGCAGGTGCTCCCGCTAACGAGGGCGGCTCTGCTTCTCGGCGGGAGGACTCCACACCGCGCAGGCGGCGGCCTCTGCAGCCCGTCCACTCTGAGGGCCCTTTGCGTGGCATCGAGCAGAGATGGGCACCTGAGCTGATCACAGGAGACACGAGGGGGGTTCACACTGGCTGGCCCTAGGAAGCGTTTCCAGCGTGACAGCAAGTTGGAAGGACCTTTATGTCCCTTTTGGTGTCTGAATTCCATAGGGAAATGCGTGAGCCTGCGCGGTCCCTGGTACTGGAGGGACCTGCAGACCCTGGACACGTGCTGACAGTGGCATTGGCCGAGGGGAGAGGGCTGGGAGGGTCACAGTAAGTCCTATTAGAAACCTAGGTTCCTGTGAGCATTAGCAAGACACTCAGCTGAGCTTACATGCCTGGGGCATAATATTTGTCTCTCACACAACCTTAGATCGAAAGACAGGTGAAGAACTAGGAAGGATAATTTTTCCTTTTTGACATAGGCTTTAGGCAGAAGGAAAAAAAAAAGGCTTTTGCTGCTGATGTCAAATCGCTGTCTATCTGCGGTTTCAAACACGTCCGTCCAAAACAGGGGCTCCCAAGGGCTTCTGAATCTCAAAAATTTCTTCAATAACTCTCTTGCCTCCAAGAGAGCGTAACTTTCATGATTTACTGACCTGCACTTAGGGGTCTTTTTTTTTTTTTTAATATATTTCATTGATTTTTTACAGAGAGGAAGAGAGAGGGACAGAGAGTTAGAAACATTGATGAGAGAAAGACATCAACCAGCTGCCTCTTGCACACCCCCTACTGGGGATGTGCCCGCATCCAAGGTACATGCCCTAGACCGGAATCGAATCCGGGAACCTTTCAGTCCGCAGGCAGACGCTCTATCCACTGAGCCAAACCGGTTTCGGCCACCTAGGGGTCTTATCATCGGAGGCATTCCCCTGCCAGTACCTCTGGGGGTGCTAATAGGTGGGTTGGGGGTGGGAGGGTCATTATCATAAGGAACGGAAATGTTTGGCCCAGTGCTAGTCAATGTAGGGCCATTTAATATAGAATCCCAGATCAGAAACGTAACTTCCATTTCTCTGACAGTTAGCATCACGTATTCCTCTGGTGTGCCATGGAAACAGTGGACCAATGTGGTGATGAGTGACAGCTTCTCTTTATGCGACCACGTGACCCTGAGACCCCGCGGGTGATGAAGAGGGACCGCAGCATCTGCGGGATCTCCCAGTCTCTACCCCGCTTTCCCGCCTCCCCACTGACTTACCAGTTTGCTCCACTATTGTTAATGCAGCGTGTAAATGCCTACTGAATTTTTCAACTCACCACAGAATCTTTAAAAATATTTATCGATTGATTTTAGAAAGAGAGGACAGGAGGGAGAGAAAAGTAGAGAGAGGGGAAAGAGAGAGAGAGAGAGAGAGAGAGAGAGAGAGAGACACTAATTTGTTGTGTCACTTATTATGCCCTCCCTCATTCATAGGCTGATTCTTGTCTGTGTCCGACGAGAATCGAACCTGCAACCTTGGTGTATCAGGGCGACGCTCTTACCAGCTGAGCTGCCCCACCTGACCTCACTACAGCATCTTAATGAAACCATATCTTGCTTCAGATGCAAGACAGAAGTTGCAATTTTGATGAAATATTTACTAATAAATTCACAATCGAGAGAAATCTACAAAATGTCAAATTTATTGTAATGTATAAAGTTAGAAGAAAATTATTTTGCAAAAGACCATATTTTAGCATGTGTGGCTCTATGTATTTTTACTCTTCTATTCACAAAACCTCTCCTTAGTTCAAAGTTTATTGCGTCTAGAAAAATCACTAGTAAAGTTGTCTTTGAAATATTCTATATGAAGTTCACATGAGCAAGAAGACATTAATTTTTACCAATTAAAAAATGATTTCACCAAAAACAAAAACGAAACACACCATGATTCCATAGTGAAACCTTTTAAGAATTCCTAAATGTTCCCATCTTTTTGGAGGTACACAAATGAATCAAGACGCAATACAGCTGCCCAAGTTACAGAGCCTCTCAGAAGCCAAAACATCTCTATGTTTAACACTCTCCTTCAGTCTAGAACTTTGATGTTGAATACACAGCACTGAGAGTTGTAAAACTACCAAAATATTTCAGTGCAACTGAAAGGCAACCTGACCTTATGCAGGGAATCCTGTTTCCAATCTGAACACCTCATCCTGGCCATAAACTGGAGCGGAGGCATCAGTGACATGGCCTTAGTGACAAGATAGTAACTGTAGCCGGGTGGCTGACAGGATTTAGAAACCATAACTGAGAGTCTGAATCCTGGTTCTTCTACCTGCTAGCTATATGACTCTGGGCTACTTAATTTTAACCTTCAGACCTACAAATCAGAGGTGGTAGTTATTCTTTTATTTTTTATGAAGCACATTCTTTTTTTTATTTTATTGATTTTCCACAGAGAGGAAGGGAGAGGGATAAAAAGCTAGGAACATCGATGAGACAGAAACATGGACCAGCCACCTCCTGCACGACCCTCAACGGGATGTGCCCGCAACCAAAGTACATGCCCTTGACAGGAATCGAACCTGGGACCCTTCAGTCTGCAGACCGATGCTCTATTCACCTAGTCAAACCGGTTTCAGCTCAGAGGTAGTGGTTATGACAAGGGTTGCGATAAGGATTAAGTGATATGTGCAAAGCACTCTCGAAACAAGCGTTCAGTGAGGGCTGGCCGTTGTTACTGTTACTTCTGTACGTTGGGCAGAGAACCTCTAAGTGGTCCTGCCGCCCATCTCAAAGGGTTCGGTCACATGCAACGCGAGCCTGAACACCGTGGAGTGTTTGCAGGGGACACCCGCATCGCATCCCTGGATCTGCGCCGCCCAATGAGGAAGGCCGCTGGCCACAGGGGGCCAGGAGCCCTGGAGCTGTGTCTAGTAGGAATTAGGATGCGCTGTAAATGCAATAATATATCCGATTCAAAGACAATGAGAAAAAAAGAACGTCTAATATCTCAATTAAAATATTTGTTTATTGTTGAAATGATATATATTTTTGAAAATACTGGGCTAAATAAAACATTAAAATTAATTTCACGTGCTTTTCATTTTTTTTTTAAATATTGAAATCACAAAATTTAAAATGACTCCAGTGGCTCGCCTTCTGAGTGCTTGGACAGAACTGATGCAGAATCAGCACCTGGGAGCGCCAGGCCCCGCCCAAACCCTGAGCCTGGGCGGCGCGGGAGCGCGTGGCCAGGTGCTTCTCCGTTTGCCTCCGGGCATCAGCTGCGGAGCCAAAGAGGCGGTCCCGGCCCCACAGTCACAGCAGTGCGAACGGCCCTGCTTTACCTGGGCAACTGCCCCCGAAAGGACAGGAAGGGGCAGACAGCGGGGCAGGAGGGAGGGAGGAAGAAAAATAACTATAATTCTAGGGACAAAATGCGGCCGGAGGGGTCCCCGGGAGGGAGATCGGTGGAGGGACCGGCAGGCTTTTCCTCCTTTGAAGCGGGAGGGAGATGCAAACAGAGAGAAGACCGTAAGGAAGGACCGGGAGGGAAATCGCGAGACAGACCCCGTCTTCCCCGCCCCTCGACGGCCTGGGCCAAGGAAGCTAGGCCTGGGCCCGAGGGCGTCTGAGGCTGGGGTGCGGCGCGAACTCCATCCGCCCGGAGCGGGAGCGTTACGCGGGGCGTCTATCGATCTTTCGTCCAAAGCCGCGTTTCCCGCGACACACGGCGCGCCACCCGGGACTCACCTGCTTCCGAGAGGCTCTAACGGCCTCCCCTTCACCGCCGCCGCCACCTCCGAGCCCTTCCGCGGAGAGCCCGCCCCCGCGGGCCCAGGCCCTGCTCCCATTGGCCAGGCCGCTCGTCACTCCCGGACTCTCGGAGCTGTCGAGACAGCCCTAGCAACCGAACTCGGAACTACATCTCCCGACATGCTCTGCTCGGAGGCGAGGGGCGGAGCCGCCCAGCGGCTACCAATAAATGGGTGAAGTTGCAGTCACCTGGATGGTTCCGTTTTATGCAAATTTCAGTTAAAGACCACACCATTTTTTCATGCCAACTGTCTGCCCTACCACCTTCCTTGGACTGTGCCCGCCTCCCTTTTCGCCTTAGATATCCTCTTCTTTAAACAGCTTCCTTAACTACATTAGTCGAATGCATCCTAACTAGCGCCTCGCGTGGCGAAGGACAGACGCACTGATCCCAGATCGGAAGCCTGTGGTTACGCCTTCTGGGAGGGGGCGGGGAAGAAGAATCTTATGCCCGCCTCCCGTGCGCTTGGTGATTGGTGTAATGGCATGTCACTCCGTCCTCTTTCATCTTTATTGGTCCCCCTCTATGGGTTCCCTCGGTGGGCGGTGCTAGAGGCGAGGGGCGGTGAGGAGGTGCGGATCCCTTCTTCCTATTGGCAGGCCGCGTGTCCCCACCCACCAGCGGGCGGAGCCGGAGGGCGAGGGGGCGGGGCGGGCCGCGGAGCGGGATGAGCAGATAGGCGGGAGCGAGGGAGCGGGGAGGGAGCGGGAGAGGACGGGGCGGCGGAGCGGGAGCGGCGCAGCTTGGTTGCTCCGTAGTACGGCGGCTCGCGAGGGAGAGCCCCTCGCGGCCTCGGGGACGCCGGGCGCGGCGGGCGGGCGGGCGGGGATGGTGTGGGGGCTGCGGCTCCTGCGTCCCTCCCCGCGGCGAGTGAGCGGCCCTGATTTGCGCCGGGGGCGGCCGCGCGGACCCGCCCTGCGATGAGGTGAGGAGCGGCTGCGGGCGGCGGCCCGGCCGGGGGCGCGGCGGGCGGGGGTCCGCGCGGGGGTCGGCGCGATGGCCGCCCTTCAGCCTCCGCCGCGCGCCCGGGAGGCGCGGCCCCGGCGGCCCTCGCCTCGTCCTCCCGTCCTCCCGGGGCGGCGGGGCGGCGGGCGGCGGGAGGCCGAGGGGCCGCGCCGGCGGCGGGGGGCGGGGGGCGGCCGCGGACGGGCTTCGGGTGGAATGGGTGCCCGCAGCCTGTGGGCCGGGCCGGGGCCGGGGGCCGTCCGCGCTGCCCTCGCTGCCCTCGGGGCGCGGGCGCCGGCCCAGCCTCGCCTCCCGGGACCCGCAGCCCGCGGGGAGCGGCCGCGCGCCGCCGCCTCCGCCGGCCTCGGGCCCCGCTCCTCGCGCGCCGGCCCGGCCCGTGCGGGGCAGGGTGCCGCCGGCCGCGGTCCTCCGTGCCCGGGAGCGCGTCCCGGCGCCCGCCGCCTCCCGGCCCCGCCGCGGCCCGGAGCCCCCGCGGTGTCCCCGGACCGGGGCGGCAGTCGGCCCCCGGGAAGGGAACCGCCGCGGGAGGGGGCATCTCGCCGGTGTGCCTTCGGGTCCGCGGACCCCCGGTAGACGCGCGTCCTCGGCATCTTTTGTGTCGCCCCGCGGGCGGGATGGAGCGGCTCCCGCAGCCGCCGGGGCCGTGTCCCGGGGACTGGCCCGCGCCTCCGGCAGATGCGCCTCTTTGTGCCCGGCCGCCGCGTCCTGGCGACGTGGCCGGAGGCGCTCGGATCATGGACACAAGTCCGATCGGACGCGCAGATAATAACACAAACCCGCGCACGTTACCGCACCGGACTCCCCGCCGGTCCGCGGGAGGCGGCCCCGCCCTCCCCTGGCCAGTGAGGGGCGGCCTCCCAGGGCCCCGGATTGGGGGGCGGAGGGGACTGGGGCAGGAGCGGGACCACTGGCTGTGGGGGCTCCTCTCACCCCGACACAGGCGTGTGTGTGTGTGCGTGTGCGTGTGCGCGCGCGTGTGCGTGTGTGTGTGTGTGCGCGCGCGTGTGCGTGTGTGTGTGTGTGCGCGCGCGCCGGGATGCCCTTGTTAGGAGATGGCTAAGGTGCTTACACACCCCTCCAAGTTAGGATTTCTGTCTGTTTCTGAGAACTAGGTTTAGTTTACTGGGAACATTTATATTGCCTTAAAATATTGAGAGAGGGGGTCAGAGGGAGAAAAGAAGGCACCTGTAATCCTTTCAGCAATAAGGATAAATAAATAAAAAGAGAGAAACTATTGAATTCTGCCTGTAGGAGGCTTGGTAAGAACCCAGGAAGTTCTAAGTAATCTCCATTGAGAAATATGGGCCGGGAGTGATGGCTGTAAGACACGTGTAAGACGCCTTTAGGGAGCGCCAGGCGGGAGCTTCCGACGGGAGCGTTCTCTGACGGTATCTGTGAACGCAGAGCGAAGGTATCTGTAAACTCAGAGCGAAGGTATCTGTAAGCTCAGAGTGAAGGTATCTGTAAGCTCAGAGTGAAGGTATCTGTAAGCTCAGAGCGAAGGTATCTGTAAGCTCAGAGCGAAGGTATCTGAATGCAGAGGGAGTGCACTGAAGCTGCCGGGCCGTCACAGAACCACTGTCCGCGCCTGGCAGGAGAGGAAGCGGACCAGGCGGGATGCACTTTGGAACGCTGGACTGTCCAGATGCCAGGCGTTGTGAAACGGGCATCACACGAGTGGTGGTTAGTTCCGCAAAACATTTGTCCCTCTTAGCGTTTTTTTTGTGTTTTGTTTTTTTGCTGATGACTCGCAATTTTCTTTTCCTCAATGCTTGTCTCTAATATCGGTGACAGATCTCCACTTAAGTTTCTCTTTTCCCCAAATGCCTAGAGCGAGGCAAATCTAAATCTAGAGGAGGCTCAGGAGGAGGTGCTGGGGAGTCCCTCTATGCCAGCCCATCTTTTGAATCTGCTAGCATTGTCAATTTCCAGCGCAGAGAATGAATTAATCACAAGAGGGCTGGGTTTATTACTCAGTTCAAATTCCGCTGCCGGAGAGGTCTGTCTTTGGAACGACCGTTCCCTTCTGAATGGCTGTCCTTGCCGGTGGGTGTCTCCGAGCCTGGGCCCCAGGTCACTCCCCGCTGCATGAGCTGAGGTTCTTGTTCAACTTACGGCTGTTGTCCTCTCCCCTCAGAATCAGACTCCAGTTGGTGTCATACTTCCCTCTCACTGTGTCCTAACCCTATCTCTTGGAGTGGATAGAGCACGTTTTTCCAGGAACAATGCTCTTTTACCTCAGGCTGCTGATAAAAACGATGACCTTGGGATGTGTAATCGGGGGCACTAAACCTTCCAGAGGGCAGGCCATGGGTCATCCTTGTATCCCCAGCGCCTAGAATAGTGCCTGCAGGAGCTTACGCTTATGAGTGAACTGCATCGCAGTGAGACCAGGTTTTAAAACCTTTACTTGTAAAATTATGTTTATCACTCAGTAGTCACTGATTGCAGAAATAAGAGCCACAAGGACTATTCCCCAGTCAATTCCGGAAACGTGATTGGCTCCGAAAGGAGACAGCCTTTCCCATGCATAGCATGCTGAGGGTGCTGAGCTGGAAAGAAGTCTCCTTCCAACACATCTGCTTAGAGACTCAACATGTGAACTTCAGCCACAGGACAGTGGTCTGTGACTACGTTATCACGATGCCAAAATACAGCTTTGTAAGCGGTACAAACCCAACACAACGCTATAAGAATTGGCTTCCAAAAGCACAGGAAATTGGCACATTTTCCAATTTTGTTTATTAACAAAATATGTCCATCACTTTCTTCTTTTAGAGCAGCGGTTCTCAACCTTCCTAACACCACGACCCTTTAATCCAGCTCCTCATGTTGTGGTGACCCCCAGCCATAACATTATTTTCGTTGCTACTTCATAACTAATTTTGCTACTGTTATGAATCGAATGTAAATATCTGTGTTTCTGATGGTCTTAGGCTCTACAGCAGCGGGAGCCTAAGACCATCAGAAACACAGATATTTACATTACGATTCATAACAGTAGCAAAATTAGTTATGAAGTAGCAACAAAAATAATGTTATGGTTGGGGGTCACCACAACATGAGCTGCATTAAAGGGCCACGTCATCAGGAAGGTGAGAACCACTGGTGGAGAGGATAGCCTGGCCCCACATGACAGCTCTGATCATGGAAGGGAAGGCCCTGGGTTGTTCACGGTGCGGCCTCCGGAGCACGGGGCTGGCCACAGAGTCTGACTTTCATTTAGTCACCTGACCCCGCAGTGCCTCAGTTTCCTCAGTTAAAAATGGGAAGAATAATAAAGTTTATATACTGCTAAGTACTTAAGACAACCAATTTTCAACATTTCAGCTTAATTGTACATTTGAGAACAAACTAATAATTTGTTTATGATGATCAGCTAATGGTATTTTTTTTTTATCCCTGGTATTTTAAAGCAATGCATATTTATGGTAGAAAAACTGAAATATAGGAAATAAAAAGTTGAAAACTATAAAATGCTCATAAATCTACTACCTGAGTACATATCCCATCAAACATCAAATCCCTTTGTGTGTGTGTGAAGTATTTAATATATAATTTTTTGGTAACAAATATGGGCTCTTGCTATATACATATATAATTATTTCATAGCCTTTTTTTTTTTTTTTAACATCTGAATCTGTATCATCAGTGACAATAGTTTAGTAACTGAACATTCCATTGTATGGAGCTTTGGTCATCTAACCAGTTTATTTTTGTTATATATTCGTTTACTCCCCTCCCCCACTATTACCAATAACTCTCCACCCCCACACACATCTCTGCTCTGTATACACTTGTGAGGTTTTTATCTGTAGAGAAGTTTCTAGAAGTGGATTGGCAAGATCAAAGTACACGCTAAGTTGTAAGGATTTTGATACATATTTCCAATTTGCCATTTAGAAACGTTGTAGCAGCTTAGATTCTTACTGTGGTGTATGAGTTTGGTTTCTCTCCCCCTCCTTTTCTCTGAATGAATTCGCCAGTGACAGGCCTAGTGAATTATTTTTATTTTTAGGAAGAAGAATGGGATATTAATGTGACCTGCCTAGTGGCGTGATGTGGAAAGTCAAAAGATTTGTACACTTTCAGGAGTGGTCGCCAGCATTTGTCAGGCCTTCTGGCAGTTCGCTCGTGTCCGGAGAACTCTCACGCTGTAGGCGAACACTCCTCGGCACTTAGAGCCAGCCAGCAGCGGCCCCGGTTTCACTCCGGGGCCCGGGCCGGACTGCATGGCCGCAGTGCTGGCTGCCTGCTTCCCGGCATGCTTTATGGGACCCGGGCACTTTTCCTCCCTGGTTTCTGCTCTGGAATAACCCAGAGGTTCCCTGGTTAGACCTCATCTATAATCAGGTGGAGCACAGGCTTGCCTCCCTCTTGTTGAGGAGTTAGCCCATAGCTTAGTCCCAGGTCCGCCTCTTGCACTGTTTAGCATTCAGCTCAGCAGCTGGGTGCGCCCTGCAGGGCCAGCAGGCGGCCGGTCCCGGGAGGCCGGCGGGCTGGAGAGGCGGCGCCGGGGTGTGCACTTGCCTTGCACACATGACCACGGACAGGACTGTGCCGGGGAGACGGGGGAGGTGGCCACGCGTTTCTGCCTTCCCAGTTTGGAGACGGAGGCGCCTGTGGCAGTTCAGTTCCAGAGTGCAGGGCCGCACCGGAGAGAGGAAAAGACTTGTCAATAAGAAGTTTATTAATAATAGATCATTAAAAGCTAATGAATTTCGTTCGCAGCCCTTTGACAAGGTGAGTTTCAAGCCCGTGAATCTCAGTGGGCTCCCCGGCGATTCGGTAGAAGCCTGGCAGCGTCTCAGCCCACTGCCCAGGCGCGTTGTGAAAGGGCCTTGGCTTCAGCCCCTGCCTGCGTTTGTCGGTGCTGCCCGTCCGTCTCAGGCCTCTCACCACCCCGGCTCACAGGCCGGCCGGTGGCCCTGACTGCTTCCCTCCCGGGGAGTGGGAGAGCCAGGAGCCCGCTCCCAGAGGGTGTGCCTGAGGGTGGGCTCACCCGAGTCTGAGTGGGAAAACCACAGGTCATGGCAGGTGAGCGTTTGGGGTTTCTTGATCCTTGGTGGTTACAGTGAGACCCCTCTCCTGGGCGGGCAGTGCTTTTGTCCCGTGGCTTGGGGAGCATGTCTCTGGTGCCTCTGCCGGCGATGGTCCCGCTGGCCCTGCAGTGTGTCTGCTGTCCTCTGGTGTCCGATGTGCGAGCCGGGGCGAAGGCAGCCGGCTCTGCACAGCCTGGTGACAGACACTGATCTCAGGAGGAGAGTGTGGGAACATGACGCTGTGTGAGCGTGGGTGTGTGCGTGTGCGTGTGCGTGTGCGTGTGCGTGTGCGTGCGTATACAGGGCCAGTCGCTTCTCCCAGGACAGTGTCCTGAGCAGTTTCATTGTATCCAGAGCTGTGCTGTGCGGTAAGCTGTTGTGTAAACAGCACCCATTCCTCTGCGCTGTCAGCCTCTTCTCTGTGGATCAGTGTTTTATAGAAGCCATCCCTTTCTGCTGTAAACGTAAAATAATTCATTTTATTTTACTTTATTTTTGCTGTTTTAGCTCACCAATAATTGACTTTGAAAGCAAGGACTCTCGCTGCTTTTGGAATGATGGGAACCTCAGCAGCTCCATTCTTGCAGAACTGGATAGAGCATTTGGTCACTGACATAAAAGCTGGATAGCTAGCAATGAGAGAAACCTTGGGAATGGATTAAAAACCCAGTGCCCTTCCGGGTATAGAGCCAGTTTCCACGAGTAACAGACCCCTCCTTCACCTCTCTCTCTCCCTTGTAGCTAGTAATAATAAGCATTACTTACTAATGTTACTTGTCAATAACTAATACTAGGCAAGTTCAGTGAATAGGGATGCATTTCTCAGGTGACACTGCTGGTTTGCAGACCACAGGAGTCACTTCAGTTGCCGTTCCATCATTACGTGAGCAGCGCAGTTGGGGGGAGGCCTCAGTGGGGGCGCTGGGATGTTCGCTCTGGGGAGCAGGAGCTCTGTCTCAGCTGCTCCCGTCTTTGCCCCGGGACCCGGGACCCGGGACCGGCAGGTGCCGGGTGCTCAGCTGCTGCTGGTGTTGGGTGGTGTGCTGAGTAGATTGGTGTTGGAGGCCTGGCTGTCTGGTGGCCAGAGCCTCCCAAGCGCAGTGACCATGGGGCGCGCAGTGAGGAGGAGGAGGTGGGCGGCCTTCCCTCAGAGCCAGGGAGGGCCTAGGAAGCGGTGTGAGCTAAGCAGGGCCCTGTGTGCTTGCTTGAGGAGGTCGCTCTGGGGTCTGTGGGAGCGGGTGGTTGGGGAGCAGAACTGCTGAGCGGACTCCGCTGTGGGTTCTGCGTGCAGGTAGCTCCCTGCCCGCCCTGCGTCCTCTTTCCGTGGGGAACACGGTCTGCTCTGGGAGGCCTCAGATGGCGGGAGAGGAATGGCCGTGTGTGAACTTCTGAGTTTCTGAGGAAAAGAAAGCCCCACAAGCTTCTAGTATTACTTATCAAATGAAATAAAACCTCAAGCCGAGACTGGTTTGGCTCAGTGGATAGAGCGTCGGTCTGTGGACTGAAAGGTCTCAGGTCCGATTCCAAAGGCATGTACCTTGGCTGCGGGCACATCCCCAGTCGGGGGTGTGCCCTCTCTCTTCCTCTCTATAAAAAATCAATAAAATATATTAAACAAACAAACAAAAACAAAAAACCCCCTCAAATTAAGATGAGGAGGTATTTAACTTTTAACATTAAATTAGTTGAAGTTGTGAATAGGAGAATGTTCTGTTTACATATCTTTGTGAACATAACATTAAATATATGAAAATGGATTTTTTAATATTTTATTGATTTTTTACAGAGAGAAAGAGAGAGGGATAGACTTAGAAACATCGATGAGAGAGAAACATCAATCAGCTGCCTCCTGCACACCCCCTACTGGGGATGTGCCTGCAACCAAGGTACATGCCCTTGACCGGAATCAAACCCAGGACCCTTCACTCCGCAGGCCGATGCTCTGTCCACTGAGCCACACTGGTCAGGGCTGAAATGAAGTTTTAAAGTAGCTGTTTTATGAGTTGAGTGTCCACAGAAGCTGTCCACTCTGGGAAGCGTTTTTTTTTTTAAGAAATTAAAAAAATTTTTTTTTATTTTATTGATTTTTTACAGAGAGGAAAGGAGAGAGATAGAAAGCTAGAAACATCAATGAGAAATATCGACCAGCTGCCTCTTGCAGACCCCCTACCGGGGATGTGCCTGCAACCAAGGTACATGCCCTTGACTGGAATCAAACCCGGGACCTTTCAGTCCGCAGACCGATGCTCTACCGCCGAACCAAACCGGTTTCGGCTCTGGGAAGCGTTTTGATCGGTGTCCAGGGAGTGCCCGCCTGAGCCCTGTCACCGCATTGCTGCCTCAGCTCAATCACTCTGGGCCGCAGGCCGTCTGTCAGTGTGGCTTTGGTCTCGTAAACGGAGAGGCACTGCGGTTGCGATGTGGCGATTTAACAGTCCCGAAGGAAACGTTGGGGATACAGGGCAGGAACGGAAACAAGCCTGCCCAGCACCTCTCTGCCCACGGTAATGGCCGCGCCTCGCCGGGAGGGTCGGCCTGTTAGTGGCCGCAGTGAGGCCTGGGACACAGGAGGGCACGTTAGGGACTCGGCACTGCGGTGGCCCCAGGGCTGGGCCCCTGCCAACCTCATCCTGGACCCAGGATGCTGTCTCGCTCTTCAAAAGCAGCTGGAATCTGGAGACGGGGGTGAGTGGGGAATCTGGGTTTTATGGGGGCACAGTTCTCACACCCGGGGTCAAACAGCATGTGGTGAGGTCAGCCCTGCTGTCTCCGGGTGACAACCTCGGCCGGTCAGCTTTGCTGCCTTTCCCGCCCAAGGCCGCCTCCCGCCTCCCTGGCTGTGTGCGCCCTGCCCTTCCTAGGACCGGCACACCACCCCCAGCCATCTCCGCTGCCTTCCCGGGCAGGGATACGCCAGTGAGCCTGAGCGGTCAGTGAGCGGCCATCCACCTTACAGGTCACTTGGCCCTGGCCACCTTGCTGGAATTCTTAGTCCAGCAGCGCCTTGCTCACTCATGCTTCCAACATGTTAGCATCACAGCACCTGTAATTGGTCCTAATGGCAGGCATCACCCCCGGGCTGAAGGCGAGCCGTGCCTGGCACGCCGGTCACCAGTGACGGCTCTGGGGCTCGTGATGTGTGAATGCCCGTGGCGCTAGGGACCTGGCCTTGGACCAAGGCAGGATCTAGCTTCCAGCGCCTCGCGGTGTTTTCCTGTTTGTGAAAGGTGACTGTTGTTTCTGGAGCTCACCGTTATTTCCCACGTCTCTATGGACATGAGCTAGTCACCTGTCACCTCTTAAATTCAACTTAATTCCTTAAGTTCTGCTAAACTCCAGACTCAGCAAAGTCTGAGAGGAGTGGGGACCGTTCCTTATTCTGCTGGCGCGGAGGAAACCAGGGTCCGAGCGGGGACTGTGCAAGGGGGCCTTCGCGAGCCTCTCTGCCCACGAGGCCCTGACCTGTCCTTTATCCCACATCCTCCGTCCACTCCTCCCGCAGGAGACACGGGCTCAGCAGGTGGGAGGACGCCCAAGCAGCCCCGGCCCCAGAAACTTGACATGGGCCCAGGAGACGGGTTTGACCTTGACGTGCTCACGGGCCACAAGGTAAATGGCGCGGGGCTGATGGGCAGCGGGGGGCTGTAGGAAGAGAGAATAAAGCTGCGACGGGAGAGAAGCGGGAGAACCCTGCCTGGTCCCTCCCGGGCCTCCCGGGCCTGGCTGCGTTCCACCCCCACTCCGCGGAACACCCTCTGCTCTGAGTCCTTCATCCCGGGTTCCAGTGGGGGGTGCTGTCCTGCGATGTGCGTGCCCGTCCTCACACGCGCGCTCTTGGTAATCCTCCCCGCCTCTGATTTCTGACCTCTGGCTGGGGAAGTTGTGAATCTTATTTTTCCACCTAGCAGCCCCCTCGGCGTTCTGGCCAGCAGAAGCTCCGGTGCACAGGCTGGATGGGAGGGAGGAACTGGCCGTGTGGGAAGGGCCGTCCTGATGTGGGCGCGCTGACCCCTCAGAGGCCAGGCCTTCACCTCGGGCAGGCAGGCAGGCAGGGCCTCTGGGTTTACTTTCTCATGGCCTCCCACCTTAGTGTGCGTTTCCCTCAGACAAACCTGGTGTAAGGACTTTGACAAGGTTCCGTCTTGTGTGCGTCTGTTCAGGGGCGCCTGCATTTATTTCCTTCTCTGACGCCAGGCTCAGCCTGAATTCCAGCGGTCAGGAGATTGACTGCATGTAGGTTCCCCAGGTCAGCCTGCTCTTAGGTTAGTCTGTGCCTCCCACAACGTCCTAGAACGCATGCTTAGTGTAAGCAGCCCACCACTCCCGGGAGCTGGGGGAGGGGAGGCCCCCCCGCCCCCCCCCCCCCCCCCCCCCCCCGGGAGCTGGGGGAGGGGAGGCCCACACCCCCGGGAGCTGGGGGAGGGGAGGCCCACACCCCCGGGAGCTGGGGGAGGGGAGGCCCACACCCCCGGGAGCGGGAGGAGGGGAGGCCCACACCCCCGGGAGCTGGGGGAGGGGAGGCCCACCACCCCCGGGAGCTGGGGGGAGTGGAGAGAGGAAAGGGACAGGAAGAGAAGGATCGTGGGAGAGAGGACAGAGCTCAGTGCCAGAGTTTCCTTAGTCATCGTTGTATTTGCTAACCTTCTCACTTGCAAGTGGAAAAAGCACAAGGTGTCTTAAGAAAAAAGGAAATGTGTTGCCTCTCGTACCTGCTGAGTCCAAGCGCTCCTCGGCCTGGCCAGTCACGGGCCTGGACTAATGGCCAGGGCCAGGCGAAGGCGGGGCTCTGGCTGCGGGGTGGGCCTTGGGGTCCACCTTTGGTACCAGCCGGGGAGGCCAGTACCTGAGCTCCTGGAATCCAGAGAAGAGGGAGAGAGACCAGTTACCAGAAGCCAGGGTTCTGGGCAGACAGCACACATGTCCGCACACCTTGTGTGTGCTCCTGTGGGAAGGGCTGAAGGTGACCCTTGTTTTTCTGTTTTAAATTTGTTTTTATTGATCTCAGAGGGGAAGGCAGAGGGAGAGAGAGGTAGAAACATCAACGATGAGAGAGAATCATTGATTGGCTGCCTCCTGCACACCCCCCACTGGGGATGGAGCCCGCAACCCGGGACCCTTCTGTCCGCAGGCTGACGCTCTATCCACCGAGCCACACAGGCAGGGAAACCCTTAACAGTTTTCCTGACCTGATAGTACGCCCTTTGACCTCTTTTTTTAAACGTTACCCTTGAATAAAACAAAACAATAAATCAAAGTAATCAAAAACTATCTCCTCAGTAGTTTGCTTTTTAAATTGAAATGCTCTACGTGCTGCCCACAGAATTTGTGTTGTTTCTATTAATTTTAAAACAATAGATTTTACTATTTGGTGATTCCTCTAGAGCCATGGTTGGTATACTGCGGCTCTTTGGCCCCTTGTGTGTGGCTCTTCCACACAATACCACGGCCTGGGTGAGTCTATGTTGAAGAAGTGGCGTTAGAAGTTTAAGTTTAAAAAATGTGGCTCTCCAAAGAAATCTCAATCGTTGTCCTGTTGATATTTGGCTCTGTTGGCTAATGAGTTTGCCGATCACTGACCTAGGGTCTTAGCCCAGACCAGTGTTTCCCAAAGTGTGGTACGCGCACCCCCAGGGGTACGGGAAGAGTCTGGTGGGGGTACGCGTTGCACCGGAGTTTGGTGGGGATATGCACTGCACCGTGCTTAGCTGCGCCTAATTCTACGTTGTCATGAGTACGAGGGGCACTCAGCGTTACGAAAATTATAGAAGGGGTACACGTATGTCAAAAGTTTGGGAAACACTGGTCTAGAGCAAGCATGTCAAACGGCGGCCGGCGGCCCGGAGTCTGACGTGCTCGCTGCAGACAGAAGGAAGTGGGAGATGCAGCTGGGCCGTCAGGTCAGGGGGTGTGCACTGAGGACGGTACCCGCCCCGAGCTGCTGCTCTCAGGGGAGGTTGTCAGTGCCTGGCCCTGTGCCGCCTTCTCTCCGGCCCCAGTCGGGGCTTCCTAACTCAGGGCCCGGGGCTGCTGGGCGGACCTGCCTGGCCCCGGACCAGTGGGAGCGGGAAGGGGCACCTTTCTCAGCTCCTGGCTGTTTTAAATCGGGCTCCGGGAAAGACAGCCACCTGACCTTCCTCAGAGGACATGGCCAGGCTCTAGCTTCCGTTCTGAGAGACAGAGGCTGTGGTCTCTGGAAGAGTATGTCGCGCTGATAGTTAAAATCCCTATTTGCCGCGTAATGTGTTTCACATGTTTGACGATAGCAATTTCCTCCAGAAACCAGTTCCTGGCCTCCTTCCTCCCCCTCATGCCAGTTTCCTCTGGTCCACTTCCCCCTTTGCAGCTGCCTTCAGCTCTTCCTCTTCTGCTGTCCTGTCATGCTAGCCGCGGCCTCCACCCCGCGGCCTCCACCCCGTGACCTCCGCCCTGACGGTCAGCGGTCAGCGGTCAGCGCTGCGCTGTTTCCTGCACCTGCTGCTCGCAGCTGGAGGGCCCCCAGCGTGGGCTTGTCCTTCCTGCTCGCCGAGCTCAGCCGTCCCTCCCAGCCTCTCTCCCTTCCTCTGACACGGACCAGCCTCTGCTTCCCCTCGCCCCCCTGCCCTCCTCCGAGGCCGCAGGAGTGAGCCTGCCTCCCGTGGGGCCGCGCTCCCTGCCCAGGCGCGCTTGTCAGGTCTCCTCCCTCTCCTCCGGCTTCTTGCGATGAGGGGGAGAGGAGGTGCCGTCCCTGGCTCCAGGTGCTGTCCTTCGCCGAGGCCTGAGACTGGCACCGTCCTCTGGGCGCGTCCCTTCGGCCGTGCCACCGCTGAGCCCTGCTTGACGGCTGCGTCGGTGACAATCCCGTCCTCCTCCACTCCACCGGGACGGACACCGGTCCCTGCCCATCACACACATAACCCGCTGTGGTGAGAGGGCTACCTGAGTGGTGGGGTCCCATCGCCTGGGGTTACTGGAGGCCACGGGAGGAGGGATTCCAGGCTGAGGCCTAAGGACCACAGTGTTCCTGCGAAAAAGCCACATGCGGCCACAGAAACCGGAGAGGGAGCAAGTCCCGGCCATGCGGGCCTGGCAGGCTGAGAACAAGGCGTGCGTCCCTCTACGGCCCCGATCTAACTGGGCTCGTCTGTGCCCCGGCCCGTGGCCCGTCGCTGCTCCTCCACATCTGCTCGGGTCGTCTGCTTGACCCCGTGCCCTCTGGGACTGGGCATCTCACGTCTGCCGCTCACAGCGGTGCTTCTTGGAAGAGTAGTCTACGTTGGCTGTCTTTGTTCCCGTCCCCGTGGCAAAGTGGAATGGGGAAACTGAGGCAGATAGCTGACCACAGTGGCCGAGCAGTTCACAGCCAGATGGTAAACCTCAGGGTCTTAGCCTTCCGCACTCCAGACCGTGCTGGGCAGACCGCTGTGGTTCTGGTCCAGGGCCTCTTCAGCGGCATTCTCTGAGGTTGGAACTGACCGAGAACGAGCTCTATGCTCCTTTGTGGTTAATCCTCCCCGGAGGATATTTGATTTTTAGAGAGAGTGGAAGAGGGGGGGGCGGGGGGAGAGAGAGAGAGAGAGAGAGAGAGGGAGAAACATCGATGTGAGAGACACACATCCGTTGGTTGCCTCCCACACGTCTGACCAGGGCCAGGGATTGAGCCTGCAGCCGAGGTACAGTACGTGCCCTTGGCCAGAATTGAACCTGAGACCCTTGAGTTTGCAGGCCAACGTTCAGTCCACCGAGCCAAACCAGTGAGGGCTGAAGCATCAGCATGTTCAGGACACACCTGTAAGGCTTATAAATATTCTCTCGAGACCCTCCCGTGACCGCCCCTAAAACGCCCGCCTTTAGAAAACAAAAACCTAAGACAAAGGACCCGGTGCCGGTCTCCAGAGCCCGCGTGCCTTCTTTCTCCCGCTGTGTCTGCCGCTTCCTCCGAAGCTAGGCCCCAGACCCGCAGCCAGGGGCCTGTGCAGCCCCGGGCCCTGTCCCCAGACCCTGCTGCCGCTGACCCTGCTTCCTGAGCGGCCGAGGGAACCCTCTCCGAGTGCGGGTCCGCCTCGCAGCTAAACACCCTGCTCCGCGCCGAGAGCTCGGCTCTGAGGCCTTTCTTTCTGAACTCGGGAACCGAGAGCCGGCATCGCCGTGACGTTCTGCCCGGCCCCTCCACTGCCTCCCAGGCAGCGCCCCATGCGGCTTTCTGACCTTTTCGTGACATTCAGCTCGTTCTTCTGTAGAAACACCTGGCCTGTAGGTTTTCTGCGCCTTCTACCCTGTTTCCTCCCTCCTATATCTGGGACCTCCGTCTCCGCCGCGGAGCCGTTAACCATCAGTGTCACCGTGCCTGGCGAGAGCGCCTTTCCTCCGTCTCCGGGGCGGTCACCTCCTCCCCTAGCGTCTGGCCCCAGGAATAAGCCTGTCACTAACACACACACACACTCACACACACACTCACACACACACACACACTCACACACACACTCACACACACACACACACACACTCACACACACACACATTCACACACACACACTCACACACTCACACACACACACACACACACTCACACACTCACACACACTCACTCACACACACACACACACACCCACACACATACACACACACTCACACACTCACACACACACACACACACTCACACACTTACACACAAACACACTCACACACACACACATTCACACACACACACACACACACTCACACACATACTCACACACACACTCACACACTCACACACCCTCACACTCACACACACACACACTCACACACACACTCACACACCCTCACACACACTCACACACACACACACTCACACACACACACTCACACACACACACACACACTCACACACACACACACTCACACACACACACTCACACACACACTCACACACACACACTCACACACACACACACACTCACACACACACACACACTCACTCACACACACACACACACACTCACACACACACACACTCACACACACACACACACTCACACACATACTCACACACACACTCACACACACACTCACACACACACACACACACACACACACTCACACACACACACACACTCACACACACACACCCGGCGCAGCGCCGTCCTTCCTTCTGAGCGCTGCTCTTCACCAAGCTGTCCACACAGCCTCCCTGCCCACCATCCTCTCTGCCTGTTCCCATTCCAGTGGCTGACCCTGGTGTCAGCCTTTGGCTCACTCTCTCAGCGATGGAGCACCTAGACACCCACAGTCAAGAGGCTGGGTGCTCCCGGCAGTTCTGCCACCACTTCCTGGAGTTCATGCAGACTGCAGTAGACGCCCTGAGGCCTCACACACAGAATATGGGGCTGGTCTCTCTCTGGCCCCTGACTCAGAGCCCCAGTCCCTCGGAATTCCCTGGGTGGGAGTGTCTGATACTGGACAGCCCTGTAGACCTCACCTGAGATTCTGCTACTGAAGCGGCTTTCCCCCACTTCCCCAACTGCCACCGCCGCCTGGGGGCGGAGCTCAGCCCCACGCCAGGGATGCACTCACAGGCCTCCGTGAGGACATGAGGGGGCATCTGGTGTGCGGGCGCTTCTGTGCGGGGTGGTGGCAGCCCTGCCCGCCCGCCCGCTCTGGCTCCCTGAGTCTCTCCCACTCGGTTGTTCACAAGTTGTGTCCTTGACAATAAGAGTGTGATCCCTAGTATAGTGCTTCCCTGACTTCTGAGTGGTTTCTTTAATTTTTTCTTAAATATATTTTTATTGATGTCAGATGAAGGAGAGGGAGAGAGAGAAACATCAGTGATAAGAGAAAATCATGGATCGGCCACCTTCTGCACTCCCCACTCGGATCAAGCTCACAACCCGGGCCTGTGCCTTTGACTGGAATCAAACCTGGAACCTTTCAGTTCGCAGGCCGACACTCTACCCACTGAGCTAACCGGCCAGGGCCTGCGTCGCTCCTAATGAATGACTGAACCCAGGGGCAGGCGTGGGAGGCCTGAGTGTGTGATCTGCCTGGCACTGCGGATACTCGGGCTTGCAGCGGACATCAGGTGGCGCTGAGCCCTGCCTCTGCAGTCTGCATGGACTCCAGGGAGCACCCCGCCTCTGACTGGGGGTGTCTAGATCCCTGTACACAGCCCGGTGCAGAGTGGCATTTCTGTTTGGGACGGACCACTGTACGATACCCGAAAGATTCCCATCACCAGTGACCTTACCTGTGTCTCGTGTTTACGAGTATCTTGATAGCATCGCGGTCTCTTATGCTTCATTTACTTTCCGTTTTATGTATAGTAGCGTGCTCACAGGCCCAGAGCCGGGAGCGGGGGCTGGATGGTGCTTATGGCTGGACGTAACACGGCAAACTTCTTTACTAAGTGGGAAGCACACTAACGGTAAATAGTACAGTAAGCATATAACCAGTAACATGGTAGTTTATGTCACTATTCAGTCACAGTACTGTGTGCACGGGATGTGCTGTGCCTTATGTACTGTGCTCATGGATGTGCTGTGCCTTATGTACTGTGCACACGTATGTGCTGTGCCACATGTACTGTGCACACGTATGTGCTGTGCCTTATGTACTGTGCACACGGATGTGCTGTGCCTTATGTACTGTGCACACGGATGTGCTGTGCCTTATGTACTGTGCACACGGGATGTGCTGTGCACATGGATGTGCTGTGCCTTATGTACTGTGCGCACGGGATGTGCTGTGTCTTATTTGCTGTGCCTTAAGAACTATGCACACGGGATGTGCTGTGCCTTATGTACTGTGCACATGGGATGTGCTGTACCTATGTACTGTGCACATGGGATGTGCTGTACCTATGTACTGTGCACACGGGATGTGCTGTGTCTTATTTGCTGTGCCTTAAGAACTATGCACACGGGATGTGCTGTGCCTTATGTACTGTGCACATGGGATGTGCTGTACCTATGTACTGTGCACACGGGATGTGCTGTGCCTTATGTACTGTGCGCACGGGATGTGCTGTGCCTTTATGTACTATGAACACGGGATGTGCTGTGTCTTATTTGCTGTGCCTTAAGAACTATGCACACGGGATGTGCTGTGCCTTATGTACTGTGCACATGGGATGTGCTGTACCTATGTACTGTGCACACGGGATGTGCTGTGCCTTTATGTACTATGAACACGGGATGTGCTGTGCCCTGTGTACTGTGCACACGAATGTGCTGTGTCTTATGTACTGTGCACACAGGATGTGCTGTGCCTTATGTACTGTGCACACGAATGTGCTATGTCTTATGTACTGTGCACACAGGATGTGCTGTGCCCTGTGTACTGTGCACACGGGATGTGCTATGCTTTATGTACTGTGCACACGGGATGTGCTGTGCCCCGTGTACTGTGCACTGTCTTTGAGTTCATGCCTTTCTTCCTATCCCTGTGGTTAGTCCAGGGGCCTCCTTTCTCCTTCCCTCTTGCTCTCCCTGCTGCTTCCTCCTGGGTCCCTGACGGCTGGGTTTGCCTCTGCATTGCCAGGTGCACGGCCAGATGCTGCCTCAGTGGCACCCACCCCGTGCCCTCCTCCTGCGCCGCGTCTCAGACGTAGGGTCAGGACCAGACCCGCGCTGTCCGGAGTCGGGGAGGACAGAACCGCAGGAGCGCCTCTGTGTGTGCATTTAGCCGTCTATTGTCAGATTAGAATTAAAACGAGACATTTATGAAGCTATTCATTAATTTATTGAAATTGTCTGGAACAAACCCATTTCGTGCTCATGTAAACGACAGTTTTCAATGAAAGCTGCTTTACGAAACAAGCAGATTAGCGAGCAGAGCGCCATCGCGCTCATTTGTGGTTTCTGTGACGCCTGCGGACGAGGCGCGGCATCCGTGTCTGCCCACAGCGCTGCTGCGTGTCTGGGTTGGAGCAGCTGAAGAAAATCTGCCCTCAGATTGGGAGTTGGAGAAAGCAGGAGTCCCTTCACGGCACTTTAATTCTTTGATGCTCTACCGACACGTAAACTGGCGATGTCTTGGGTGAGCTCTGTGTGGAGTCTGAAGTCACGGTAGTGAGCTCCCCGGTTCCGTTACAGTAAACGTACCGCTCCATGTCGCAGTGTGGGGGGTAGCTCGCCCGGCTGTTTCTGTGACACCGTTGGCTGGTCGTTTGAGTTCTGTGGCTCCTCCAGACACACTCGACTGAGCAATATCACAAAACCCCGTTAATGCTCCCTCTTATCTTACAAGAAGATTCACAAATGGCTGAAACAACTTTTCCACATTTCTCATTTTCACCCAAAAGCTCACATTTCATCATTAGCAGCCGATCCTGTGAGTTCTTATTCCTGAAGCAGCGGCTTCACTTCACCGACGCGCACCGTCTGCCAGACGCTCCGGGCTGAGCAGCTGCTTCTCTGGACAAACAGCGTCCGGGACGGCGCCGTCGCAGCCCGCAGCGTGTCCCCTGAGTCACAGCCCTCGGGCTGGGCCGTGCGGTGCTGCTCCCGCCGCAGCGATCCTTCCTGATGACTCATCACGGACACCCTGAAGTGAAACTTCATTTTTACTGCTCTCAGAGAGGAGGGGAGAGGGGGAGAGAGAGAAACATCAGTGATGAGAGAGAATCATTGACCGGCTGCCTCCTGCACTGGGGATGGAGCCTGCAACCCTGGCCTGTGCCCTGACCTCCTGGTTCCTAGGTCAGCACTCAGCGACTGAGCCACTGGTGGGCCGGAGAGAATCCAGTGCCCACCAGTACGTTCGGTGCCACTGCTGAGGTGGCGGCAGCTTTCCCCGCGCTGGTGTGGGCATCAGGGCCAGCACACAGGCGGTGAGAGGAGACAGTGCCGGCTCTGACTTGGATGATAACGTTGACCTTCCAGACCCCCTGAAAGGGTCCGTGGGCCGCACGGAGAATCGGTGCCTCCAACCTGTACGCACACCCCTGCCGCCTGCAGCTTTGTTCCCTTCCCTCTGCGCCTCACCTTCCTGACCCGTCCCCTGCTCCCCTGCGTCCCGAGCTGTGGTCCTTTGCCTCTCAGGTGCCTTCCCACCACCGTCGGCGGCCGATGCTCCTCCGCCTTCAGCTGCTCCGGCCTTCGGAGCCGCGTGGGTCACTGCTTTGGTCACTCCCTGTGCGCCCGCCCCTCCCAGCCCCTGCCTCACTCTTCCCGTCTGTAGACTTACCAGGCTCCTGTGGCTCACGGTTCTTAGCCCTCTGCGGCTTAAACGTCCGCATGCACCTATTGAGCCTTCTCAGTTCCAAGTAGCAAAACGCGGACAGACAGGGCATGGCGGAGACGCTGGGCTTCTCCGGAAATGCATGGCGTTAGGTCCAGGCAGGAATCGCTGGCCTCCGTGACCATGGGTGACACCCGTTTCCTCCTCAGGAAACTCCCGGGTTTGTCCGGCTTCTGGGTACAGAAGCCCAGGTCACGGGTTAGTGACCTTGCAGGTGAGAGCAGAGTGGTGCTTGGCTCCTGAGAAGTAATTAGAATGCCTTCTGGGGGCTCCTGACCCACACCCGCCGTCCCCCCTCCACCCCCCCCTCCTCCACCCCCCCACCTCTGCAGGAATGGGGAGGGCTGGTGAGAGGCTGTCACGCAGAGCTGGATGGGACGCACCTCCCGAGAGAGAGAAGCAGCACCTCGCATCGACTACCACGTGTGTAAAAACCTCACCGGAGGCTCTGGGCCCTGAACTTAAACAATTCTCGTACCACCACAACAGGAGGCCTAACCTGTGGGTGAATCCGGCACACGGGCGTTTGGAGGGAGGCGCGCTGCAGGGCTGCCGTCTGCCGTTTAATTAGAGGAGGAGCAGGAGCGGGTGACAAAGATGGTTCCAAAGGTGGCCGACGTTCCTCCAATCCTGAGGTCCTGACGCCGGGAGCCACAGCCGTGCTAGGTGCATCCGGCGTTCCGCCTGTGATTTGTGCTCAGAAACAATTGGGCTCATGTTGGCTTATGAAATGCATAACTTTCCAGCCTCTTCTCAAGCTGGTGGCTCAGTTCACAAAGCCATGAGCAGCACACAATTTTATGTAAGTGGCGTGTGAGCTCCACAGCGGTGGCCTGGCTTTGGTGGTGACTGAGCTCTTACCCTGTGGCCAGCAGGCAGCCAGATGCTCGGGAAGGAGCTGCTGAGTCGGACTGTCCCGAGAATCTGTTGTCAGATTCAAAATGTTAGCGAAGATCTGAGCTGGGAGGATGGAATGACACTCAGCCATCTGCTTTGGGGCTTGCGTCTTTGTGACACTCCTGAGCCTGATTAGAGAGCAAGTTCTGGAACCAAGAATTACTTAAAACATTTGTGCAGTCCTCGCCAGGGTGGCTCAGTGGATAGCGTGTCAGCCTGCAGACTGAAGGGTCCTGGCTTCATTTCCGGTCAAGGGCATATGCCCGGGTTGTGGGCTCGATCCCCAGTAGGGGGTGTGCAGGAGGCAGCCAGTCAATTTTCTCATCATTGATGTTTCTCTCTCCCCCTCTTCCTTCCTCTCTGAAATCAATAAAATAAGTTAATAAAAGAGATTTGAGCAAACAGTGGCAGTTGGAACTTGAAAGCGACATAATATGTAGCTATACACATTTTCCACTAGTAAAGAGTCTTTGGTTAGGCAACTGACCAAGGTTTTTTTTATTATTATTATTTTATCCTCACACAAGTATGCATTTTTATTGATTTGAGAGAGAGAGGAAGGGGGAGAGAAGAGGGAGAGAGAGAGAAACATCGGTTGGCCACCCTAACTGGGACTCGCACCCTTTCGGTGCATAGGATGACACGCCAACTACCTTGAGCTGCCTGGCCAGGCAAAGCCATCTTCTCTTGAAGGATACTCCCAGAAAGTAGGGCTTACAGTGAAAGCTTTAAAAACCCTTTGCATCTGTATGTAGAATGGGGTCAGGTTCTAGGTTCGGATCATTATAAATGGAGTTTCTCCTACGTGAATGTCTGGAGAGACATTGGAAAGTCACGTGGGACAGTTCCGGGTGTGGGACTGTTCTGAGCAGCCCGTGAAGTGCCAGCGAGGCCTCCCAGTGAATGTGACAACCACAAAAGCCATGCATAGTTCCAGTCACCGCTGCGGAATGACACACACCGCTGAGAACCACTAACTAATGGGATCTTGGCAGGTTAAAGATATTACAAAATTTTGCATGAACATTTAAAAAATCACTTACATAATGAAAGAATTTCAACACAGAAGAACCATTGCCTGAAACCTCCCTACCCAATGTCAGCTGCGAGATTTTGTTCTCTGTTCCCTTTGCCTATTTTTGTTATTTCTCTCTTACAGGTAACTTTTTCCATTAAAAAATGGAATCATTTTACTTGGCTTGATTTTATCTAATTCATGTATCTTTTTTAAATAACAAAATCATTTTTATTTTTATTTGGTTGTAAAATTAGCACAATCTCATGTTACATGCAAAGAAACACGTACTTAATGTCTTTTTAACCTTAAAAGTGGTGCTAACTGGGTGGAGGGAGCCCAGAGCTTGGAGCAAGTAGTGGCCCTCAGTGTTCTGGCCTCTGTCAGGTGCGGGCGATGATGATGTGAAGTTCCCGCCCTGGGGCCGAGGGCCAGGGGCGCGGGCGGGAGGGGATGGGGGGCGCGGAGGGCATCCCTGCCGGCCTGGCTGACCCTCAGTGGCTGCAGGTTCTGGAGCAGGGTGGGTGCCTGTGGGCCATTAATCCATTAAACAAATGGTGGGAAGAAACACTGTATTTTGTTGGACTGTGAATAAACTTAGTTTCCTTTCTATCATGGCTATTTACCTTCCTCACAAGTAAACAGCTGCATTAATTACTATGGCAAGCCTCAGCAATGTTGCCCCAAATGAGATCCTTTCTTAGTTGGAATAGAGAGACTTCCGAAGCTCTGGCACACCCGATGTATTTATGTCTGGCTGCAGCGGACGTGGCTGTTCCTCTGCTCCCCCTGCGGGCCGGTGGTTCGGTGGGCTTAGGTGTTCCCTGCGGGAGCCGCTCCGTCCTCCAGGGCTGGGGAAGGCTGGCGTGAGTCCCCGCGCTCATCGGCCCCTTTGAGACCTCTGTGTAGTGTGGCTTTCTTTCACTGTGGACCTTATTCTTCTGCAAGTTTGTTTCCAGCTGTTAAGGCTCAAGATTTAGTTGCTCAGTTTCCTTGAATGACTTACTTTATGATTGGAATTTTGAAAAACATAATTTTAAAAATGATTTGAGTGTTTTTGGAGAGTTTTGGTTTTATTTTATTTTATTTTTTAAAAATATATTTTATTGATTTTACACAGAGAGGAATTGAGAGGGACAGAGAGTTAGAAATGTCGATGAGAGAGAAACATCGACCAGCTGCCTCTTGCACACCCCGCACTGGGGATGTGCCCGCAACCAAGGTACATGCCCTTGACCGGAATCGAACCCGGGGACCCTTCAGTCCGCAGGCCGACGCTCTATCCACTGAGCCAAACCGGTCCTGGCAGTTTTGGTTTATTTTAAAAAATATATATATTATTGATTTCTTACAGAAAGGAAGGGAGAGGGACAGAGCTAGAAACATCGATGAGAGAGAAACGTTAACCCCGCCTCCTGCACACCCCCCACCGGGGATGTGCCCGCCACCAACGTACATGACCCGAACCAAACGTGACACCCCTCAGTCCGAAGACCAACGCTTTATCCACTTGGCCAAACTGGTTTCGGCGAGCTTTGGTTTCTGAAGGCCTGAGCAGGCGTCCCGCGGCATCCGCCGGCCTGAGGTCCTGGGGCAGCAGATCCCCCCGGGCCTCCCTCCTCACTCCCCCACTGCCTAGGAGAGGCTGGGGCCTAGGGTTTCTGGGGAACCCTTTGTGCTTCCCAAGATACTGGAGTTACCAAGTGGCCCGGTGCACGGACGAGGCTCATTGAAGGGAAATGAAGAAATATTTAACACGCTTTCCTTGACAACTCAGAAACTCCAGGTACCGCCCGTCACGGCCCTCCTCATTGCCCTCCCTCCTCCCTGTGGGGAGTGGGTGCTCACACTCGCTGGTTTCTCCCGTCGCAGAAGGTGAGCTCCCGGGGGCGGACGCTCCGGCCCTCCTGCAGTCCTGCCCTTGGCCGGCCTGGCTGGGGGCTGGGGTTGGGTCGGTGCCACACTCCAGCCAGCCGCTCTGCTCCCACGCTAAGCTGAGCATTCAGTGCCAGGTGTCCTTTGCAGAAAGCTTTCCTGGTTTACCAAAGCTGCAGGTTTCCTTCGAAGAAATGAGGAAGGAAAGCGGTTCCTTTGCCATTGCTGTGGGGTGTCCTGGCTCCTTTGTGAATATATGGGAGGTGTGGCTCCTGACCTTCCACCCCAAGGGGCAAAGGTGAGGACTGAGGACGGGCGTGACTGCCTCTTCCTGCCCAGGGCTCCTCCTTCACATTCCTCCCGAATACCGAATACCGCGGACGTTCTTGTCCTGCAGTGAGAAGATTGTGAGATTACACCCTCTCTGTTCACTCTTTTTAAAGCCCTTCCCGAACCCAGCCGAGCCTTCGGACAGCTTTGTGTGTGTTCCCCTGGGTCTGTGTGCATCGCATTTCCTCGTGGCCCAGTGACGTGCAGACGCTCTGTGACTCCCGCTGCTCTTTAAATTCCTCCTGCAGAGACTCCTTGTGCTGGCTCACTGAATGCTGGTTTTGGTCACCACTGTCCTGACAGCTTTAGTATTTTAGTTTTAGCTTCTCCTCATTAGAGAGCACCTCAGTGGTGCTTTAACTTGTAACCAGTCGGTGCAAAGGAATGGTCTTTCATTTTTGCTTTAAGTGTTTTCGTGGTATAGTTTTTGGAGTGTAGAGTTTTATAGCTGTTTTCTTTGTGGATTATACATTTCTTAAAGATAAAATTTAAAAAAATCACATAGCTTTCTCCTTGAAATGGTATTTTATTAATTGCAGTGACTCTTCCTGTCTTTGTGATTATTTTGTAGGTCCTTCCTCGCCCCTTTGTTGTTAAGCTCTTTATTGTAGGTGTATTCCCTATAGCGTGGCTTGCTCTCTTTTTACAGTAGCCTTTTTTTATCCTCACCCGAGGATATGCTTATTGATTTTAGAGAGAGGAAGAGATAGAGAGAGAAAACACACACACACACACATCGATGTGAGAGAAATATCATCCATTTGCCTCCCGTACTCACCCTGACCGGGATCAAACCCGCAGCCTGGGTGTGTGCCGACCTTCGGTGCCAGGGTGGTGCTCAGCCAGCGGAGCCAGCTGGGGGCCCAGCAGCCCGTTACTTAGCAGATGCTGTATTCTTTTGCATGTTACTGTTTCTAAAGCAAATACTTCTAATGTAAAGTATACTTTGTAAAATTTGTGATGTAATTGATAGATACATGACATCATGCTAGTGTCAGGAGTGCAGCCTGGTGCGGTTACAGTTCATCTGTTCCAAAGGAAGGGGCAGGTGCCAGTCCTCCGGGCACTTCCTGTTCATGCCCAGGGTTTCTCCCCCGGCCTCCTGGAAGGGTCCCTCCAGGAAGGGCATTTCTCTCGTGGCTGAGGCCGAGAGGAGCTCCGGACGCCTGAACCTAGCACGCGCCCCGGACCAGAGGAAGCCACGGCACCGGCTGGTGACTGCCCGGTGAGGGGACCGGGCTGGCCGCCTCCCCCTTACCGGACAGGCCCGTGGGAAGGATGGAGTGGCAGCCGGCGGAGGGCACGTTTCCCTGCTCCGGGCGGGTTGTGGGGGTGTAGTCGGTGTGGGAATTAGCGCTGCTGAGCCCTGCTGCAGCGCCATCCAGTCTCCCGCCATCTCCCTCACAACAGGAGCTGTTTCTCACCGTCATGCCCCTGGTGGCTCATTCCCGGACGAGACGGAAGTGGATTCCTTGCTCCTCTGGTGGCTGTGCTGCTGCTGCTGCTCCGGCGCCACGCCAGGCCCAGGCAGGGCAGGGCCTCGGCGGCAGGAAGTGCCTCGGCCGGGCCGGGAGCAGGGTCCGCAGAGCGGGGCAGCAGGTGCTTCCCAGCCACTCTCCGTCCGCAGTGCGCTTTTGGACGAGGTGGCTGTCCAGCAGCGGGCCGTTGTTACAGGGCATTTCAAGCTGGAGCCGGGGCAGGCAGGAAGACTGCAGCTCCGTCCTCAGCACTTCGCCATGAGACTGACTGGCTCTGTCCCCACGTGGGCTCTGGTGTGCACTAGCTGCCTCCTCGTGCTTGCTGGGCGAGTGGACAGAGCTGACAACAGGAAGAAGCCCTTCTCAGTGCGGTTAGCGCCCTTGCCGCCTAGCAGAAGCAGGCGTTACAGTGGGTCCTGTGAATCTGTGACCACTGCTGATAATACTTACTGTGTATCCCACTGTATTTCTGGTTCCTTTTTGTTGTCCTTCTAGTGTTTGAACATCGTCAATGTTTATAGTCTTACTATAGAGGCCCCGTGCATGAAAATTCATGCACTCGGGGGTGGGGGACCCCTCAGCCTGGCCTGCGCCCTATCACAGTCTGGGACTCCTCGGGGGCTGTCCACCTGCTGGCTTAGGCCCGCCTCCCAGGGGATGGAAGCAGTCACACATCCCTCTGGCTGCCCCGGAGCACTGTGGGCCTAAGCTGCAGTGGGACAGCCTTAGTGCTTCCAGGAGGCGGGAGAGGCTCCCGCCATTGCTCCCAGGTAGCCCTCAGCCCGGCTGTGGTTGAGTGGAGCTCCCCCTGAGGGAGTGCACTGACCACCGGAGGTGCGGGGGTTGGGGGGCGGGGGAGTGGGCAGCTTCTACATTGAGCGTCTGCCCCCTGCTGGTCAGTGCCCATCATAGTGACCCGTCGTTCCGCCAATAGGGTCAGTTTGCATATTACCCTCTTATTATAGAGGAGGATTGTAATCACTAATTTTTCTTCCTTTTGCATTCTCTCTTGCTTAACCTATAAGGCTGTGAATAACAATTGGAAGTGCCATATAGGACAGAAATGAGGATTATAAGGTTAGTTCTAACTTTCCCTCATTCTCTTTCTCCCATCATGACTCTGTTCCCCCCAGGAACGTTCACTCTGTCTGTCCACTGGGGTTCCACCCCGCCCTGAACCCCTCCACCCGGCAGGAGGGTGAGGGAAGGGGCTGCAGGTGGCAAAGCACGGGGGAGGGGGAGGTGATTCTCGGACATCAGCCCCGGAGAGCCAGCTGTTGTCTTCCTTTGTTTGCCTTTTTCTTCTTTTACTCAAGTCATCACTCTTTGTATCTTGGGATCGGCAGTCTTTGGAATGACCTCAGTGCTACGTTGGTTGTAGTCCTGTTGCCTCTGTGACTTCCTCTGGGCGCGGCCCTGCCTGCCCTGCGCAGAGGGCCCTCTGGAAGGTCGAAGCGTTTTTAGTCAGCGACAGGCTTTCTGGGAGCGACTGACCTGCTGTAAGCGCGGCGCCTCGCTCTCGGGGTCGTAGGTCACGCTGAGCCGGGAGGTCCCAGGCCCCCGCCCAGAGATGCCGTGTCCGCTGTCTCCGCGGAGATCTGGACCCGCTTCGTCTCCCGCAGGCACAGGCTGCGTTCCTCAGCGTTACTAACGGTGCTGCTGGGCTCCGTTTACAGAGCCTGGGCACGGCCGGACAAGGGGCCGTGACGATGACATGATTAAGCTAACTGCTTCTTAGACTCTGCAGGGACCCCTGTGCTCACTGTAAATTGGCTGAAATCCCTCCCCAGTGTGGCCGGGAGCAGTGGCCCGTGTCTGGGTTTTGGTGAATTTCTCTAATTTTTGTAGTTGCTGTCCCTTCTAGAAAGGTCCCCTCTGCCAGGCGGGCGGGCGTGTGAGGAGGACAGCTTACTGCTGAGTTTGCTGGAGGAGGAGAGGGAGGGCGGCCCAGGGAACGCCTGCTGGGGACCCTGTGAGCCGTACGCAGCCTTCATTCCCCACCGTGACTTCGTCTTAGCTGTCCTGTTCTTTAAAAAAAAAAAATATTTTTATTGATTTTACACAGGAATTGAGAGGCATAGAGAGTTAGAAACATCGATGAGAGAGAAACATCGACCAGCTGCCTCTTGCCCACCCCTGACTGGGGTTGTGCCCGCAACCAATGAACATGCCCTTGACCGGAATCGAATCCAGGACCTTTCAGTCTGCAGGCCGACGCTCTACCACTGAGCCAAACCGATTTCGTCTTAGCTGTCCCGTCCTGCTAATGCACCTCGAGGAATCCGGTCCGCAGCGCTGTGGCTGCTTAGAGAGATGTGCTGACGCCCTGGGGAGACTGCCTACCAGCCCAGCGCAGCCGCCTTTCAGAGGAGGGTCCGGTTAAGGCTGCTCGCCGGCCCCACGTGGGCCTGGCCTGGCGGGTGCTGGTGTCGGGGGGACCGCGGTCCTGGGGGAGCGCACCCGAGGGCTGCTCCGCTGGACAAAAGCCGGGCGGGGCTTGGGCCCTTTGGCTGCAGTTCTTAGCGCTGGGCTTCCTGAGCGTGGGAGAAGGGATTTATGGGATGTTTATTGAGGTACTAAGGTACGTTGTTAACAGCTTAATTTAGTTCGCTCTAAGTTTAGCTCTTAGGCACTGTGTAAAAGATAGTGTGACATTTGCTCAGCGTTATTCAAAGCCTGGGTTTTTGGGTAAAAGTTTCCCTAGAGAATCCCATAATTTCCTTTAATTATTTCAGAAAGAGCATCTGTTACCGGGAAAAGAATAAAGAGGGACAGTCATCCTTTTAAACTTGGCCCAGCGGCAGCCACACATACGGGAGAAATCATACTACCCGGAGACGGGCCGTTCTTCGTCAGGCGCTCGCTCTGGGAGCCGCAGAGAGCCTACGCCCCCCACTGTTCTCACTCTGAGGAGTTTAACATCCTGCCATGTTTCTTCCCAATTCCCAGCCGAGAGACTCCTCCTGAGTCGGCAGCCCGTAGAAATAAATGGGCTAATTCAGAGGCCTTCACTTTCTTCTTTTTCTCTATTTAACCCTTTATTTTGAAAATGTAAATCGTGCGCAGCTGAGGGGGTGGGGGCGGAGAGCCCTGGAACCGTGCATTTCCCAGCTCCCTCCAGGAGCTGAGAGCGCCTGGCCGCCTGGTCCCCCTGCCCCCGGCCAGCTCTGTGGTCGGAGCCCCCTCGCAGGGACCGGTTCCCTCAGGAGCTGCCTTTGATCGGCCAGAGGAGCCTTTCCCTCTTGGCACCCGCACAGACTGTGCACGGAGACAGGCTGGCATTGAGGCGCTCACCTTTTCAGAAAGGAGCTCTGCTTTCTTCAGGTTTCTCTTCTTTCAAACGAGGGCGAGGTTTTGAAGTTCTTATCTGCTTAGGAATTCCTGTGGCAAGTTCAGGTTTAGTCACCAGTAGCTGTTTTGGCTGCGCCTTATCTAAATGGAAGGCAAGAAGGAATTACTCCACCCAGCCTTGCACTGAGAAGAAGTTAGATGTGTTGGGTATATTTAGGAAGTGCCCCTAACGCTGTAATAATATACCAGCTTTTAAAGGGGCCTCATTGTAGCAGCTCTTAGGAAGCACAAATAAAACACTTACAGGTGATCCTTTTCCTAGCCTTCACTGGGACAATTGAATTCCTATTTTGAGTCAAAATAAAAACGTCTTTTAAGTACCTGGGATCTGCAAGTTTGGCTGGCGCACCCTTTGGGGCTGACCCTATCGGGTTCCCGGGCCAGGGCGGCCTCTGGGCGCTGACCTTGACTCTGAACTGAGCTCCCTTTGTCCTTGGAAGGAGGCATCGAGTGGCCAGCTCCCTGGTCCGCTGAGGAGTGGAGTTTTCACTTTTCTCTGTGATTTATAACTTCCAAGTGGCTTTAATAAGCGTCACGTTTCTCAGTTTACTTCTAAAAATAGATTCGACGGGTTAAATAGAACGACGTGTTCCTTCTGAAACGAAAGCTGATTTCACCTTCGTTGTGAATTCTTAGAGCTCAGTTCTGGGACACGAAACACTGTCCTGCTCGGTGGCAGGCTCCGAGGGGGCCGTGGCTCGCTGTGCGCCGGACCCGCGTCTGACGGGTAGGGTGGTGTGTGTTTCCTTCCAGCTCCACCGGAGTGACGTGCAGCCCGCCTAGTTCGCAGGAGTGTAGTTAGTATTATAATTAGATTTATTTATTTTTTTAAATTTGCAACAACGTGTGCGCTGCTCACTGGCGGGTGCTGCTTCCGAGCGCGGGGTGCCTCACCGCCTGTCCTGTCCCGGCCCGGTGCTGGCGGCCTGTGCCAGACCCAGGTGATGGGTTTCTCCCCGCGGCCTTGCGGGTCCCGGAGGCCACTGCTCAGCCTCTCCCCCTCCCGCCTCTGTCTCTGAAGCCTGTGGGATTTTACACGCGGCAGCTACAGAGTGCCCAGCCTCACCGGGCGGGCGCTCCAGGCACCGGGTTTCACAGTGAGCTGGTCTCGGTACCTGTACGGCTGGATGTTTCTCCCTGCCCTCAGTTGGGGGAGCAGTTTTCAGGGGAACGGGACTCTCTCTCAGGGTGTCTTTGTTACATTATTATGTTGACTTACTCAAAGGGGCAGTTTTTGTTATATTTGGAAACAAATTAGCTTTTTAAAAAAATATATTTTTATTGATTTCAGAGAGGGAGGGAGAGAGAAACATCAGTGATGAGAGAGAATTATCGATCAGCTGCCTCCTGCATGCCCCCCACTGGGGATCCAGCCCGCTGACTGCAATCACATCATGATCTCCTGGTTCATAGGTCAACTCTCAGCCATGGAGCCAGGCCGGCCTGGCGAGCGAATGAGCTTGTAAGCACCAATAGGACGGCAGGACAGCGTTCCAAACTTCTGGGTGGGGACAGCTGTAGGGCTTACAACATGTCTCATGTCAAATGGGGCTGGCATCCTGCGGTAACTGCTGCTTCTAAGGCCCTTAAGAAACAGTAACAACATACTTTGGTCCTGAGCAAATAAAATAAACACCGCCTCTGAGGTTATACTGAATCCGTTTGATTTTAAGGCCAACTAAATAAAGTCTGCTTCTCAGCAAAACTTGTGCTGGGTGCAGATAAAGAGAAACCTCGTAAGCATTTTGATGTTTGCTTCCAAAATAGCAAATTTCTGGAATGCGATCACCTGTTTTAATCCCCAGCCTTTCTCCTGAAAAGCCACCTCAGTGTTTGGCTTCCTCGGGGGGCGTTTCTGTCGCACTCCGGGCCCGGGAACTGGTTGCAGATGGCATGGCTGCCGTGATGCCGGGAGGTTCGGGAGCGGGCTCGTTTGTGTTGTATTCCTTGGAAGACGTGGGGGGCATCATCAACCATTAAAACCATAGCCCGCTGCTTCCACTCAGGAGAGCTGAGATTGCTTCCTGAGCATCCGTAGGACACACAGTAGCAGGGATCTGCTAAAGGCAAACAAAGACGCCTCAGTGTCTAGACGCGGGTGACCCTTGAGGTGACAGATCCACGTGGAACCCCCAGAGCTTACTCCCTCCCCTCGTTCTACCCCCATTCCTCCCGCACACCGTGTTTGTGTGCCTGCAAGGGCCAAACCATGGCAAAGGTGCTGGCAGTTCAAAAGGAGTCTTGCCCGATCAGTGTGGCTCAGTGGTTGAGCATTGACTCCGAGCCAAGGGGTCAGGGCACAGGCCCAGGTTGCAGGTTTGATCCCCAGTGTGGGGTGTGCGGGAGGCAGCTGTTCCGTGGTTCTCTCTCATCGTGGATGTTTCTCTCTCTCCCTCCCCTCCCTTCCTCTCTGAAGTCAATAAAAACATAAGAAAAAAAAGCCTTACTCCGAAGCGACCATGGTCTTGTCCAGGAAACAGAACAGGTACAGCAGCTCTACCTTTAGGCTTAGAGCATGCCAGGGACACGGGGAAGTCCGCCAGGCACTGCTCCTTGTAGAGCAGCCTCGGTGAGTTCTCCGTGTTGTCAGAGAAAAGTTACAGTGACACGTTGCATGGCGGGAAGGCTTTGTTCGAGACTCGTTGCCATGGAGAGGGACGGGACTCACCTCTGAATGAGGAAGTGGGGTTTGCAGGCAGGGAGCAGGCGCGGGGGTCCGTGGATGGAAATCACTCAGAGGAGACCGCCGGGGGGGACTCTGCTGAAGGACCTCGCAGGGTTTGGGGTGTAAATGTGAAAGGCTGGGGATGAGGGACTTGATCAGGGGCTGAGTATGATTAGATTGTAGGGGCCTGGGCTGTTCCCTGGAATCTGAGGAGATTCTGGCTACAGCGGGCTGACAGACTAAAGCACGGAGAGCCTTTGCCAGTAAGGTTCAGGGCAGATACATCCGTGATTGCATTTGGCAGATAGAGAACTCAGGCTGAGAAACAATCTGAGCCACTCCCAGAAGCTGTACAGCCAGTCAGTGCGAGAGCCGGCGCTCTGGCTTTCCACCGGAGGCTGGGTCCGTGGTCACAGCCCGGTCTGCGCCCGCCCGCACCCTAAGCGGACTCCGCGAGCCGCTGGGCAGCAGCGTGCCTCTGTCGTGGGTGACCGGGCCTTGCCGTCCGTGCTGCCGCGGCCGTGCTCCCTGCGGCCGTGCTGCCTGCGGTCCGTGCTTCGCCGGAGCACGTGCTCGGCCTGCAGTGCAGAGTGACTCCTGCCTGCTAGCAGCGCGATGAGGCCTCAGTTTGGGTGCCTGTTCAGCGACAAACGGTGCCGGCCGGCTGTCCCTCCGATGGCCTGAGGATTTGCACCCCGAACCCTGGGAGGACTTTCGCAGAATGCCCCCACTCTGGCCGCCGCCTCTCTGACTTTCCACCGATGGTCTGATACGTGTGCAGCTGATCGCCACTCAGATGTCTGCGTCTCACCTCTTGAGATACAGCCACCGAAGGAAGAAAATGTAAAACTTAGGAGTTCAGATGTTCTGGACATCAAAGGTGATTTTGCACAGTAACCAATAATGTATGTCATCGCAGAACCCTTCCAATGTGGCTGAGTTACCAGCAAGCTTTACAGATGGCGGTAAGTGAAAGATGACCATTTTTGTGTGATTTTACCCAGTTGGCCAAGGAACATGAAAATTAAACAGCCCATGCGGGGGCTGGCTCAGCGGTGTGCACAGAGGGCAGGGTCAGTAGCACTGACGCCTGGCTCTTTAGCTCAACGACATGTGGCTCTGCCTGCCAGCTGGGCGTGGTCTCTGTCCGGCATCTCCTCCGTCTCCTCGTCCCTTTCCGTTCCTGCCAATCACAGCTCCTGCCTAGTCAGCCCTCGGATGCATTTGGAATGTTACCTGGTGCTGACCATGCCCTTCCTGCTGTCCTTTAGTCCAGAACGCTGCTCCCCACGTAGTCCACCCGCTCCTGTTCCAGCCCTCACGCCGCCTCCCAGGCTTGTCCTCCCTCCTCTGGGCTGTCACAGTCCAGGGAAGGCCGCAGGGCTCTCTCATGGGATACAGTGTATATGAAAGTAGCAGCTCTCGTTGGATACAGTGTGTATGAAAGTAGCAGCTCTCGTTGGATACAGTGTATATGAAAGTAGCAGCTCTCGTTGGATACAGTGTGTATGAAAGTAGCAGCTCTCGTTGGATACAGTGTGTATGAAAGTAGTGGCTCTCGTTGGATACAGTGTTTATGAAAGTAGTGGCTCTCGTTGGATACAGTGTATATGAAAGTAGCGGCTCTCGTTGGATACAGTGTGTATGAAAGTAGTGGCTCTCATTGGATACAGTGTATATGAAAGTAGTGGCTCTCGTTGGATACAGTGTATATGAAAGTAGCGGCTCTCGTTGGATAGTGTGTGTATGAAAGTAGCAGCTGTGAATTGTTGCACACGTTGTAAATGTGGATGATAATATTTACAACACTTTATATACAAGTTTTAATGTTTTGGCCTATTTTCTTTCAGTGAACTTTTTTTTTAATCCTCACCTGAGGTTATATTTCTATTGATTTTTAGAGAGGAGGGGAGAGAAAGAAGCAAACATTGATGTAAGAGAGAAACACTCATCAGTAGCCTCAGCTGAGGATTGAACCCTGAAGCTAGGTTTCCTGGCTGGGAACTGAGCTGCAGCCTTGTGCTGTGTGGGACGGCGCTCCAACCAGCTGTGCCACCTGCAGGGTGGTATTTTTTAAAAACAAACTTGGTGGGCATAATACCTTATATAAAGTTCTGTACTTAAATATATATATATGTATGTATATTCCCCCCTTCCCCTTGATTTCAGAGAGGAAGGGCGAGGGAGAGAGAGAGAAACATCAGTGATGAGAGGGAATCATTGATTGACTTTCTCCTGCACGCCCCGCGCTGGGAATTGAGCCCACAACTCGGGCTCGCGGGCCTGTGCCCTGACGGGGAATGGAACTGAGACTTCCGACGCTCAGCCCCTGAGCCACGCTGGCCAGGCCTCCTCCTCCTCTGGGCGCCTGTCTGGCCGCAAGCACATGCTCTCGGAGGGAGGGGCTGCGGCAGTTACACTCCCACCCGCAGTGCGAGGGCCCCTGCTATCGGTGAGAGTGGAGATCGGCGATAATGAACGTACTTATGTGGAGGCTCACTTCATTCCTTGGTGGTGAGCTTTCCAAGTTGGGTTGACCTTAAGTAAATTGGTTCAAATTCCCAAGTAAAATTTCCCTTTTCTCAAAAACTTTACAACACTCATTTCAAAAGTCGGGAAATAAAGGAAATAAGAAAAGCTTTGTCAAAAAGGGAGTAAAAGGTTCATTTTATAATGTCTGGATCTACATGAATATTAATCAGTGAAAATATTAAATGATTAACTTTACTTCCCTTCAGTAACAATAGTTATCTTTTCAGAAATCTTTTGCATGTTTTTTGGAATGGTAACACTTAATAGCTGTAATAGATTTCACATATTGGAATGAAATGCACCACTTTCCAGTGTGCAAACGTGCCTAGATCTCAATTCTCCATAAGTGAATCATAATCCACATGTTGAGTATAAAAAGTGGCTTCTATAAAATTCTTATATTATGAGAAGTTAAAATCTTTTTAAAGAAGATGCAAAATTGAGAAAATCTGGATTTCTTTTCTTTCCAGCTTTATTCCAGATCACAGTATATTCATGATTTTTAACAGAAACTTCCAAGCTTCCACTCTGTATTTAAAAAATATATATATATATATATTATTGATTTTTTTACAGAGAGGAAGGGAGGATAGGAAGTTAGAAACATCGATGAGAGAGAAACATCGATCAGCTGCCTCCTGCACACCCCCCACTGGGGATGTGCCTGCAACCAAGGTACACGCCCTTGACCGGAATCGAACCTGGGACCCTTCAGTCCGCAGGCCGACGCTCTATCCACTGAGCAAACTGGTTTCGGCCACTTTGTATTTCAATGGTACGTTTGGGGCTACTTAAAAAACAAAAAAGAACGGGAGTGAAACCCTCAGTAAATGACGACCGGGATTCTGTTCAGCTTTTCTCTTTTTTTCTTGGGCTTCAATATATGTTGGTGTGTCTCAGTCACGTGACTTGACCCTGCAGCTCTGAACGGGCCTTCTGATGCTAATGCCATCGAACTGGTTCTTAGCCATAAGACTTCCTGGCGGTGCCAGTGCCGCCCTGCAGGGAGGTCCCTGGTCACCTCGCAGGGCGCAGCTGGTTTTGTCACTGCCTGCGTGGTTGTTTTCGCTCACTCGTGACCCTGACCTTCCTCGATTCTGCAGGAAGGCTCTCTGCGGACTTTCCCGCTCCTCACAGTTAGAAATAGTCTTCAGCCACGTCCCATCACTGCGGGTCAGGTGGTCAATAGGCGGCGTGTAGGTTTCCTTCACCTGCTGAGCAGGCAAGCACCTGCCGGTCCTCAGCAGAGATCCTAAGAGGTTGAACGGGCCTCCCCCACACTCCCCTCGCTGGCAGGGAGGCGCCTGTGGGGCAGGCGGTGTAGCTGCCGTGTCGCCCGGTGTGGCCCAGAGCCGGAGGAGGTCAGAGATGGCAGTGACGCCGGGGTCTCGGGGTGTGTGTGTGTGTGTGTGTTACGAGGGCTCACCAGCAGCAGATGTGTGTGGATGAATATGCTCACATGTAGAGCATGTTAAAGTGCCGGCACATGGTGGCTTTTCATAGAGCGTGCATGTGTCTCACCTTGTTGACCACGATCTGTCCACTCCGGGAGCGGCTCCGGCTGCAGCGATGGCTGGAGCGGGTGCCCACGCGGCAGGCGACGCTGGCTGCTCGGCACGGCGGCTGCTTTCGAGTAGCTTCTCCTTTTCTAAAGCGGAAGGCTTTCTCTGGCCTCCTCCCTGCCCTGCCTGGACCACGGTTCTGGGGGTGAGCTGAGAACCCAGCTCTGGATGCTGGCTGTACTGGAGGGTCCACATCAGTTACCCCGAGAAAAGGGGGCAGGAGAAGCCAGAACGCTGAGAGGATTCTTGTGCTCATTGTTAACGTTTGCCTGTAAGTGTGCATGTGCTTGTCATCGTGAAGAATCAGGTATTTGGAAGAAATCCTTCAGATCATGTGTGTGATCTGTATGTGTGACCATATAAATCACAGCACCAGTGGCATCTGTCTCCCATCCCCGAGCTCATTACACGTTTCATGTGATAAAATGAGTGTTTTCGAGAGATTTTGAGGTTTTGATCACTTAAACATTTCTATTTGAGAAGGCATTGAAAGTTTGTAAAGTTGAAATAGGTGAAAGTTATACAGTTTGATTATTAATTTGGCTGATAATCTTGAAGTTCCCTAAGTTTCATATTTAAAATAAAATTTTGATCTGAACTGACCTTTTCCCTAAAATTATTGTTTAGTATTTGATTCGGGGTGATCCGCTCTCTCCATTATTTACTTTTCAGCTTTTAGTACCTTGAGATAATGTTTTATTCATAATGACCCTCTTGAAATGCACCCTTCTGGAGGAAATAAGGCCCTCACTCACTGCATTGAAGCCTGAAGGACGCTCTCGCCTGTGCTGTGGGCGTCGGAGCCTGTATGGTTACCTCGCTTAGGCCAGCGGTCGGCAAACTCATCCGTCCACAGAGCCAAATACCAACAGCACAACGATTGACATTTCTTTGGAGAGCCGAGTTTTTTAAACTTAAACTTCTTCTAGCGCCACTTCTTCAACATAGACTCGCCCAGGCCGTGGTGTTTTGTGGAAGAGCCACACTCAAGGGCCAAAGAGCCGCATGTGGCTCATGAGCCGCGATTTGCCGGCCGCGGGCTCAGTCAGACCCTCTGGGTGACTTGCTCTCAGGATCCCGCAGTGGCTCCGCTCAGCTGGTGTCCAGGTGGGAATAAGCTGAATTACAGGTGAAAATAAGCGGAATTATTTGCACTCAGCTCTTACCGGGGCCTCCTTGGTTTCTGTGCCCCATTTTGCAACATTGTAGCAGCGTTTGGTTTGCCCTCTCCCTGATGAATGCCTCCTCTCCACCGGTCAGTAAGGGTCCTTGAGCAGAAGGAGGGGGGCTCTGCCTGTGAGCCCGGTGGGTAGAGATCCTGGTGTTTCTCTCGGTGGAAAGGGAGCGGCAGTTAATGGGCCCGTCAGGCTGAAATGCCAGGCGGTGTTGCCCAGTGATGCGCTGACAGCTGGCCTGGTCTGCCCCTCTCAGCTCCGGCCCCTGCCTCCTCCCTCCCTAACGACAGGACTCGGAGGAATGCGTTTGCTTTCAGAGGGCAGAACCGGCAGCGCCTCTTTGGACTGGTCCCAGGCTCTCCTTTAATGGGGGGAGGGTCCCCCGGCAGTTTAAAACCTCCCTGAGAGCAGGCTGTGCATCCCCGCAGGCCATCCTCCACTTCCCTCAGCCGCACGCGGAGGAGCCGCGGCCCGGCTGCAGACACAGCGGCGTTGATCGGCTCGGCTATATGTCTGGTGTGTCAGTTCCTTTGTGCGTTTATTGCTCGGCTCTCAGCCCTTTTCTCTGGGTTTCCAAAGGGCTCTGTGGACCGCCCGCCCTGGGCGTGACCCCGCAGCGGAGTGGGTGTGAAGCAGGCGCGCTCTTCTCGTCCTTTCTCTTCCTCCCAGACTTTTCTTAAACGAAAAGAGGCTTCCTCCCCCTTTGCTTCCAGGTTCTCGAACTGCGATTTCTAGAGATGTAAAGGCTTCGAGGGGAAAGACATTGGGCAGTCGTGGGTTTTGTGTGTGATTCAGGGCTAAGTATGCTAGACTCGTACCTAAATCCTAACTCCAGACTCCCACAGCTCTGAAGCACCCGATAGTATCCTGATATGACTAGAGTGTGCTTTTACTAAAGTTTGAATATGTCTTTATTGATTTTAGAGAGAGAGGAAGGGAGAAGGATGGAGAATAGAAACTTCGATGAGAGACATCAACCAGCTGCCTCCTGCACGACCCTCACCCGGGGATCGTGCCCTGACTGGGAATCACACCGGGACCTTGGTTCAGGGTCTGTGCTCAGCCACCAGCGGGACCAGCATGTGCTTTTTTCCTTCAGTGTATATATATATACACACACACAGAGGGGGAGGGACAGAGAGCCAGAAACATCGAAGAGAGAGAGTCATCGACCAGCTGCCTCCTGCACACTCCCTACTGGGGATGTGCCTACAACCAAGGTACATGCCCCTGACCGGGATCGAACCCGGGACCCTTCAGTCTGAAGGCTGATTCTCTATCCACTGAGCCACACCGGTTAGGGCTAGCATGTGCTTTATTTTAATGTGTCTGAGGATATTTTTATTCTCTTTTGGGTATTTAAAATATGTATGTTTTCATTTTCATATTTCTGTTCCGTTCTTTCCCCTCAATTTTATTGCTGCCAAAGCTCTAGACATTTAAAGTTCTAGTCTGTACTTCCTACCCTGTGGGCCCTTTAGTAAACTAAATCTATTGGACAACTTTAAAATAGAAAGGTTAGAAACATTTCTTTGTAAGGAGTGAATTTAAAGTTAATTACCTCAGCGCCATGAAAAGCTATTTCAGGCGCATAAATTAGCCTGAGTGTGGGGCAGGGACAGCGTGACCGGGCGCCGGTGGCCGCGGGGGCTGGCCCCGCTGGGCCCCTCCTCCTGCAGCTTGGCTGGTCTGATCTATGGAGGACTGAGGGCTTGTGAGGATGGATGGTCAGCAATTCCGTGAAAAGCAGGGAGTGTGTGCTCAGAGTCTCTCTTGGGCTTTAGGTCGTTAATCTAAACGCCTGCTCTGGTGATTGGAAACCTGCTGATTGTGTGAACTGGACAGTTGTGAAGATTCCTTTGTCACGTGAATGATATGTATTTGAATCCCCTCATTCCATCTCGCAGAGCTGTTTTATGCACACACATTTTTAGAGGTCTTCTCTAAGTATGTCCACATTTGGGATTTTAGTGTAAATGCTGAAATTAAGGATCAACATTCCTTTAGGTTTCTATAATTAGCTTTCCTGTCTGAGGTTGAAATGAAGGAAGATTAAAGACTTCTCAAACATATTCTAGCTTTTGGCTTAAAGATCCTAACTAACATTTATCCAAAGTTTTAAAAAGTACTGCTCTTTACCTGTCTCTTGAGTGCTCAATATTTAGACTGTTTTCTTTTTCTTTTTCTTTTTTTTAACCAATGAAAAGGCTTTATTTTTGTTTGTTTGTTTGAAGCATTACAAATAGTAGTATATATGTCTCCTTTTTCCTCCCTTGACCTCCCCGCAGCTTCCCCTAGTCTGAATGTTTTTCTGTTTTTTATATGTAATTATAGGAGTGTTTGCCTCACTCTAAAAATTAATGTTTATTAAAGGTTTTTAAAAATTTAATATTTTTATTGATTTCAGAGAGGAAGGGAGAGGGAGAAATAGAAACATCAATGATGAGAGGGAATCATTGATTGGCTGCCTCCCGCACGCCCCCTGCAGGGGATTGAGCCCACAAACCCGGGCACGTGCCCTTGGCTGGAATCAAACCCAGGACTCTTCAGACTGCAGGCCGACACTCTGTCCACTGAGCCTAGCTGGCTTAGGGCTGTAAAAGGTTTTACGGATGGGTTATAACGCAAAGTGTGCAAAAGAAGGAAACAATTGTATATTTATAGGGAAAAGGTTAAATGGGAATATAAATCACAGGCTGGTGGGTGGGTGCCTTGTCTGCCTGTGAGAACTCCAAAATACCCCCCCCCCCCATTGTGTCAGCCCTCCCTGCTTCTCCCCAGGCAGGGGGCCTGGTCCCGAGGGCGCCCTCTCTGCTCTGCTCTGGGCAGGCTCTGGTGTTGGATTGTGCTCATGGCAGTTGGCCCACCCTGTCCTGTTGCGGTCCTAGCATGTGGGTGGAGTTCCTGCCTCTCTCACTTTGTTTTATTTTGTATTTTCGTCTGTTTTTTTAAAGAGAGAATGCGGGGGAAGGAATAGTGAGAGAGAAACATTGATGCTAGAGAGACACATGTTCCCAGACCGGGGCTGGGATTGAGCCTGCAACTGAGGTCCGTGCCCTTGACTGGAAACCGGCGTTCCAACCACTGCGAACCTCTGGCCACGTGTGTGTGTGTGTGTGTGTGTGTGTGAGAGAGAGAGAGAGAGAGACAGAGAGACAGAGATTTCCAACTTCCATCCAATAAATGCTTATTTACACTTAAGGAAGCTTTACTTTTTTGCATAAGAAGTAAAAGCTCTTTGATTTATATGGCAAAATGCTTAAACCTATCGCCCCCGTTCCGTTTCCTCTAAGGTCCGCTGTGGTGCACACACGTGGTTTCCCTTTTTCTCCTTCTCTGAGAGCCTGGAACAGTGTCCCCCATCCCCACCCCCACCCCAGCTCCACCCGGCGGGGCTGCCAGGCTGGCTGCGGCCTGTGCCCATGCGTTTCTCAGTCCCCAGAGGCGGGCTCCTCGCCTGCCAGTGAGTGGTGCCCGCTGCTGCCTTAGCTTGGCCCCACTCTGTGGCGGGACGGGATGCCATTATCTCACAGGCTGCTCACAGAACTGAATTGGCTCATGGAGCCCAAACATGTCAGCAAGTGTGCAATGAAGTTTGGTTTATCATGTGTTGCTTCCATGTTTACATTGCTTGCTACTAATGCTCCTTCTGTGTACTCACTCATACACGGACTCTTTGATGTGTGCTTCTGTCCCCTGTTTGATTGTAAGCCCCCACCCGCCCCCGCTTTATCAAGCAGAGTGGACAGTGACAGCTGCATGTGTCGAGGGTGTACAGCGCTGGCCTCACATGCGTGTGGGCGGCGTGGGCGGCCCGGGTTGTAACAGGCGCTGAAGGGTCAGCATCCTCCGTGGGGAAGGCGCCACGCGAGGCCTGTTGCTCTCCGGTGGAAACACAGCCGCTCCCCTCCTCTGCCGTTGAAGACCATTGTGCCAGTGGGCGCGCCAGTCACTGCTCATGGGACGGAAAGGCGGGTGCCACGGAGTGAGACCAGGACTTGGGAGCAGATCTCAGGAGGATCTCAGTGCCTTGGCAGTCACTGCGCCTGGGTGACTGCGGGTGACTGCAGTGAGCGTGCCCAGTGAGAGCCCGCCTGGGGTACGGGTGACTGCAGTGAGCGTGCCCAGTGAGAGCCCGCCTGGGGTACGGGTGACTGCAGTGAGCGTGCCCAGTGAGAGCCCGCCTGGGGTACGGGTGACTGCAGTGAGCGTGCCCGGTGAGAGCCCGCCTGGGGTACGGGTGACTGCAGTGAGCGTGCCCGGTGAGAGCCCGCCTGGGGAAGGGGCCTGGAGGGCGGGTTCTGAGCGCCCGTTCCCAGGGGGCGCTGGGCAGAGCTGGCATCGCTCCCACAGGAGGAGAGAGGGATGTGAACTATGCGGACACTCAGGCTTTCCCGTTATCTCAGCTTCTGAGAATTCCATGTTGGAGGAACTTTCTGTTCAAAGAACTTTCCTACTAATCCTCGCTTTCTGAGCGTTTTTATTGTTGTTGGCTGTCGTTTTTTCCTAAAGCTTTCCCCCTTATTTGTCGAACCACACGGGTTTTCTGGAAATATGGTAAATGACGTTAACCGGTTTCCAAACGCCCATCTTGCACCCTGGGTTAATCTCACATCTGGTCCTTTCTCTGAGGTCGCTGAGGTCCCGTGCTCACTGTTCTGGGAGGACTGCGTTTGTGCGTTTGTATCCTCGGGGGCTTCCTCTTCCTGTGCTCTGGGGGGATGCCTGCCGCCCAGCAGCCAGCAGCTCCCGCGCTGGCCCCTCTCCCCGCCCCAACCCGGCTTTCTGGCTGGCGGGGGAACAGCTCCAGGGCCGCCTGGCACTGCCCCGGGGAGTCTCCGGAGGAACAGCTCCAGGGCCGCCTGGCACTGCCCGGGGAGCCTCCATGAGAGGTGCCGGGGATCCCCATCGTTGCACACGTGCTGCCCGCTCAGCTCTGAGCATGTGTCCGCGCCTCCTGTGAATGTCAGGAGCGCAGGCCGATACGTGAGCGGGACCCAGATCAGCAGCCAACAAAGGGACCACGTGGTGCCGGAGACAGAGAGAGCTGGAGAACAGAGGGGGAGGAACCGGGGAGGGGAGGCCCGTGCCCATCCGAAGGGGAAAGGTGGGGCCTTCCAGCCGTGGGAACTGATGGAGGACGAGGAAGCCGCGGGAGGACAGGAGCCCCGGGGACTGGGGGAGGGGGACTAGGAGAGCCCCTGTGCGGGTCCAGGATGGATGGCCAGTGGCGTGGATTTGCCGGTTGAGGAGGAGGAGGAGGACTGGTCCAGGAGGCAGTGCGTGCACAGTGCTGGGGCGGCGCCTGGGCGTGTGCTCCTGCCTGTACACATGAGTGTGCTGAGCGTTGTTCACAGGCCTAATGCAGACTGACCCCATGGGGGGCGCACTGGCTGCCCCTCTCCCTCCAGCCCGGCCCCTGTGTTCGCCTGCCTGCCCTGCACCTCGGTCCTCATTCCCCGTCTGGGACATGGTGGTCGTCACAGCACCCAGCTCTCAGCCGTGGCGGCAGCGGAAAGCGTGAGCTGGTCACTCACCTGGCACAGTGGCAGCACATTCTAAGTGCCCATCGAAAGGAGTCGCTGTGATGGACGTGTGTGCAGATGCTGAAGAAAAATACACTGAAGAGTAACCGACGGCCGTCCTGGGTTCATGGCAGGGCTCATCGGACTGAAAGCCTCCCGTCGCTACGGGCTTTCGCCAACATTTCCCAGTGCCCTTTGACCTTAAGAATGTGCGGAGAATGAGTGAGTGAGTGAGTGAGTGAGTGAACAAACGAATGAGCCCCTTGGTGGTAGCTTTCACTCACGGTGCCGAACCCTCCTCCTGTATCAGTCTTCTGATCGTTAAAGAAACAGTGCGTTCGTGTGTTTGTAAGCATGTGAGTGGAGCTTCACAAACCTAACTGTTTCATTCAATTACAGGCGTCGGCTAGCGAGGTAGAAGGAGCAGAACCATGGCTCAGTTTCCAGCGCCTTTCGGTGGTAAGTTTTCAGAGATCTTCCTGTTTAAGTGTGTTTGGAACCTGTATTAGTCCCTTAGTATTGTGGTACATTTCAGCCGTACACCTAAGTAGAGGGAATAATACAATTAACCCACCTTATCTGCGCTCAGCTCAGAGTTTCACTGACAGCAGCCATGGCCCATATTGCTTCATCGGAATCTCTGGAAGTGACTCTCAGGCATCAGTCCTTTCATTCACCAGTGTTTTAGTGCCCGCTACAAAGGCTGATGCTCTTAGCGACGTCGTTACGACCCTCTCATCCCCGCACGGTGCACAGGATTCCTGGGGGCGGTGCTGGTCCCTGAGCCGCGGTTGCTGGTCAGGGTTGTTCAGATCCGGATCCAAACAAGGATCGTGCCCGGCAGCTAGTTAGTCCTGCGTCTCCCGCCGCGTCTCCGGCCGCTCAGCCCCTCCGTCCCCGGCTCCCTTTGAGGTTGGTTAGTTGAGGGGACCGGGTCACTGGTTCTGTGCTTTCTCTGAGGCCTGGGTTTGAAGTGGGACTTTTATTTGTTCCACTTGATCTGCAGAAATGAGTTTTTGGGTGAACTCCCTAGCATGTCGGGAACCTGTGAGATGCTGTTTCCGCTCGCTGGCCGAGTTCTTTCTGGAGCGGGTGCGGTGTGGGCCGCCTGCTGCCCTGGCCCTCACGTCCCCGGGGGGTTCCGTCCGGAAGGAAGTCGGCAAAGTTTCCAAACCTTTAGTGTTACTTCATCTTGTGTTTTGATTTTGTCCACCTTCTTAACTACTTTCTCTTGTGGTTGCGTCTGGGCTTGCGTTGTGTCCAGGGCAGTGAACAGCTCTTCCGGAACTTACCGGACCGTCAGGCCTGGGAGGGAGGGACCAGGTTGGAACCGCTCTGGCTTCACCCCCGATGCCTACCCAGCGCCTGGCACCGATCTGCTCAGTCTCTGTCTCCAGCGAGGCGCCAGGGCTGGCGGTGTCAGACACGTGGCTTTGTGCTGGGCATGGCCACCTGTTGCCCAAAACGCGCACAAACCGCCTGTTCCCCTGCTGGGCGTGTCTGACATCATGAGAGCCTCTGCCCGCGGCATCTGCCATGGTTTGGTGACGGTGAGGAGACAGGCCTGAGGAGGACAGTCCCAGAAGCGAGGGGACTGCGGCTGCTTCTCAGCCGACACTGGAGGAGGACCTGCATCCCGTTCTCTTTGGTTTTCCGTTAAACACCACAGCCTCGAGCGGGTCATTTACAAGCCATAGAATTCACTGGTCTCCCCGCAGCCGCAGTGCTTTTGTGAATTTATGGTCATTCCCCATCACCAGAGTCCGACACCTGAGTGTTTTCCTCGCCTCCGAGGTTCCTGCCCTCCCTCGGACCCTGACTGAGCTCAGCTTCTTCTGCCCCTTTGTTTGTGGCCTCTGAGATGGTTGTTTGAGTGAGTGCTGAGTGACTCGCTGCCTCTGCCTGCGGCCTGCTCGGCATGGGCTCGGGAACGGCTTTTATCACAGAATTTGGGCCCGTTTCCTTTCTGGGTGGGAAGCGCTGTTCACGCTTGATTTTCTAACTGTGTGTGCATCAGGTCCAGGACCAGCAGGTGCTCATTTATCAGAGCATGGACAACGCATTGACATGCTCCTCACGTGACAGGGACAGGTCCCGTGAGCACCTGGCTTGCTTGCTCTTGGCCATTCGCTAATCCGCTGCCTTCCCTTCGCTCGCAGGCAGCCTGGACATCTGGGCCATCACCGTGGAGGAGAGAGCGAAGCACGACCAGCAGTTCCTCAGCCTGAAGCCGGTCTCCGGGTTCATCACAGGTATGGCCTCCGCGGCCTCACACGTCCACTCAGTGCCGCATGTGTCAGACCTGCTAGCAAGCTCAGCTGGGCTCCGAGTGACTGAGGGGAGAGGCACCATCGCCTTCTCCCTGCCCTGCTGGGTGACAAGGCTTTCTCAGAAAGCAGTCAGGCCCGCGTGCGGCCGGAAGGACTCCTCCGAGTCCCGTGTCCCCGGAGCTCCCTCTGGCCTTGGCCTCTCCCATTGTCTTTCCTGTTTGTTACTCTCCAGGCGTTGCTTTCAGGAAGACGAGACCTAGATTCCCGGGGCTCTTGTCTGAGTGTGTTTTGTCTCTTAGTTCTCTGTAACTTATTACATCTTAGCCACTGAGGCGATCGTTAAAACCGTGGTGACTGCCCCAGCCTCTTTGGCTCGGTGGATAGAGTGTCAGCCTGCAGACTGAAGGGTTCCAGGTTCGATTCTGGTCAGGGGCACAGGCCTGGGTTGTGGGCACATCCCCAGTGTGGGGCGTGCAGGAGGCAGCCGGTCCATGATTCTCTCCCATTGATGTTTCTAACTCTCTCTCCCTCTCCCTTCCTCTCTGAAATCAATAAAAATATTTAAAACAAACAAACAAAAACCGTGTTACTTACTCCCCGTAAGTTCGAGCACTGTCGGTGTCCGGAGTGACAGGACCGTTTCTAAGAAGTAGAGATGAGCGCCCCTCTCTGGAGGTCCCCACAGACATCCTTGTCACGTGTCAAACACGTGGCTTTGTGTCAAACACATGGCTTTGTGCTGGGCCAACTCACTGACTTCATGTGGACAGTGTCCACTGCCAACAGCCGCCCATTGTGACGTGGTTTAAGGCGCTGAGCTCAAAGCCAGTGCTGACTGCTGCTGGCTGTGCTGTCCTGTGGCCCTGCTGTCCGGCTGTCACACACTCGGTGCCTGAGCCCTGCGGTTTCACTAAGAGACTGTCTGCCGTCGTTTCGCTGCTGTTCTGTTCTGACACTTTCCCCTACTTCACAGGTGACCAAGCGAGGAATTTTTTCTTCCAGTCCGGGTTGCCTCAGCCTGTCCTGGCACAGATATGGTAAGTGGGAACTCCGTATTCCCAAGAAAAACATTCCAGGGGTAGGATTTCTTGCGCTGCGGGAGGAGACTGCCATCCAGGCCGTGAAAGGTTTGTCGTGTGGCCTCGAAAAGGGGTGACTTGCCAGATGGTGCTGCCAAAAGGGTGGAATTTCCAGTTGAGAAATCTGCTTTTTGGTATTTTCTCACTAGTTTGTTTTAACTGCACCCTTCCTCCTCTGAATGTCCCACGTTTCTTGCTCTATTGTGGAGGGTTCTGTATCTTCATTGAATAAGAGGCAACACACACATGCACGCGCACACGCACGCACACACGAGGGTTAGTAGGGACTAGTGTGCAGAATAGCAAAACTTTCCTGGGGAATGCGGCACGTTTGGGTGTGAATGTTATGAATATATTCATGTTGAGACCAAACGGCGCCGCATTCCTGTGCGTTTGGCTTTTGCTTTATTTTCTCTCTCGGGCTGTTAGCAGATTGGCTGCCGGACCTTCCCTCCCCCTGTGAGCCTCCTGGCTCTGACCTCTGAGCTGCTGTGAGCTTGGGAAATCAGATAGCCAGGAATTTCTGTAAAAATGTTTGGAATTACTTTTAAAATTAAGTAGAAGGCAGAGAGAGAGAGAGAAAGAGAGAGAGAGCGAGCACTGATCTGTCAGTGAGTGCCTGAGTTTGAATGGAGGAGACGTGTGTGTGTGTGTGTGTGTGTGTGTGTGTGTGTGAGAGAGGGAGAGAGAGAGAGAAGAGAGAGGTGGGGGCCAGGGTGGGGGCGGTGGGAGAAAGGGCACCAGCCTGGCAGTGAGGCCTGAGTTTGGTGGCGGAGACCAGGGCCTCCCTTTGCTCTGCGCTGACGTATGATTGTGTGAGACCTGCGCTGACGGATGATTGTGTCACACCATCAGTCACCATCACGCACTGGAACCTTCATTTCCCTGCACCACTCCCTCCACTGAATCCCGCTTTACGCTCAGTCCCTGCGTGTGACGCGCGCTGAGCTGTAGGACCCTCATTTCGCGTGGACCGTTCAGCGTGGGAAGGTACTTATTAGGCGTGGACTCTGGGTCGGCGAGCATTGTAGGTGCTGGGCTGTAGCCACGGACAAAGCAGACAAACGCATGCTTTCATGGAAGTCACAGCCTGTAGCTAATCGCAGTGTAAAAAGGGTCACATGTGATAAGTATTAGCCAGTAAATTCCATTTAAAAAATATATATATTTTATTGAATTTTTTACAGAGAGGAAGAGAGAGGGATAGAGTTAGAAACATCGATGAGAGAGAATCATCGATCAGCTGCCAATTGCACACCCCCTACTGGAGATGTGCCTGCCACCAAGGTACATGCCCTTGACCGGAATCGAACCTGGGACCTTTCAGTCCGCAGGCCGACGCTCTATCCACTGAGCCACACTGGTCAGGGCAAATTTCATTTTTTTTTTTTAGATTAAGTTGTTTTCTAAACTGTTTTAGTGTATCAAAGACATTTTTCCAACTTATTTTATGGTGAAAATTTTTATTAACAATGTTTGGTGATGAATTGTTAGATGTTAATTTTTATTAACAATGTTAGATGATGAATTGCTAGTAAAAAATGTTTTTGTCTTTAATTTTTTTGTGACAGTTTGTTAAATAAACTTGTGATGTCATTTTTTTATTTGAACTGATATTAGGCTCTGGCCGGCTTTGCTCAGTGGATAGTGTCAGCTTGCAGACTGCAGGGTCCCGGTCGAGGGCATGTGCCTCGGTGGCGGGCTCGATCCCCGGCCCTGGTTGTGCTGCGTGGGATGTGTCTCTCTCACGTCAGTGGTTCTCTCTGTCACTCCCCGCCCTCCCTCTCTAACAGTCAGCGGAAGTTCCCCTCGGGTGGGGATTGACGGGAGCATTGCCGTCGGGGAGACACTCTGAGTCTTTCCCAGGGAAGTGTCCGCAGGCTCGCAGGTCCCGCGCCTGGTGCTGGGCCGGTGCTGGGCCGGTGCTGGGCCGAGGGCGGCGTGGACGACCGGCTCCCCGGCCGGCCCAGTCCTCGCTCTGCAGCCCTGAGTGGCACTCACTTCTTCAAACTTAGGGTTTTAAATTTATCAGGAAGAGCAGCTGACCTCATGAGTAGGGTCACCTTTTCCCTCTCGCTGACCTGTGTTCTCGTGTGGTTTGGCTAGGAGGAGCCACGGCAGGCCCGTGCCTCCTGGCACACGAGGATGGGTTTGCCGCTGTTTCCGCCTCTCCCTGTGCCAGCCGCTGTGCAGCGGTAACTGGGCTGGGGATGAGGAGCCAGCTCTGTCTGTTTCTCTGGCCTCCTGGCTCTGCTTTGGACCTCCAGTCCCAAGTGTGAGAGACGTGGACTCCGGAGCATGTCAGAGACTGCCATGACTTTGCTGCAGGCAGAACCTGTATTCCAGTGGCCTCGTTGGTGCGTTTGCGCGGTGCCTGCCAGCGCTTTAGGCTGCCTGTCGGCCACTCCGGTTTCCAAGTAAGAACTGGAGGAGACAGTTCTCGGAGCTCGGAGTCAGGTCGGTGCGGCAGGGCGAATGCTGACACGCCTTCCTGGCAATGTCTCCCTCAGGAGCGGGAAGGCAAACAGCCGGGTCCTGGCACCACCCCGCTCACAGCTGCTCCGCTGCAGGGACTGCGGGGGAGGGCAGGGCAGGGCAGGAGAGCAAGGGCGAATGAGGCTTTGGAGTCAGAGGCTGCAGGGCCGCAGCCTGGGGGGGAGAGGTTCTGAGGAGGGAAATGGGGTGGGGGAGCACCACCAGAAACGGGCCAGAGCCAGAGGGAGAAATCGGAACAGCCTGGGACACCGCCGGCAAAGGGCAAACAGCGTGGAACACTGCTGCCTCCGGCTCCTCGGAGCGGCTTAGCCTAGCACGGTCCACGCCAGAGCCGGGCGAGGCCGGGCACGCTGGGCTGGAGTTCGCTCCCCTTCCCGCGCTCCTGCCACGCGTTCCTGGCATGAGCATCTGTCCCACGTGGGCGCCATGCTGCACCCCTCCCCTTCCCCCTGCTCACCCGTCCCTCAGCGCGCACTGGGTCCATGCCCAGCCTTTGTCCCCAGTCCAGCCCTCTGGCTCCACTGCGGCCCCTCTGCCCCTTCCCCTGGCCGCTGCCTGGACGTCCCGCCTGGAGTCCCTCGCCCTCTGCGCCTCAGGTTCCAGCCTCCAGAGGCACCCAGCAGCCTTACGACGGCAGCCCCCTTCACCCTCCAGTGAGGACAGACCCGGCCTCACTGCCAAGCCATGGACCCAGTGCCGCCTGGTTTCACTCCCGTCCGGCCACGTCCCCTCCTCCCGCCTGGCTTCACCCCCGTCCGGCCACGTCCCCTCCTCCCGCCTGGCTTCACCCCCCCGTCCGGCCACGTCCCCTCCTCCCGCCTGGCTTCACCCCCGTCCGGGCACGTCCCCTCCTCCCGCCTGGCTTCACCCCCCGTCCGGCCACGTCCCCTCCCCCCGCCTGGCTTCACACCCCCGTCCGGCCACGTCCCCTCCCCCCGCCTGGCTTCACCCCCCGTCCGGCCACGTCCCCTCCTCCCGCCTGGCTTCACCCCCCGTCCGGCCACGTCCTCTCCCCCCGCCTGGCCTGGTCCCCTCGCGGCACCCTGTCCTGTGGGAGAAGCTGGCTCGGTCTCTTGTCTCCTGCTGTCCCAGAAGGCAGTTCGTGAGGGCGGGAACCTGGTCTGTGTCGCACAGCTGGGTCCCCGGTCCCTAGACAGTGCCTGTCGTGGGAGGAGATGACCCTTTAAAAAATAGCTGTTGGGCCCCAGCAAGGTCTTGAAGCCGCGTGTCGTCTGCAGGGCCCTTGCCGACATGAATAACGACGGAAGGATGGACCAGGTGGAGTTCTCCATCGCCATGAAGCTCATCAAGCTGAAGCTGCAGGGCTACCAGCTGCCGGCCGCGCTGCCGCCCGCCATGAAGCAGCAGCCGGGGGCCGTCTCCGGCGCCCCGGCCTTCGGTGAGTGAGACGGCGGCTCCTGCAGCTCCCGAGCGTCTGCCTGCCCCTCGCAGCCTGCGGGCCCAGCGGTGACGGCCGGGAAGGGTGGGCCAGGGAGGAAAGGAGTCCTGTCCCCAGCTCCCAGCCTGCAGCTATTCAGGGCCCCTCCCTGAGGTGCAGAAAGATCCCTGCAGAGGCTCCAGGGCCTGAGGAGGTCTTGTGTCGGGACAAGGAGTGACGGAAGGCCAGACATTGCACAGAGGCCGCGGCTACCGGCCAGCAGTGTACAAGGGGCTCTGGACCAGGCACTGGGCGCAGCCAGGGGGCCTTTCCTCAGTGACGAGCGAGGAGAGGGAGCAGAAGGAGCACTCATTGCACTTCGATCGTTTCTCTGTTGTTCGGCTGGAGTCCTCTGGAAGGGGAGCCTCCCCTCAGGTGGCTGGCTGCTCTGAGGCTCAGTGGAGGCCGGGCAGGAGCAGCGGGGGCTTATTCCTTACTTACTAGTTTGCAGACAGACTGCGGGCCCGGGGTGACCAGCAGGGCTCCCCCACTCACAGGGTTGGTTCTGACGGCCTGAGTCCCCGCGTCCCGTCTGTGCTGGGCTTGGCAGTTCTGCTGCTGATCGTCACTCTGGCCAGCAGGTCCCTCCGCGGGCGCCTTGGTCCCTCACAGAATTTGGTGCTCTTCCACACGAGGACCCCGGATGCATGTTCTAGCCCAGTGGTCGGCAAACTCATTAATCAGCAGAGCCAAATATCAACAGCACAACGATTGACATTCCTTTGGAGAGCCACATTTTTTAAACTTAAACTCCTTCTAACGCTATTACTTTAAAATAGACTCGCCCAGGCCGTGGTGTTTTGTGGAAGAGCCACACCCAAGGAGCCAAAGAGCTGCCTGTGGCTCGTGAGCCACCGTTTGCTGACCACGGGGCTGGAGGGAAGCTCTCCTTCCAGCAGACCGGGGTCATGTCCCTAAGGCTGAGACGTGCCTCCCTGTGACCGCTGCCTTCTTCCCCGCAGGTGTGGGCGTGGCCAGCATGCCGCCGCTGCCGGCGGTGGCGCCGGTGCCAATGGGGACCATCCCCGTGGTCGGGATGTCCCCGCCCCTCGTGTCCTCCGTCCCTCCGGCAGCAGTGCCTCCCCTGGCCAACGGGGCGCCCCCCGTCATGCAGCCGCTGCCCGCCTTCGCTCATCCCGGTAGGTGCCTGGGGACAGAGGTTTCGCCACAGGTTCTCGAGAAATCTCTGTCTTCTTTCTGATTGTAGTTAGGCGGTATTCTGTTCCAGAGGAAAGTCTGTTCATTTAATTCCTCGTTTTCCCCCGCAACGTATCACATGGGAGGTGTGAGGCTGACCTGAAGACAAGGATTAAAAAGTTCCCAGTTTAATTTGGAAACGTTGTCCAAAGTCTTTTCCCTTCATTTATGAATGGGACAGCCTTAGCCTGACAGTCTGACTGAGCTCTCAGCGGCACTCGTTAAAGCGTGTGGGACGTTCGAGCACATTCGGTGCTGGTGCCACGTGGGCTGTAGTGTTTGGATGTGAACCCTGCGCTCAGCCTGGTTCATCACCCCTGTCAGGTGTGTCTTTAAGTCACAGCCAAAGAATATAAGTGAGCCTCTTTCAACACTCAAAAATTGTTATGTTTTTATTGATGTCAGAGAGGAAAGGAGAGGAAGCGAGAGAGAGAAACATCCATGATGAGAGAGAATCATTGACCAGCTGCCTCTTGCACGCCCCCCACTGGGGATCGAGCCCCCAACCCGGGCCTGTGCCCTGACCAGGAATCAGACTGTGTCCTACTGGTTCGTAGGTCCACGCTCACCACTGAGCCACACCAGCTGGCTGAACCGCTTTTGTTAAAGATTTTCTCGTCACATGTCGTTTCACCTGTCACACGTGGCCATGGCTGCGGATGTGCTGTCTGAGAGGCAGCTCCTGCCGTGGTCCCAGCAAGGCAGGACCTCCAGCACCTCCCGCTTTCTCTCGTGGCCGAGGGCAAGGGCTGCAGCACGTTAGGCGAGGAGGAGGGGCTGTGGCTCTCTCTCTTCCACTTGGGGCGCCCTCCGCTCCTCGGTGCAATGAGCACCGTGCTGTCCCGGTATTTAAGCTCTTCCCCCTCTGACTGCTGACAGATCTCATGAAATGTTTGATGAAAGCAAAACTTTGTGGATGTAAACATTACTACTTCGGGGACTTTCCGTAGGAACAAGCAAATCTAGAAACATTTGGCCAGAGGGTGGAAGCGAGGGGGGGTAACATTTTAGTCCAAGATGGGAAGGAAGGGGGAATACTTTCTGCCTCAGCATTGATGACTCTGCGCTTTAATTTTTGTAATTGGGGAAGTTTCTTACCTTTGTGGAATTAAAATTATTCAACATTTATTTATCTTCACAGCAGCCACATTGCCAAAGAGTTGTTCTTTTAGTAGGTCTGGCCCGGGGCCCCAGCTAAGCACTAAGTTACAGAAGGCGCAGTCCCTGGACGTGGCCAGGTGAGTGGCTTGTCTGAACGGGCAGCTGGGTGAAGGGAACTGAGTAACTGAGAACGGTGAAATGCCAGGCTGTGTTCCTTACCACCTTTCCTTCTGTGGAATGGCAAAATGTCTCAATTCTGGTTTCGCCATTTGTCTGTGCAGAGATGACAGAATCAAGGACACGACATTTCCTTTAAAGGTTGTTTGTTAAGAAGGATGCGAAGGAGTAAAGGTTTCAGTTGAATCAAATGCAACTTGAGATGTAAGGGGAGAAAGCAAGTTAACTATTTTGTGTTTGTCTTGAAAAGTTTACCCATATTTTATATGAAGATGAGAGCAATAATTGGCCTTATTGTAAATCCCAGCTCAGATAACCTATGTCGTCCTTGAAAATCGACAGTAGAACTGTATTTATGATTGATTTCCATGAAATGAACGTTCCGATGAATGGACAGATGCTGTCTACCAAGTGTGTGCCTCCATTTTGGCAAAGCTTGCATGTTTTATTGCTTATATTTTGGCCGGTCTTGGTTTCATGTTGTCTCTCACACTTTCATTTTCTCTGCCCTGACCTCTCCCCTGCGTGGCCGCCCCACGCGGGAAAACCAGGCGCGGCTGTGCGCCGTCTCAGCGCCTGGCAGGTCAGGGATGGGGCGAAGGCGGTCCTGTCTCTCTTTCCCTGTCCTCTCTAGAAACCCCCCCTCTCGAATCAAGGCGCTTCCACTTTAGAGTGTGTTGGGCATAATTCAGAAGGGCCTCGCCTTCTGGAAGGCGATTAAAGGAAATCTGTGAGTGAGGCACTGCCAGCTGCTCTGTGCCCGTTACCTCACGCGATGTCGCTTCTCCCCGGGAAGTGACTCACGCCCGAGCTAAGTGAGGAAGCGGCTCAGGCCGGAGGGGCCTGCTCAGACGGGCATCGCCCTCTGTGCCCGCGCTCGGGCTGGACTAGCTCCTGATCGGAAGGCATGCTCTCGCCTGTGGAGGTTTGCTCCCAAACCTCAGTGACTGACAGAAAACAAACACCCCAGTTGCTGTGGTTACAGATGCCTGTGCTCCATCTAGTGGAGGTTCTGCCCTGAGACTCAGGAGCCTTTGTGAGCATCTGCTCAGCAGACACCTGGTTAGCCCCCTCTCTACCCACCCCTCCCCTCCTCCTGCATCCTCCTGGGCAGGAAGGACTGTCTCAGAACTGTGCCCGGGACATGAACCCAGAGAGGTGGCTGCCCACCCAGGGGTCCCGGCTGCTCACCCAGGAGTCATGGCTGCCCACCCAGGGGTCCCGGCTGCCCACCCAGGGGTCATGGCTGCTCACCCAGGAGTCATGGCTGCCCACCCAGGGGTCCCGGCTGCTCACCCAGGGTCACGGCTGCCACCCAGGGTCACGGCTGCCCACCCAGGGTCACGGCTGCCCACCCAGGGTCACGGCTGCTCACCCAGGGGTCATGGCTGCTCACCCAGGGGTCACGACTGCTCACCCAGGGGTCACAGTTGCCCACCCAGGGGTCACGGCTGCTCACTCAGGGTCATGGCTGCCCACCCAGGGGTCACGGCTGACCAGCACACGGCTGAGGTCCACATGAGGATCCTCTCACCCTGAAGCCCACATCTTCCTCCTCCAGCACCGCGGGGCTCTGCTTCCTGCTGTCTGCGGGATGGCCAGTCTGTCAGCGGTGATTTGTGACGTTAGAACGAACAGTCGGCTCTCAGCACAGGGAGCCGGTGGAGACGCGGTGCTTTAGGTAGCCCTCTGGTCAGTGGTGTGAGTTTCCAGCCCAGGCCTGTGCTGTGGCGGCTGACTCTGGTTACCTGAGGATGAGCTCTCAGTCTGTGTACATCCTCAGGAAGCTGGCAGCGCTCTGTCTCGATAAGGGTAACCGGGGGCGGCCTCTGGGCAGCGCCCCAGCCCGGGTGCAGGGGCAGATAACGGCCTCGGGCAGGCAGACGGGGCTGGAGCCGCAGGCGGGCGCTGGCTGACAATGCGGGAGCTGCCGCCGAAGTGCGCTCCGCAGCCCGGGCGGCGGTGAGTGCTTCCGGGGGTACTTCATGGTGACGGACACGGTGGCCTTGCCAGGCTTCCCTCGGGGGCCGCCTCCTGTGCGTGCGGAGTCTCAGTGCGGGCCAGGCGCCATGCAGGACGGCTGGAGGCCCAGCTGATGGGACAGCCCTGCTTTCCTGTGAGAAACGGGCATTTTCCTGGAAGTGAAAGGAAGTGGCCAGTGGGCACCAGGCTCTCAGCCGGGAATGGATGCGCTGTTGCTGGCACTGTGTGGAGTTGTTGGCTCTTCACAAGCCCGGGGCCCGGGGGCCCGGTGGGCCTGCGCTGCCCTCGGGGGAGCCAGCTCCATCGCCCCCAGCGCTCCTTTCTGGGAAGGGCTTGTTCGTGGGATTGGAACTTCCCAGAACAGGACGACTTCCCGGATTAAGACGTACACCCTGTGTGTTGGTGGTAGAAAGGTAGGCATGTTGGAGAGTCAGTACCTGTGAAGGGAGGGTTTGCCAGCTGTCAGCACTGCTTTGCAACCAGAGAGCTGCTCTAGCGGCTGGAAGCCTGGCCATTGTTGGGCCATCTCAGTTCCAGGGGCCCATGCCTTTGTAGACCCTTGGAATGATTAAATTGTGTGTAAAAGTCATGTTGCATTTACCCTGGTTTCTGGAAAAATCATAAGCTTATTTGTATCTCTTAAGAAAGATGTTTACAACCTTAAAAAGTGGACATGCTCCTTCCAGAACATTCAGAAATGGCGGTTCAGAAGTGAGCAGAAGGTCCAAGGCAGCTTTCCAGAGACGGCTGACCTCACGCCTCCCTCTGCTTCCTCCGCAGCGCCCCGCCGCTGGCCGAGTGGGCGGTGCCCCAGTCCTCCCGGCTCAAGTACCGCCAGCTGTTCAACAGCCACGACAAGACCATGAGCGGCCACCTGACAGGTACCGAGAGCGCGGGCTCGGAAAGGGGCCCTGGGAGGCACTTGGTTTGAGGTGGTGGCCAGAGACAGGCTCCGAGCGCCGCTCCCTGGCTCCCTTCCAGCCGGTTTCTGGGGCTCCCAGCCTGTGTCCGTACATACAGCACAGTCACCGTGTGCTCGCCCATGGCCCGGCACATGGAAGGAGACCTGGACCCTCCTCCCGCTGCCCCCCTGGCGTGCACAGCAGGCCCTGGCAGAGAACCCCGCTGGGAACCCCGCGCCAGGTCCGGAGGCGGGCTCTGTAGGTGAACTTGGCCTGGCCCACGCGCAGGCTTAAGGCAGTGAGAAGGGGAGTGACTGGGGGGGGGGGGGGGCAGCTCTGGGAGCCACGCTGCCTGGTGGCTGTGACTTCACGGTAAGAGGCGAGCGCAGTATCTGACCTCAGGGCGGACGGAGGACAGCGCACTGTGAGTGAGGGGAGTGAGATGCTGAGAGGAGACTCAGTGCCCAGGGGCGAAGTTGCTGCCCACTGGCAAATGCACAGGAGGGCTGAGGCCTGTTTTCTGGTGTTAGGGACACACCTCCGTGCCTCCCTCTGCACACGGCCATTACATGTGTCCTCTGTGCCTCCCTCTGCACACGGTCATTACACACATCCTCCGTGCCTCCCTCTGCACACGGCCATTACATGTGTCCTCCGTGCCTCCCTCTGCACATGGTTGTTACATGCATGTGAAGAGCCTCCTGGGCCGGCCCTGGGGAGTGTTGGGCAGGGGAGCTGTCAGCTCCTTAGCATGGTTTGCTTGGTCCCTTCATTGAGCTGCATCCATGTGCACATGTGTAAGTGCATAGGCACATAGTCACGTGTGCTCTTGCATGTAAGGTAGACGTTGACAGTGATGGTAACTGTGTGCTAGATGTGCTGGCTCCTGCTGTGGCTCCTTGTGCGATGGGCCATCAACTGGGCAATGTGAAAAGGTTCGGGTTCGGGTTAGGATTGGGGTTATGGTTATGGTTATGGTTCAGGTTAAGATTAGGGTTAGGATTAGGGTTAGGATTGGTGTTAGGGTTAAGGTGGGGGTTAGGATTGGGGTTATGGTTATGGTTATGGTTCAGGTTAAGATTAGGGTTAGGATTAGGGTTAGGATTGGTGTTAGGGTTAAGGTGGGGGTTAGGATTGGGGTTATGGTTATGGTTATGGTTCAGGTTAAGATTGGGGTTAGGATTGGGGTTAGGATTGGGATTAGGGTTAGGTTGGGGGTTAGGATTGGGGTTAGGATTATGGTTATGGTTCAGGTTAAGATTAGGATTGAGGTTAGGATTGGGGTTAGGGTTAGGTTGGGGGTTAGGATTGGGGTTAGGGTTAGGGTGGGGTTAGGGTGGGGGTTAGGATTGGGGTTAGGGTTATGGTTATGGTTCAGGTTAGGATTGGGTTTAGGGTTGGGTTTAGGGCTGGGGTTAGGGTTAGGATTGGGGTTAGGGTTATGGTTATGGTTCAGGTTAAGATTAGGGTTAGGGTTGGGTTTAACCCCAACTCTAACCCTAACCCCAATCCTAACCCTAATCTGAACCATAACCATAGGATTGGGATTAGGGTTAGGGTGGGGGTTAGGATTGGGGTTAGGGTTGGGTTTAGGGTTAGAGTTGGGGTTAGGGTTAGGATTGGGGTTAGGGTTATGGTTATGGTTCAGGTTAAGATTAGGGTTAGGATTGGGGTAAGGGTTAGGGTGGGGGTTAGGATTGGGATTAGGGTTAGGGTGGGGGTTAGGATTGGGGTTAGGATTATGGTTATGGTTCAGGTTAAGATTAGGGTTAGGATTGGGGTTAGGGTTGGGTTTAGGGTTAGAGTTGGGGTTAGGGTTAGGGTTGGGGTTAGGGTTAGGGTTAGGGAGGATGCTATCTAACTAGCCCCTCAGCACATCCTGGACTGAGCCAGGCCGCAGCCCCGTCCCCGGTCACAGTGCTTTTGCTGGCGTTCTCTGGGGCCTCCTGTGCAGGAACCTGTGGTGCCGGCGACCCCTCACCCTCGGCAGTTTCGGTGGGAATGGCTACGCGTGTGTCTCTGGGCGGGGCTCTCTGAAGTGAATGCGCTGAAGGCTCGGTCCGAGCTCGTGGCCGCCCTCCTCTCCCGTGGCCACCCTGGGACCGGGCCCCTCGGCAGTGCGGTGCCGGAGGAGACACCGTCCCCCCTGGTGCCGGTGATGGGATCTCTGCGCTCCCTGCAGCCTGGACACCGAGGCCTCGTTCAGGTCCAGAGGGAGGACGTTTACCAGTAATTCCACACGGAGCTGACCGTGGAGGAGAGGCGGGATTCCGGGAATTCTTTCTGAGCGCTGTGCCGCTCGCCAAGATGTTGTGCAAACTCACTGTCTCTGGTTACGTCCGTGCGGAAATGGCTCTCGGCCAGGCCCTCCCTCCCTCCTGTTCTCTGTGCCCTCCTGCCGCTCTGGTGGTAGTGGGGAGAGGTGTGGACCCTGCTGGCTTAGACAGAGGCGCTCAGCCTGGGAACAGCCTGACTCCGAGGAGCTGGTGCTCCAGACCGAGGGCACTGCCAGCTCGAGGCTGATTTTCCGCTCCCGTGTGTCATCCGTGTAACAGGCGTGGGCTGTGTGCCGAGCTGCGTGTTCCTCACGTCCCCTTTGGGGTTTGGTTTCCTTCGAAAAGCCCTGGAGGGAGAGTGAATGTGTGAGGTGGGGGCTGCGTGGGGTCGCACGGCTGGGGTGCTGGGCAGGGGCGGGGTGCTGGGTCACGTGACACTGTCTTCTGGCTCCTGCAGGTCCCCAGGCGAGGACGATTCTCATGCAGTCGAGTCTGCCACAGGCGCAGCTGGCTTCTATCTGGTAAGGGGGACGGCCTCGGTTTGTACACAGAGACCCCTGATTTCTTACCTGGGACGGCTTCACCGCCTTCCATTAGTGCCATTATTGTAGGGGGCGTGGAATATGCTTACTTTTTCAATCACTTGTAATGATTACCTGTCCACCTGTTCCCATTTTGATTCTGAAAAATGCAAAAGCAGAGCAGTTACTGTAACGAGCTCTCAGGAGCTCATAGTCCAACCTGAATGGTCTCCAATCTGGCCAGTCTGATCCTCCTCTTTTCGGTATTTACAGCCAACTCTGCTCTGATGGCAGTTTCACCTGCTGATATTTCAGCTTGTTTCTCCAAAAGAGATGGATTTTTCTTAACATGACTGCAATCCCAGCTATTCCACCTACATTTAATAGTAATTCTTAACACAGTGTGGATGAATCATGAGATTTTTCCTTCATGTTACAGTGTTTTACAAAGTATCATACTTTGAAAAGACATTTGCTTGTAAGAACATGAAATAAATAACTTCCGAAAGCAATGGGTATTTGTTTTTAAAGCGTGCCTTTAACATTTATGTAAAACGTTTTTTGTACTCGTTCAGTAGAATCTTATCTGGCCAGTGGGCAAAAAGCCAGCAATGAAACCACTGGTCCGATGTGCGTTAAGGTAATCAGATAGCATTCCGCTGAGGCCACAGCAGGTGTAAGAGGAGCTTCTGACTTAAGCAGTGTTTCCCAAACTTAACTCAGTTAACTCTGTTAAGCATACAGTTTTACCTATATGTTCCCCAAAATTCTAGTTCAGCACTTCTTAGTTGGGATTCAGGAATCTGTAGTTTAACAGCTGGTGATTCTCATCCTGAGAGAAGTTTGGGAAACACTGACTAAAAGCATCAGCCAGGCCAGCTGCCCAGGGAAGCTCCGCCCTGTGGACAAGCTGTGAGCAGCTCTTAAGTGGAATCACATTCCCGGACTCGCTGAAAAAATCCGTGCTCATTGGCTGCTGGGGCAGGTTGATCATGAAGAACTGTGGGGACTGCATCCTCAGATTAAAGAGCAGAAAACACCGCAGCTGTGGCCGGAGGCCGCGGAGATCCACGTGAGGCCAGGGTCAGGGCTGGTCTGCTGAGCCCAGGGCCTCGCACCTGCTTTTGTGAATGAAGTTCTGTGGTGGTGACCCGCCCATGTGGTTACATATCGTTTGTGGCTGCTTTCCCGCCACAAAGACAGGTTCCGTGTGATAAGACTGTGTCCTCCAACGCTGAAATAGTCACTGCCTGCCCGCTGGTTGCTGAGCAGAGTTCAAGCACACGTAGCGTGTACATGTGACACATCTGAAACGGGCTTGCAGGATAGAGGAGAGTACAGTTATATCGTAGTGACCTTTGTTGCATGCTAACCATCCTGTCAACTCCATGGATGGTCTCTTTTCACCTTTGCAACAGCAGTATGACATAGGTGCCATTTTATAAACTGGGGCACGTCATTGGCTTGGAGGCAAAGTAAGCAAATAGACATGTAGATGGCGGGCGAGGAAGAACCAGTCACAGCTGCTGCTTGTTGGCAGGAGCCTCTCTGACATTGACCAGGACGGGAAGCTCACGGCCGAGGAGTTCATCCTGGCCATGCACCTCATCGACGTGGCCATGTCCGGCCAGCCGCTGCCGCCCGTGCTGCCCGCCGAGTACATCCCGCCCTCCTTCCGGTAAGGAGCGCCGAACACCGGCTCTGGGGGCTGAGTGCCAGTCATCCTATTCCTGGTGAGAGCCAGGGTCCGAGAGCTCAGGACCCTGTCCAGGCTCTGCTCACCTGGGCGCTCAGTCCAGGCCTCGGACTCTGAGGGCGAAACCTTTTCTTTTTTCTTTTTTTGCTGGGGGAGGGTCTTTCCTTCTTCAGTTTGAAAAACCGCAGTCTCTGTGAAACTCGGGAAAGCGAGGTCTGCCCGCATTAGTGAGCCATCCAAAGCCGGGGCTGTTTTACCCATCGGTGTGCCTGAAGCTCGCCGGAGGCTTGGCGGTGTGAAACGGCGTGCCTGTCCGGGCAAACAGCGAGGCGTCTGCCTGGACCGCTGCCGTGGAGACGGTGTGGTCAGGACGGGAACGCGGCATTTCCAGCTGAAGCCCAGCCCAGGGGGGTGGGGAGGGCACCGAGGTCCACGGGAGAACCTGCAGCGAGCAGCACCTCTGCCCGCACAGACCCACCCCCTCCCGATAGGCCCGGAAAAGTCAGATCCAAGCCCTGCCAGCACAGAGGGAGAGATCCGCGTTCTGTACTGATTCCTCAAACACGGGAGAGACGACAGAAGATGGCACCCTAAGAGTTAGAGAAAGGGACTGTCTCTGTCAGGGGCTGGGACAGGGCAGGCTGGGCGGGCCCGGGTGGCAGTGTCTGTGGCTGGAGGCGGGGGGGGGGGGGGGGGGCGTGCTTAGAGGTGGCTCTGGCTCTGGCTCTGAGAGCAGGCTGACGAGTCCAGGGGGACCTGTCAGTCACCCACGCTCTAAGCGCGTCAAAGGGCCAGGCATTACACCGAGGGGGCGAGTCTGGGCGGAGTGGAGCTCCCGTGATGGCGACGACGATGGCTCGAACCCTCCCGTGTCCTGGCCTGTTCTGGCCGCCGGGGTTGCTCGCCAATTCATTTCTTTGGGGTGCCCCAATTCTGGCGGTGGTTCCGACCATTTGAACATGTTTGGCACTGAGCCTGATGACACTCACGTACTCACTTCTGTAAACTGTGTAAATAGTGAGGACTAATCTTTGTTCTCACTACGCCATGCATGCGGCCTGATCTTTTAAAAACCTTTTCCAATTAGCTCACCCCACCTGGGCAGCGTGACGTCACTCTCTCTGTTCTTTCCGCCATCGCAGGCGCGTCCGCTCCGGCAGCGGTGTGTCCGCCCTGAGCGCGGCCGCAGTGGACCAGCGGCTGCCGGAGGAGCCCGCGCTGGAGGACGAGCAGCAGCTGGAGAAGAAGCTTCCCGGTAACTCGCTCGTGTCTGTCACTCAGAGGTTTTCTCTCCGGGCAGAGAGGCAGAAATAAGCCTGGGCGTTCTTGCTTGTTCCTTTAACTGACCTTCGGAAGGAAACACGGCTAACATGCTTTTAGCTTTGCATGGATACATGGAAATGAGAACGTTGTGTACTCTGCAAACGTACCCTTGTTCCAGCTTTTACATGGACATCAGATTGTTTACTCAACAAACACCTTGTAAATGTTATTTATATGGCACTCAAGTTAGTAAGTCTTTAAGGAGTTGCTTAATATCACCAGCAATAGGAACTAAAATCACTGCTGCTTCCTCATGATGTTGGGGAGAATTGGAAAAGCCTTAATAACAAGAAGCTATTTTAAATGTAAAATGTAAATGATCTTCATTTACAAGGATAACCCCATCACAGTATTAAAATACTACAGGCCCCGTGCACGGAATTCTTACACTTGGGGGTGGGGTCCCTCCGCCTGGCCTGTGCCCTCACAGTCCGGGCCCTTCGGGGATGTCCAACCGCTGTGGAGGCAGAGAGGCTCCCGCCACCACCACTGCGCTCAGGTCATGAGCCCGGCTTCTGGCTGACAGGCGCCCTGTGGGAGCTTCTGCATTGAGTGCTGCCCCCTGGTGGTCAGTGTGTGTTGTAGCGACTGGTCATTCACTGGCAAATTTGCATATTAACCTTTTATTATGTAGGATTCTAAGGCAGCTGTGTATTATTAGCGGTGGTGATGGTGACACTAAGAATAAGTGAAACGTACCAGGGAGTGTCTGCTCAGTACTTGGTCAATGGGTTTTGTTGAATTTAAAGTGCTCGGTGGTTGACTGACACGCTCAGGACAGCAGCTTCCAGTTCCCTCTGTAAATCCGTGTGCTCACTGATGAGCCGCTCGGGAGATGTTCTTCGTGCACGTGTGCTGAGGACAGGGTAGAGGAAGCGTTAAGGGTGTGTGACTAGGTTAAATGTCCATGTAGAGTCGGCAGGGCAGAGATGGGGTCAGCTGCCCGGTCAGGGTCATGGAGAAGGAGACGCAGTGTGACCGCAGGAGAGGAGGTTTTCCTAGACGATGCAGACTTGCCGTGGGAAAAGTCTTTGGAAATGGCGTTCTGAACGCCATGATGTGGCGCTCATCGGGAAGGGGAGTGTGTGGGCGAGGAGCGAGGGGAGGCATTGTCGCTGCTACGCGCGGGCAGGAGGGGCGCGGGGGGCAGGGGGGCCTGGTGTGCGCCGGTGCCGCAGGTTCGAGGGGCCTCGAGCTGCTCCTCCCACGGGCGTGCTGAGGGTGACGTTTCACGGCTGTTTGCGTCTCGTTTCCCAGTGACGTTTGAAGACAAGAAGCGCGAGAACTTCGAGCGCGGCAACCTGGAGCTGGAGAAGCGCCGGCAGGCGCTGCTGGAGCAGCAGCGGAAGGAGCAGGAGCGCCTGGCGCAGCTGGAGCGGCAGGAGCAGGAGCGCAAGGAGCGCGAGCGGCAGGAGCAGGAGCGCAAGCGGCAGCTGGAGCTGGAGAAGCAGCTGGAGCGGCAGCGGGAGCTGGAGCGGCAGCGCGAGGAGGAGCGGCGGAAGGAGCTCGAGCGGCGCGAGGTGAGCCCGGCCCGGTGGGCGGCCCCCTGCTCCTCCGGCCGCGGTTCGAGCCTGTGAGCCCGGCGGGCGGCCCCTGCCCCTCCGGCTGTGGTCCGGCCGCGGTTCGAGCCCGTGAGCCCGGCGGGCGGGCCCCTGCCCCTCCTCGGCCTGCAGGGCCCGGCGGGCGGCCCCCTGCTCCTCCTTCCGCGATTCGAGCCCGTGAGCCCGGCGGGCGGGCCCCTGCTCCCCCTGCTTCTCCGGCCCACGTTCCCGAACGTGCCGCCCCAAGGAGCGCCTGGCCCACTGAGCAGTTACTCTCCCTCCCCCCGTCCCTTCACCCCCCATGTCCCTCTGTCCACGCAGGGCCCTGCCATGTCATGTAACGGGTCGGACAGTGTGGCTTAGTGTCTGCTCTCGCTTACATGCTGTTTTCAGGCTCATCACAGTCTAGCATGAACAGTGCTGTGCTGTCTTCTGTGGCTGAACTGTACCCCTTGACATGAATGTACCACTTGTTACGTGTCCATCATCAGTTGATGGGTATTGGGTTAGTTCTACTTTTTGGCTACCCTGAGTAATTTTGCTGTGAGCATTCACATACAAGGTTTTGATAAGACAGTTTTATAACAAGCCACTGATATCGGTTAAGTATTTCTCCAGACTTCCTTCTGCGCTCATGTACAGTGTGGAGACACAAAGGTTTGTTTGGTGGAAAGGTGGGGATTCAGTGCAGATTTTTAACCACTGTATTTAAGTTTTATTTTGTAATGAAATTTCTTGAGTGTTTAATAATATGTCATCCCTGAAGGAAAAGCCTTTCCTGCTAACATTTCTTCAGCGATAGTGTGCAGTGTAAGACCGAACAGCTAACAGCCCGTCTGTGTGTGTGTCCCAGGCCGCAAAACGAGAACTGGAGAGGCAACGGCAGCTTGAATGGGAACGAAATCGAAGACAGGAGCTACTAAACCAAAGAAACAAAGAGCAGGAAGACATCGTGGTCCTGAAAGCCAAGAAGAAGACTTTGGAATTTGAATTAGAAGCTCTGGTGAGCGAAGTTGGATTATGTTTTGGGAATATTAACATCAAGGCATTAAGATGGTAATACTTTTTATTATTTTTACTTGTCTAAGAATGATAAAAAGCATCAGCTTGAAGGGAAACTTCAAGATATCAGATGTCGACTGGCCACCCAACGGCAAGAGATTGAGAGCGCCAACAAGTCCAGGGAGCTGCGGATCGCCGAGATCACCCACCTGCAGCAGCAGTTACAGGTGAGCGGGTCCCCGACGCTCAGCCAGCACCTCGCGCTTGGCATGCACTCAGCACCACGCGCTTAGCAGGCACTCTGAGCATGCACTCAGCACCACGCGCTTAGCAGGCACTCTGAGCATGCACTCAGCACCTCGCGCTTGGCATGCACTCTGAGCATGCACTCAGCACCACGCGCTTGGCATGCACTCTGAGCATGCACTCAGCACCACGCGCTTAGCATGCACTCTGAGCATGCACTCAGCACCACGCACTTAGCATGTACTCAGCACCTCGCGCTTAGCAGGCACTCTGAGCATGCACTCAGCACCACGCGCTTAGCATGCACTCTGAGCATGCACTCAGCACCACGTGCTTAGCAGGCACTCTGAGCATGCACTCAGCACCTCGCGCTTAGCAGGCATTCTGAGCATGCACTCAGCACCTCGCGCTTAGCAGGCACTCTGAGCATGCACTCAGCACCACGCGCTTAGCATGCACTCTGAGCATGCACTCAGCACCACGTACTTAGCAGGCACTCTGAGCATGCACTCAGCACCTCGCGCTTAGCATGCACTCTGAGCATGCACTCAGCACCACGCGCTTAGCATGCACTCAGCACCACGTGCTTAGCAGGCACTCTGAGCATGCACTCAGCACCACGTGCTTAGCAGGCACTCTGAGCATGCACTCAGCACCACGTGCTTAGCAGGCACTCTGAGCATGCACTCAGCACCACGCGCTTAGCATGCACTCAGCACCACGCGCTTAGCAGGCACTCTGAGCATGCACTCAGCACCACGCGCTTAGCATGCACTCGGCTCTGGGAAGTCGCCCTGCAGCAGATGAGGTCCTGAATTAACAGGCTGCCGAGTAAACCCTCTCAGCCACGCTAGCTGAGTGTGTGCCGGGCCGGGCGCTCCATAGGTATGAGGGTCCACCCGTGAGCAGAGGGAGAGCCTCGCCTGCACGCAGCTTCCCTTCCGTGTGCAGGGCAGACAGACACTGACCAGACAGTCAGGTGTGCCCTCCGTTAGCGTGCACAGTGCGCGGCAGAGTGAGTGGGGAGGAGACCGCCTGGCTGGCAGGGTTGCAGTCTTAAGGTGGTGGACAGGCCTCGGTGACGGTTTCAGTTGCCGGAGACTGACGGTAGGAGAGGCGCGGCTAAGCCGGGGGAGGGAGGCGGGGCAGAGCCGGGCCCGGGAGGGAAACAGCGGTGAGAAGGTCGGAGGCGGCAGCCGGTCTCGGAGGTACGGTGACAGCAGGGAGACCGCTGTGCTGGGCAGGTGGGGCTGGATCGCGGAGGGACTCCGGCTTTGTCGTGACCACGACAGTGAGGACGTGCAGTGTGAGTGTGGGGAGTGAGAGAGATGCACGCACAGGGAGAGGCTGGGGACGCAGTAGAGCTCAGCTTTGTCTGTTACCTGTGCAGAGTTGACCACCACGCTGTCATCACTGGTCTGGTTTCGGTTGTTGAAGCGGGGGATGGGGAGCATCGCATTCATGTAGATGTTGTCCTGCATGTCATCATGTCTTAACTGGGATTTTATCTCGGCTCCTTTTCTCAGCACGATGATCGTGACAGTTATCCGTTTGGTTGCGTGAATCGGTAGTTTGTTTTTTTTCATCATTGAGTAGTGTTTCCGTATTTATCCAGTCACCTGTTGATAGACATTTTGGCTTTTTCTAGTTCCAGACTTTAGTGAAAAAAAAATCCTGCAGTGGTCATTTATTTCCAGGTCTTTATGTGGAAATACATTTGATTTCTGTTGGTTAAATTTTAGGAGTGGAATTTCTGTGTCATATAAGTGTGTGCTCAACCCTCTCTGACTGTTTTCAAAGCATCTTGCATGCTCACCAGCGGTGCACGGGCGGCTGTACATCTGGCATTCTCACCAGCGGTGTGTGAGTGGTGCAGTTGTTCCTCATCCTTGCCAGCACTTGGCATTGTTATCATTTTTTACGTTAACATTCCCCTTGGTGTGGACAGTGTCTGGCAGCGGCTCTAATTTGCATTTTCCTGAAAGCTAATGCCATTGGGCGTCAGTTCACATGTATGCTGCCGTGTGTCCTCCTGTGTGTGTCTTCTGTGAACAGATCTTTTGCCCAGTTTCTTACTGGGTTGTTTCTATGAGTTTATTCTTTTAACAAGCCCTTTGTCAAATATATGACTTGCAAATATTTTTCCCAGTCTGTGGTTGGCCTTTTTTTTTCTTTTTGTAATGATGCTTTTTAAAGTTTTAAATTTTGATAAGTCTTATTAAGTTTTTCTTTTATGTTACGGTTTTTGTGTTCTATCTAAAAAAATCCTCGGCTAGCCCAAGATTGCAGATATTGTCTCTTCTGTTTTCTTCCAGTGGTTTCATAGTTGTATTTTCATGCTTAGGTCTAGGATTCATTTCAAGTCGATTTTTATGTAAGTAGAAGGTGAAGGGTAAGGTTCATTTTCCTCCATGCCAGTACCCAGTTGTCCTAACAACATTTATTAAAAATACTATCATTTTCCCCACTAAATTACCATGGCAGCTTATTGAAAATCAATTGATCGTCAAGGTCTTTTCTAGACTCTGCTCCATTGATCTGTGTCTGTTCTTTCGCTGGGACCTTACTCTGTTGATAATTGTAGCTTTATAATAACTTTTTAAACCAATTACTCTGAGATCTTCAATATTTCCTTTCTTTCTTTCTTTTTTTTTTTTTTTTTTTTTTTTTTTTTACATTGTTTTGGCTAGTTTAGATCCTTTACAATGCCACATAAGTTTTAGAATCAGCTTGTTAATTTTTACGAAGACACTTAGAATTTTGATTGGTGTTTCATTGATTTTATAAATCAATTTGGGAAGAATCGACATCTTGACAATATTGAGTCTTATGGTATACTAGTATGTCTCAATTTTATTTCACTTGTTTTAAATTTCTCTAAACAGTGTTTTGTAGTTTTTAGTGTATAAGTCTTGTACATATTTTGTAAAGTTTACCCCTAAGTATGTCATGGTTTTGGATGTTATTTCAATTTCCTCTTATTTGGTGCCAATATATAGAAATATAATTTTTTTAAATCATCTTTTTTTAATATATTTTATTGATATTTCACAGAGAGGAGGAAGGGAGAGAGAGAGCTAGAAACGTCAATGAGAGAGAAACATCGACCAGCTGCCTCTTGCACACCCCCTACTGGGGATGTGCCCCAACTAATGTACATGCCCTTGACCGGAATCGAACCTGGGACCTTTCAGTCCGCAGACTGACACTCTACCACTGAGCCAAACCGGCTTCGGCTAGAAATATAATTTTTTACTACATACTGACCTTATGTCTATGATATTGCTTAACATTGTATTCCTTAGAGTTTCTCTGTACATAGTACATTGTTTGCAAATGAAGACAGCTATTTCTTATTTCCAGTCTGTCTAACTCCCATGTTTGTGTTTCTATTTATTTATTTATTTGTCCGAACTGCATTGATCACAGCCTCCAGTACTGTTTGGGTAGAAATGGTGAGAGTCCTGGTTTTGACCCGAGGGGAAAGGCTTCAGTCGCACATTAAGGATGGTGCCACCTGTAGGTTTTCAGGTCGAGGGCCTTCTCCCCGGTCCCCTTTCTGCTGAGAGTTAGGTCAGGAACAGGTGTCTGACTGGGAAACCTTTTTTCCTGTTTTGCTTGAGATGTTTACATGTTTTCCCCCCTTGGGTTTTTTTGTTTGTTTGTTTGTTTTTTTAATACAGTGGGGCAAAAGTAGGTTTATAGTTGTTTACTAGTACATGGAAAATATTGTAATAACTATTAAATAACAATACACGAATAAACTTCCTAGTACTCAACTGTAGACCTACTTTTGCCCCACCTGTATAATGACTTACTTTGGTTGAAATTTGAATGTTAGACTACCTTCTGTTTCTGGCATAAACCACACTTGGCCATGATATATTGCCGGAGGAAAGTAGGGGGCGACTGGGCCTGCAGGGAAGGGAAGTTGTGGGGGGACCCAGGCCTGCAGGGGAGGCCAGTTAGTGGCAATCAGGCTTGTAGGGGAGCAGTTGACAGGGGAGTGGTTAGGGAATGATCAGGCTGGCAGGCAGAAGTTGTTTAGGGGCAGTCAGGAAGGCAGGCAGGCAAGCAGTTGGGAGCCAGCAGTCCTGGATTGTGAGAGGGACACCCCCACCCCCACACATAAATTTCATGCACCGGGCCTCTAGTCCTATATAATAAAAGGCTAATATGCAAATTTTCTCCTCAATTGGGAGTTTGACCAGGGGGCAGGGCTGACTGGCCAACTGCCTGCAGCCCCTCCCCGGCCAGTCTGGCCCCAATGAGGGCAGACAACTGGATCCCCCACACACACAACTTCGTGCACCGGGACTCTGGTTGATAATAAAATACAAATCAGGGACGATCTGTTGTATGTTCTGTTTTGTCAGAGCTGGGTGTGTGTGGGGGTTGTTCACATGAGAAGGTCATCCCAGGTCCTCCCTGTGCAGCTGCCAGACCCCGCTGCTGCTCACACATGTGGCACACAGCGCCTGCTGACACGCAAGCCGTGTGCACTGAGGGGGTTGTCCTGGAAGACTGGCTCTGAGCCTGGTGAAAAGCATCTTCAGAGACACTTCTGTGTTTTCAAACCAAAAGCCAGTATAGAGATTTTTTTTTAATGTAGGTAAAATAGAAGTTAAACATTCCTTATTATACACTGGGAAGGCTGTCGTGTTATGAAAGGCACAGAAACTGTTGGGATAATTTCAGTGAACATCAGCAGGGCCAGCGCTTGGCAAGTCATCCATGAAACAGCCTTGTCCCACGTGGGTTTGGGTTTTCCTCATGTCGCTTAAAAAGTGCCGTTTCAAGAATTGTGGTGCGGCTTGAAATGGCAGCTCCTTTCCGAGTGTGGAGTGCCCTGTGCAGCCCCGTGCCAGGCTGGAAATCTCTGGTTTGTGCCCAGCTTCCCTTAAACCCCCTTAAGCCCTGTGGTCGGTCTCCGCGGGGCCATCACAGAGCCACGTCCACGGCAGCCAGTTCCCCTTAAACCTGCGCCTGTGCGCCCCGGGCCCAGCGCCGTGGAGAAGCCGGTGCTTTAATGTCTCACCAAGTACATTTTAAAGTTTATAAAAAGGCAGAAAATCAGTAACAGTTAAGAAATATTGAGGGCTGAAGCCGGTTTGGCTCAGTGGATAGAGCGTCAGCCTGCGGACTGAAAGGTCCCGGGTTCGATTCCGGTCAAGGGCACATACCTTGGTTGCGGGCACATCCCCAGTGGGGAATGTGCAAGAGGCAGCTGGTCGATGTTTCTCTCTCATCAACGTTTCTAACTCTCTGTCCCTCTCAATTCCTCTCTGTGTAAAATCAATAAAAATATATATATAAAAAAAGAAAAAAATATTGAGGGAGCTGTGACTGTCTCAGTTCGATCTCGGTGCAGAGCATTGGCAAACGGAGCTCCTTGGAAGGAAGCAGGACGCGTTCCCCTGGGGACGCATGCGTTCACCCGAGGCCTGGGCTGCGGTGGGCACCTGGGGCACAGAGAACGGACTGCGGTCTGTGGAGGGTCAGCCTGGACCGGGCCTCCCCTCACTCACCGCCTTCCCCCCTCCCCCCCCCAGGAGGCCCAGCAGATGCTCGGCAGGCTGATCCCGGAGAAGCAGCTCCTCAGCGACCAGCTGAAGCAGGTGCAGCAGAACAGCCTGCACAGTAGGTGTCGTTGTCCTTTGCTTTTACTGACAAGAATCCCTCCCTTGAAAGAAAACTAAAGACCTGGCTTTCTTACCTTGCAATGTTTTTCTGAAACAGGAGACTCACTCCTCACCCTCAAAAGGGCCTTAGAAGCAAAGGAGCTGGCTCGCCAGCAGCTCCGAGAGCAGCTGGATGAAGTCGAGAAAGAAACGAGATCCAAACTGCAGGAGATCGACATTTTCAACAACCAGCTGAAGGTAACGTCCGTGCCGGCCTGCGCCCTGCCCTCTCGCGTCCCGCCAGGCCGGGCGGTGCCCGGTACCCAGTCCCAGGCGGGAGGTCCCTCAGGCTGGCTGACATCAGTGTGCAGGCACGTCTCCTCTCACACGTAGAGATGATTCTGGCATCTTTAGATCATGGCGAGCGAGTGGCCCCGGCATGCCGCCTGTCTGAGCCGAGCCCGTTCCCTGCCTCTCCCGTTGTCTGTGGCTGACCGTCAGGGTGATGCCAACGCCGGGCCTCAAGCTCCGCCTTCCTTGGGTTCTTTGGAGACCCCTGGAGAGGGGCCGTTTTCTCTTTTAAACCAAGAGTTTTTCTGCCATTTGTGTCTTCAGGATTGTCCTCGAATGCAGGTCTTCATTTTGTTGCCTTTTATTTTAAGTGGATTGTTTAATAGAGAGGTTGCTCTGTCTGTCGGATACGGTGTGTGAGTTTGTCCCGGTTGCACCGAGTTTAGACAGAGCCAGCCTCGGAGGGAGTGGGAAGACGCTGTCCCATCTACTCTGATGGGCGCCTTCAGCTTCGCTGCACAGCCTCGTCCCCTTAGGGTGTGACTCTGACAGTCACCCAGAGCGCACGCGTTCACTCCCAGCAGCAGCGGCCACAGACTGCAGGCTGAAGGGGACAGGGGAGGTTTAAGTAATTACATTCTGATAGGAAATTGGATTTTATACGTGTATCAGGCACTATGTTCCTTTTTTAACTTAAAATCCTTTATACGGACTTCGGCTAATTTAGCTTTTGTAACTAAGAAAAAAGTACAACTCCCATTCTTTTTTATTAAAAACAGAAAAATTAGGGAGCATATTTGAGATTTTTAGTTGACCTTTGAATTGAGATTCCAGGCTGAATTCTCTAGACATCTGAGTTGAGATAGTTGTGCTTTTCTCCCCCTCCCCTTCCCCCCCAATGACAGTGAATTTTTCTCAATTGTACACTTCCAGGAAAGTGCTCTTAGGGGGAATTTTTTTGAGCCAACTTAGTGATTTTTTTCCCACTTGGCTCCTTACTTATACAGAAAGAGTGTGTGTGTGTGTGTGTGTGTGTGTGTGTGCCTGTGTGCTAAGCTTTCTTTGTCAAAGTTAGCAATGATGAGTGAATTAAAATTAATCGCTGTATCTGAGTGAGTCTTTCCTTTGACACACTGTGTGCGAGATGGGGGGCACTCCTGGTGGCTCGTGGGGAGGCACAGTCCACCCTCCTTGCAGCAGCGTGTGGGCCAGTGCGTCCGCCACAGGTGCCACCGCTGGGAGCCGTCCGGTGACTGTCCCTGCGCGCGTTCTGTCACAGAGAACCTGTGTGTCCTTAGATTTATGGTGTTGAGCTCATGAATTTCAAGTAATTAAGGTGGACTTATTTTGTCTCTTTTCCGAGGCAGCCTGAGGCAGGACCAGAAGCAGAGGTATCCTCCCAAATAGTTAGATCGAATGAGCGGGAAACGTGTGAACTGCTCTCTGTGCCCCACGCCGCACTCACTCTCTCCTCCGCGCAGCGTCTGTGCGGAGCGTCCGACACGGAGTCCGCCGTGTTGCGCAGTGGACGCTCCTTTCTCTCTCAGTGACCCCACGGCACGCGCTGCCTCCACTGTGAGTGTCTCCAGAGCAGCGAGTGGAGCCGCCGTGTGCAGGTCAAGTGGCCCTGTGCCCGCGCAGCCGGCCCCGTGAACTTGGCCGCGGGCCAGGCTCTGAGGCAGAAGCTGGCTGCCCCGGCGTTTAATTTGTCGGGCGGTGGCTCTGGGAGCACTTGGGCTGCGCGCCAGAGCTGTCGGAGTGTTTTATGGCGATAATATCTCCATTCTCCGGGGAAGGCGTGCTCTCCCTCCGCGGGCGCAGGGGTAGTTAGAGAAGCTGGCTTTCACTTATCTAATACACGGTGGATCTTTATTTGCCCATCATTTTCCTATTGAGGCTCCTGATCTGTTTGATCAGCGCACGGGGAAAGCCAGAGTTCCCTGCGGGAGAAGGCCCACGCCCCATCTGGCGAGCGGGTCAGTGTGCCGGCGAGCCAGAGCTTGTGCATGGGCCCTGGTGACGGAACTGCGGTGTCCCAGAATCCTGTGCGCATTGCTGGTGATGAAGATCTCATTTCCATTCACATCCACTTCACACTTTATGGGAGTTTTATCTTCCCCTGTATTTTGTTGTGACATGTAGCTAAAACTTCTTTAATGAACATTTCAGAATTTATTTCCTAAGAAAAGTATCACATTTTTATTAGGAGGTAGGTTAAATTATTACACACTGTATCTAGTGTACAACATATCAGAGCCTGGAATAGAACTCATAGAAGAAGAATCAGCAAAGTTGAACTTGATATGCTATTGTTGGAGAAATATATAGCTGAGACATAGTCGTTAGTTTTAGGGAGACCTACCCATGAGATGCTGGGTTTTGATTCTTAGCAATTTCTTACTGGTTAGTTTCTGTCTTGGTTTTAATAGAGAATTAATGACATGATTGAAGGGCATTTGCAGGGTCCCTTCAGTGAGGTTGCCCAGCAGCAGCTGACAGAATTGGTGACGCTTTTCTGAGCTGTCTCCCAGTGGAGCTGTCCTTTCCCAAGGAAAGCGCTTAGTCAGCCTTCCAGCGCTTCCCTGCGAGGTGAAAGGCGCTCCTCAGTGCCTGTCACCGTGCTCGCGGCTTTAAATGCTGGGCAGCCCTCGGCTCCGCTCCGCTCGGTGCCCGGTCCTCAGGCACAGGCATGAGACACCAGCCCTTGTGTCATATCCCTTCGTTCCGAAGATTGCCTCTGCCAAGTTCAACTTTTTAAACAAGATTCTTAGCAGCTTAAGAATCCCGATTCCTGCGTGTCTTGGTTCACGCCATCTTGCCCTCCAAGTCCGAGGAAGGGCGGGGAGCCGGAGCGCCCGCGTGTGCGGCATCCTGGCGTCTGACAGCTGGTCGTGGCTTCAGGTCGGGATCCTGGTGCCAGCGCGTCTGCTCCTCGATGTGACGTCTGTGGGTTCACGGCCGTTTCCGTGAGGAGCTCGGAGCTGCGGCTCCTGCAGCCAGTTCCGGAGACAGCCCAGCCTGCCTTGGATGCTGGTGTGCGAACGCCGGGAGCGATGGGAGGCACAGCCCTTCAGCCCGGTCACTGAGCGACAGAAATGCCCGAGGTCACCCCATCCCGGCGGAACCTGAAACGGCGAGCAGCTTTCCGGCCAGCCTTCGGGTGCGGCCGGCCTCACCGGGGCTGCGTGCGGACAGCAGTGCATTCTGCACTCCCTCGGGGCACAGAGGCCTGCTGGGCCCTCAGGGACACCGTCGGCGTGTGGCCAGAGCACCGCAGCACGGGGACCGTTTCCTCCTGAGGGATGGTGGTCATCACACCGCCGTCCGGGCGCCGCGGGCAGGGGGAGGCCGGGCCGAGGTGGGGCACCACGCTCTGCCCTGAGGGGACCGCTCCGGGAGCTGAGCCCTGAGCTCGCTTCTTTCCGCCTCTCACGTGACAGAGCCGCTTAATGTGGCTCTAGCGGGGTGTGACCTCGGTCCCGCGGCCTCACGGGGCACTGCGCCAGCGCCAGGGCCGTGGAGAGCAAGCGCGCAGAGCGGCCTCGGGGGAGTGAGACGTGCGTGCGCCTGGCTCCCCGTGCTCCGCAGCCTCCGCCCCTCAGCGGCCGCTGCTCCCCAGGACGTGGGGCCGGTGTTCTGCTCGTCGCTCTGCCCGAGTCCACGTCTCCTGCGTAACTTCTCTCTGTCCGCCCGCACCCAGGCTGCTGGCGTCAGGCAGGCGTCACTCCTTCCTGCCCTCTTGCCGCCTCTGTGTTGGATCTCAGCTCAGGGGCACTTTGCTGACCGTTCACGCCTTTTGGTTTGTTCCTGCGCCGAGAACCGAACCCTGAACGACAGACACTGAGAGAAGGAAGGCCTGTCTGAAGTGAACCGTCATCTACGGTGGAGCTGGTCCGAGCTGAGATGGGCTGGTCCGCCTAGGCCGCTGGGAGCCGGGCCGGCGTGCCGGTGCCTGCGGGCGGCAGTGCCGCGCCTGCTCGTTGGCGTCCATTTCCATAAACGTCCTTCTCTCCAGTTTGCCGTCATTGGAGCTGGAATTTAAGTGGCATCGGAAGGGACTCGCCCGTGGCTCTGACCTGCCTTTTCCAGGGCGCTGGCGCCGGGCACTCCGGTGGCCAGTGTCACTCCGCACGTCCTGGTGTGCAGACATTCGCGTTACTGTGAGCTGAGGGTGCGGATCACACAGCATGGGCATCGGCCACTTTGTCTCCGTCTCAGAAATAGCAAACTCAGGTATCGATCCCATTCTCATTGACGTCATTAGAGAATCCTGCTTGTGCCTGAATTCACATTCCTATGGGAAGGCATCCTGCTGAATTCCTAATCACATGAGAGTTTAATCCCGTGGCTGACGGTGAGGAGGAGAATGGAAATGGCTTCTTTCTCCGTGTGTGTGTGTGTGTGTGTGTGTGCGCGCCGTTCTTAGCGCCTGAAGTCAGAGAGGCGTCGTCGCTGCTCCCGTCTGCGGTCCTGGGGGTGTTGCTGACGGTCAGATGCTTCAGTGACTGCGCGTCCCAGAGACCCTGCCAGCGCTCCTCGCCCGGGGATGCTGGCTGCCGAGCCTGGCGGCGACGCCGTCACGGGCTCCAGAGAAGCTGCTCTGTGGGGGGATGTGAAGCAGAAGGCCTGGGTGGGGCGTAGGGGGTCACGGAGCAGAGGCACGCCGTGTGCTGGAGGCCGCACAGGAGGAGGAGGAGGAGAGGCTTTAGCGGAGGTGGTATGTGAGCAGATGTGTGCACTCTCAAAGCCAGTGGAGGCTGGTGTTCTTCGTGATCAGCAAGACCTCGAGGCTTTCTCATGATCCTCACCACGGGTCAGAACCAGTCAGTCCATTGCTACTGCTGGGCCCTGGGGCTCCTGGAATGCCCTTCCCAGGCTAGCACGGGGCGTGAGCGCAGGGCGTGTGCATAGGGCGTGTGCACAGCTCCCTGCGGCGGCCTCTGAGCCTGGTGGAGAGTGTGGTGTGCACGGGGCGTGTACACGGGGCGTGTGCACGGCTCCCTGCGCGGGGGGGGAGCTCTGAGCCTGGTGGAGAGTGCGGTGTGCACGGGGCGTGTACGCGGGGCGTGTGCACGGCTCCCTGCCGGGGGGGGGGGGGCTCTGAGCCTGGTGGAGAGCGTGGTGTGCACGGGGCGTGTACACGGGGCGTGTGCACGGCTCCCTGCGGGGGGCCTCTGAGCCTGGTGGAGAGCGCGGTGTGCACGGCTCCCTGCGGGGGGCCTCTGAGCCTGGTGGAGAGTGCTGTGTGCACGGGGCGTGTACACGGGGCGTGTGCACGGCTCCCTGCCGAGGGGGGGGTGGGCTCTGAGCCTGGTGGAGAGCGTGGTGTGCACGGGGCGTGTGCACGGGGCGTGTACACGGGGCGTGTGCACGGCTCCCTGCGGGGGGGTGGGCTCTGAGCCTGGTGGAGAGCGTGGTGTGCACGGGGCGTGTGCACGGCTCCCTGTGGGGGGTGGGGGGGTTTCTCTGAGCCTGGTGGAGAGCGCGGTGTGCACAGCTCCCTGCGGCGGCCTCGGGCGGCTCCTGGAGTGCCGTCCTGCCAGGGGGAGAGGGTGGCAGCTTTCCCAGGCCTCGCTCTCCACCCTGAAACGTCCCCCTAAATCCTGAGGCCTCTACTGAGAAGTGTCACTCACAGTGGAGTGCTGTCGCCTCATGAGTTACCTGTTTCTTGGTTTTTATAGGAATTAAGAGAAACACATAATAAGCAGCAACTCCAGAAGCAGAAGTCCATAGAGGCCGAGCGGCTGAAGCAGAAAGAGCAGGAGCGAAGGATCATCGAGTTAGAGAAGCAGAAGGAGGAGGCCCAGAGGTGGGTCTCGCCGGGGTCTTTCCGGAAGGCTCCGTGTGTCTGCTCTGTGCCTGCTTCTCCGGGGTCTTCCGCACAGAAAGAGCCTTCCGTGTGCGTGTGCGTGTGCGTCTGTGTGTCTGTGTATGTGTGTGTGTGTGCGCGCACACACGTGTGTGTATAAATCTTTCACGGAGGCGGCCCAGGTGTCAGCATGTTCCCAGTGCTCCCGGTTCCGGTGCGTCCGCGGGGCCGGGCCCGGGCGCTCCCCTGCGTGCTGGCAACCGCACTCTTCCCGGCACAGCCTGCTCCGGGGCTGACCGCCTCTCCCTCCTCTCCCTCCTCTCCCTCCTCTCCCTCCTCTCCCTCCTCTCCCTCCTCTCCCTCCTCTCCCTCCTCTTCCTCTTCCTCCTCTTCCTCCTCTTCCGGCGACCGCACTCTTCCCGGCACAGCCTGCTCCCGGGCTGACCGCCTCTCCCTCCTCTTCCTCCTCTTCCTCCTTTTCCTCCTCTTCCGCAGCTGCCGCTTGAGCTCAGACTGGGAGGCAGGCACGGCCGTGTGTCTGTCTGCGTGTCCGTGGCCGCAGTGACTTTCCGCAGTGACTTGTAGACACTTATCTTTACCTGTTGGTGTGTCTGCTTTTGTTATTGGATATTTGCTTTTTACGTTTCCACTAATTTTAGACACAAATGACCAAATATCCCAACGAGACAGTGTAAATCGTAAAGATGGGTTATTGAATTTAGACAAAAACACGAAGAGCGGCCGCTGACTTCGTGGCCGGCTCCGTCCCCGCGGGGGGCGGGGGGCAGGTCTGGTTACGCACGAGCAGCAGCTGAGCCTGGGCTGGTTTCTCTCCTGAGAGGGGGGGTGGGGGGAGCGGTTGTTCATGGAAGTGTGTCCCGTGCTTGTGGCTCCGGTGTGCGGCAGGTGTGTGCCACTGAAGCTGAGAAGCGGTTTTGTTATTGTTCTAACCAGTTGCTCAGCCACCTCAGAAATCAGAGCGTCTCTCTGTGATTCTCTCTCGGCTGTGGTTTCATCTCAGAGCCCCCCCACCGCCCCCGCCCGAGAGCGCTCCATCGGAGGCCGGGCGTTAGCATCTCATTGGCCGGACGTGGTTCCGTGCTGGACGGGAGCCGCTTCCTGCCAGTAACCAAGGTCTCATCGGCAGGCGGGCTCAGGAGCACCTGCCGCAGGAGGAGGAGCAGCGGCCACGGCGGCCCCGGGAGGAGCAGCGCCTCCGGAGGGAGGACAGCGCCAGGAGGAAGGACGGCGAGGACAGGCTGGGCCGGCTCCTCCCGCAGCACCAGGAGCCCGCCGCGCCCGCCGGCCTCGCGCCCTGGTCCACCGCAGGTATGGGAGCCGGTCGTCCCCCCGTTTCTCTGAAGGCCTCCCCGCCCCCAGGCCTGTCCTGCTGCGTGGTGGGCCGGGCTCCCTGTTGGGACAGAGCAGCTGCTCGCTGGGCGTTAGGCTCCGTAACTGCCACCCTGCCAGCCTGTGCTGCGTCCCAGCGTGCGTGCGTTTCACTGAGACCGGGTTCCGGGAGAGGCCGTGGCCTCGCCTGCCCCCCGCCCCGGCTCTCGCTGGGGTTCTGAGCGGTCCCGGGGCAGGAAGTGGCCCGCCTGGCTGCCTGCGTGCCAGCCGCTGTCTTCAGGGCCGCGGCAGACGGCTTCCCCCTTCCCAAGAGCCAGGCTGCTTCTGCCCTTTGTCATAGCTGCCCGCTGAGTGATGAAGCGTGGGAACCTGGAAGGAGCGAGAAGGCATCCCTTTCCCAGGTGCCGGCGGGGTGGGTTATAAAGTTCTGTGCGGCGGCAGGCCACTGGCCTGCTTGGCGGGGAGCCCCGCTGAGTGGAGTGACTGTCCGCGTGCTCTCCGGGTGCGGCCTGTGAGGCTGGCTCCCGGCAGAGGGCGGGAGGGGGCTCCCGCTGGAGCTCGCCCCGGGAGGAGCCGGCGGACCCCGGGAGCGCCTGCACGGAGGCGGAGGGTGCTCTCCTGTGAAAATCGCCTCCCCGTGACGGTCCCGGCAGCTAGCTTACGTCTCTGGGGTTGCTTCCTGGTCAGGACTTGCTCCTTCGGCCAGTGGGCGTCCCCGGCGCAGCCCCTTTCAGGCCACGGGGGCAGCGAACGTGGGCAGACAGAGGGCATGCTCAGTCCTGCCGGCCGCGCCCACACTGTCCTCTGCTCCCGTGCATTTTTAAAGCTTTTATTTCGTTTCAAACCTGAGTCCTTCCACCTCGGGTCCATGCCCAGCGCATGTGCTCCCCTCATCAGGCGGCCGCGGTCCCTGGTCCCGTGGAGCCGGGGTCTGTGGGCGCACGCAGGCCCAGGCAGCAGCACGGCACGTGTTTGGGAAGCGGGGCTTCTCGGCCTCTCCAGGCGCTTTCTCGATGGCGAGTCCCGACCGGGGGTCCCATTGGGTCTGCCGGGTGCCCGGGGCCTCGGTGCGCCCAGGCCTGGGGCTGGAGCCTTGGCCTCTCTGCACTCGGCACTGGGGTGACCTCTGCTTAGAGGGTCCGCTCTGGTGGGTCCGGGGTGCCGGCATCAGATTCGGCTCCCGGCAGGGGTGTGCTCAGAGGCCCGGTGGAGGGAGGTTCTGTGCTGAGGAGGCGGTAGAGGGGACAGCAGCTATTGGCTTGTCATGCATTCGTGTCCCCGGTAAAGTTTTATTTCCCGTCTCCCCGCCCCCTCTGTGCACAGAAAAAGGCCCGCTCACCATCGGCGCCCAGGAGAACGTGAAGGTGGTGTACTACCGCGCGCTCTATCCCTTCGAGTCCAGGAGCCACGATGAGATCAGCATCCAGCCGGGCGACATCGTCATGGTAAGGGCGGCCCGGCAGTGCCCGCTGTCCTGGGCGGCACCGCCCTCCTGTGCACTGGACTGACTGCTCTGAGCTCGTCAGGCGTGAGAGCCAGTGAGCCAGCCCTGGTTTCCGGGCGGACGGCTGTCATTAGAACGGGAGGGGACCCCTAACCTGTGCCCATGGCCCGGAACCTGAGCCGGCCCTGGTAGCACAGCCAGCGTGCTTCCGGCGCGGCGGCCCGGCAGCCTCAGTGGAGGTGACCCCCAGCGCTGCGGGGACCGCCAAGGAGCAGCTTTACGGTGAAAGGCTCGGCGGCTTTTCCGTAGCTGCCAGTTCAGTACCTTCTTACGATTGTGACGAAAGCACAGGGGCCGGTTTAAGAAAGCAGAGAGCCGAGTGCTGACCTCAGTTATTTCCTAAGAGAGCGCTGCGCCTCCATCTGGCTCAGCTTCAGGCTCGCGTCTGGATGGCCCCTTGGCGGTGCTGCTCGCCTGAGGGCGGCGGGCGGGGCGTTTTAAAGGAGGAGGAGGGGGACGAGGCAGATGTGTTCCTCCTGCAGGACCCGGCTCCGAGGGAGGAGGGTGCGCAGCTGAGCTCTGCAGAGCGTGTGGTCACTAAGGGGCCAGGCTGGAAAGAACAGAGAAATCAGTCCCGGCCCCAGGCACGTCCATGGCCTCTCTGAGTGCGGGCTGGGAGGCCGGAGCTCAGGAGCCAGTGTCTCCAGACGCTCCCGCCCCTCACCCACAGGGAGAGCCGGCTCTGAGCAGCGGGCGCCCTCCGGCGGGCGGTGGTGCCAGGCCGGGCCCAGCCTTCCCCCCCCCCCCCCCCCGCCTGCTCCGCACTCGCACGGCCTCGCCTTTGAGCGCTGCCCCTTTTAGAAGCGAGGAAACGCCTGCAGCCAGGCCCCGTGCGCCGGAAACACCCAGCTCCACGTTTTCATAATTGCATTTTGTTGCAACACAAGTTGCAGGAAAGTGGGTGCTCTTCTCGAGATTAGGGAGTTCACACAGTGACCGTAGGAGCGCCAGCGATGCTCCGTGTTCAGTGAGGAGATGCTGCTCTTCCTGCACAATGTGAGCTTTCACAATGACGGTGGGTCCTTTTCCTTAAGGCGGCTAGTGACCGCCGGCTAGGTAGACGAACGGTTAGATGCTCTGTGAGAACAGCCTTCGTTAAACATCTGTTCCGCTTGCTTTCGCCCTTCGCTTTCTGGTGGAGGGTGAAGGGGAGCGGCTGGTGCTCTGTGGCTCAGGAAGGCCGCACGTAGTCGGTGTCTGTGCCTCTCAGCCACCGCGTCCTGTGGGTGCCTCTCCGGGGGTGCGGTGCGGTCCGTGTGGGTGCCTCTCCGGGGGTGGTGTCACGGTGGTGGCGGGGTGTGGAGTGTGCGGGGTGTGGAGTGTGGGGTGTGGAGTGTGCGGGGTGGAGTGTGGAGTGTGGGGTGTAGGCTGTGGAGTGTGGAGTGTGGAGTGTGGGGTGTGGGGTGTGGAGTGTGGGGTGTGAAGTGTGGGGTGTGGAGTGTGGGGTGTGGAGTGTTGAGTGTGGGGTGTGGAGTGTGGGGTGTGGGGTGTGGAGGGGGGAGTGTGGATTTTGGGGTGTGGGGTGTGGAGTGTCGGGTGTGGGGGGTGGGGTGTGGGGTGTGGGGTGTGGGGTGTGCGGGGTGGAGTGTGGGGGGTGGAGTGTGGGGGGTGGGGTGTGGGGTGTGGAGTGCGGGGTGTGGAGTGTGGGGTGTGGAGTGTGCGGGGTGGGGTGTGGAGGGGGCGGGGTGTGGAGTGCGCGGGGTGTGGAGTGTGGGGTGTGGAGTGTGGGGTGTGGAGTGCGGGGTGTGGAGTGTGTGGGGTGTGGAGTGTGCGGGGTGGAGTGTGCGGGGTGTGGAGTGCGGGGTGTGGAGTGCGGGGTGTGGAGTGCGGGGTGTGGAGTGTGGGGGCTGGAGTGTGGGGTGTGGGGTGGGGGAGTGTGGGTGGAGTGTGGGGTGTGGAGTGCGCGGGGTGTGGAGTGCGGGGTGTGGGTGGGGTGTGGAGTGTGGGGGTGGGGGGGGGGGGTGTGGAGTGTGGGGTGTGGAGTGTGTGGGGTGTGGAGTGTGGGGTGTGGAGTGCGGGGGGTGTGGAGTGTGGGGTGTGGAGTGTGGGGGTGTGGAGTGTGGGGTGTGGGGGTGTGGGGTGTGGAGTGTGGGGTGTGGAGGTGGGTGTGGGGTGTGGAGTGTGGGGTGTGGGGGGGGGGGGGTGTGGAGTGTGGGGTGTGGAGTGTGTGGGGGTGGAGTGTGGGGTGTGGAGGGGGGGGTGTGGGGTGTGGGGTGTGGAGTGTGTGGGGTGTGGAGTGTGGGGTGTGGAGTGTGTGGGGTGTGGAGTGTGGGGGGTGGGGTGTGGGGGTGGGGGGGTGCGGGGTGTGGGGGTGTGGGGGTGTGGAGTGTGGGGGTGTGGGTGTGGGGGTGGGGGTGTGGGGTGTGGGGTGTGGAGTGTGGGGTGTGGAGTGTGGGGGGTGGGGTGTGGGGGTGTGGGGTGTGGGGGGGGGGGGTGTGGGGGGGGGGGGGGGGGGGGTGTGGGGTGTGGAGTGTGGGGTGTGGGGGGGGGGGGTGTGGGGGGGGGGGTGGGGGGTGGGGGGGGTGGGGTGTGGGGTGTGGGGTGTGGAGTGTGGGGTGTGGAGTGTGTGGGGTGTGGAGTGTGGGGTGTGGAGTGTGTGGGGGGTGGGGTGTGGGGGGGGGAGTGTGTGGGGGGGGGAGTGTGGGGTGTGGAGGGGGTGGGGTGTGGGGGGGGGGGTGTGGAGTGGGGGGGGGGTGTGGGGGGGGGGGGGGTGTGGGGTGGGGGGGTGTGGGGGGGGGGGTGTGGGGGGGGGGGGTGGAGTGTGCGGGGTGTGGGGTGGGGGTGTGGTGGGGGGGGGGTGGGGGGTGGGGGGTGTGGGGTGGGGGGGGGGGAGTGTGGGGTGTGGGGTGTGGGGTGTGGAGTGTGGGGTGTGGAGTGTGGGGTGTGGGGTGTGCGGGGTGGAGTGTGGGGGGTGGAGTGGGGGGGGTGGAGTGTGGGGTGTGGAGTGCGGGGTGTGGAGTGCGGGGTGTGGAGTGTGGGGTGTGGAGTGTGCGGGGTGTGGAGTGCGCGGGGTGTGGAGTGCGGGGTGTGGGGTGTGCGGGGTGGAGTGTGGGGGGTGGAGTGTGTGGGGTGGAGTGTGGGGTGTGGGGTGCGGGGTGTGGAGTGCGGGGTGTGGAGTGCGGGGTGTGGAGTGTGTGGGGTGTGGAGTGTGGGGTGTGGAGTGCGCGGGGTGTGGAGTGTGGGGTGTGGAGTGTGTGGGGTGTGGAGTGTGGGGTGTGGAGTGCGCGGGGTGTGGAGTGCGGGGTGTGGAGTGTGGGGGGTGGAGTGTGGAGTGCGGGGTGTGGAATGTGTGGGGTGTGGAGTGTGGGGTGTGGAGTGTGGGGTGTGGAGTGCGGGGTGTGGAGTGTGGGGGGTGGAGTGTGCGGGGTGGAGTGTGCGGGGTGGAGTGTGTGGTGTGGATTGTGCGGTGTGTGGTGCTGACAGAACCAGGAAGGAGAAGGCGTGCAGACGGACCGGCTCCCTCGCGGGGGCGTGGGGCTCATCCAAAGGCTTTGTATTTGGCAAGTTGTTAAGTCAAGTCTGCCTCGGCCACGGACAGACACAGGCTCCAACACGAAAAGATACAATTCTAAAAATAATTTTTTTAAAAAGGTGATTATTGGAATAACTTATGGCTAAGAAATGTACCTGTAGCTTAAAACCAGAAGCCATAAATGACAAAAGCGGGCAGATTTGACAATATAAAAAATTAAAATGTGTACATCACAAAGTACATGAGAGACAGAGGGTCAGTATCTGTATTGTGTAAAATATTCCAAAAGATTAACATGAAAAAACACAATCAGAAAAGCTGGTGGAGGATATGAAGAGACAGGCAGGTGACGAAAAGTAAATGAGTTTAAAAAAACAAAAGATCATCCATCTCATTGGTGATCCGGAAATGCAGTTTTAAAAAATGAGATAGTGTTTTCCATCTCTCAACTGAGCAAGCGTGAGGGCTCGATGCGGCCCCGCTCTGCAGTGTGGCACGTGGTGGCTTAGACTTGGCTCTGCCTTTGGCAAAACCTCTTCACACTTCAGATCCTCTGAGTCCGGTGTTCTCCCTCCTCCAGCGGCTTTGGCATGTGCGCAGAGCATGTGCACATGGCTGTCCGCAGTGTGTGGGTCAGGCCGGAGGCCCCGCAGGGCTGGCTGAGGGAGGGGCTCCGTGAATCCCAGGGGAACTAACGGTCAGTCTGGTGGAGATGTGGGACAACTGGAAATCCACATCAGCAAACAGGCTTTCCAGTCAGACCCCGAAGCAAGACTCAGACTGTTAACAGCAATGGCCACCGGGCAGCGAAGAGGCTTTCGTGTTTAATTTTATCTACTGTGTTATTTTCATGTTTATACGTGTGTGGACACTGTAGTTCATAGCAGACCCTGAAAGTAAGTCCGGCTTTGCATGTCCGCCGGGACTGGGATGGAGGGACTGGAACGGGGTTCGCTCCGCCTGGACACTGGGGTGCGTGCCACGAGCAGGGTAGTGGCCTGCTGAGGGCGGGGCAGCGCCCCATTTTCCGTTACGCATTGTGACATGACTCATGACATCCGCAGGCTTCCTTTGTAAGGTTAACAATGTGGGAGAGGGCAGGCGGGATTGACATGGAACAGTAACGGGTTTATTTCATGGCAGGTAAGAAATGTGGGCATGACAGATACGCGGTGAGAACATGACTGCCAACCCCTCTCTGAAATAATCAGCCGCTCCCTATCCTGTGGCCGGCAGCCATCGGTCTCCTGTGGCGTCACCGTCTCGGGAACCCAGCCGCACGCACCTGGCGCTGACCACGGCTCCTTTGCCAGGCAGGCAGGCGGGACGTTAGAAAATGCTTTGCTTTTGGAAAAACTTGGCCACCAGCTTCGTTTTTCTCACAAATACTTTTTTGTGGTTCACAGAGTTAAAGTGCTGTCTTGTGCACAGTCCTGCTCTGAGCGCCAGTGACACAGAGAAATTGGAGGTGACACTGCCCTCACGTTAAGATCTCAGAGGAAACGGGGAGACGGTGGGGAGCCGGCGCGGGGGGCAGGCGCGGCGAGGGCTCACTGAGCCAGCGGAGGAGGGCTCCTGCGAGCTCAGGGCACGGGCATTGCTCAGCCTCGGAATGCAGCTTCCTGGCCGAGCTTGAGATGACCTTGACAGCCAGGGCTCAGACGCTGCGGGAATCTGGCCTGTCTTCTCGTGGTGGGATGGTGTCAGGACGGGGAGACTTCGCTCACTGCTGTTCGCTGAGGCTTGTCTTCGCCCGGCCAAGCCTCTGAGCAGCAGGCCCGGTGCAAGGCCGGCACCTCAGACCGCCCGGGTGCTGGGGGAGCGCCGCCAACCGCCCCACGCCTCCCGGGGCAGCCCACGGCCTCCTGCCTCCCTGGGCCGCCCACGGCCTCCTGCCTCCCGGGGCCGCCCCCCGCCTCCCGGGGCCGCCCACCCGCCTCCCGGGGCCGCCCACGGCCTCCCGGGGCCGCCCACCCGCCTCCCGGGGCCGCCCACGGCCTCCCGGGGCCGCCCACCCGCCTCCCGGGGCCGCCCACCCGCCTCCCGGGGCCGCCCACGGCCTCCCGGGGCCGCCCACCCGCCTCCCGGGGCCGCCCACCCGCCTCCCGGGGTCGCCCACCCGCCTCCCGGGGCCGCCCACGGCCTCCTGCCTCCCGGGGCCGCCCACCCGCCTCCCGGGGCCGCCCACCCGCCTCCCGGGGCCGCCCACGGCCTCCCGGGGCCGCCCACCCGCCTCCCGGGGCCGCCCACCCGCCTCCCGGGGCCGCCCACCCGCCTCCCGGGGTCGCCCACCCGCCTCCCGGGGCCGCCCACCCGCCTCCCGGGGCCGCCCACGGCCTCCTGCCTCCCGGGGCCGCCCACGGCCTCCCGGGCCGCCCACGGCCTCCCGGGGCCGCCCACCCGCCGCTAGCGGGGGATGGCAGAGCGGGGCACACGTACATGTACATGCGGAGCGCAGCAGCCGGAAAAGAAGGCTTTCTTCCTCATTAAACCTAACCTCTCTTCTTGCCAGCACCAGTCCTGACTCTGTGGACAGGGTCTTCTTGTTACCCAGCAAAGGAGGCCTCTTCAGCGGCTGTCAGCCACGGCGTCCGGACTTGTCTGCCTTACAGTCACCCTGTTTCCCCGAAAATAAGACCTAGCGCATGGAAAGATAAGACATCCCCTGAAAATAAGACCTAGCGCAATTTTGGGAGAAAAAATTAATATAAGACACTGTCTTATTTTCGGGGAAACGGTAGCATTTCTGTCAGAACAGCTTCACTCACGTTTGTCTGTTCTTCTCTGGATGGAGAATTTCTCTTCAAATAGCATCAGTATCTTTAGTGTTCTCCCTTCCCCTCCGCTTTCCTCAGGCTCACAGCTCCCGTCCGCTCAGGGTCACGGTCCCAGTCGGGCGGCGTGGCAGGCGCACACGTGGCTGTGGGCCGGCTCCCCGGCTGCTGTGACGGAGCGGAGGGCGCAGGGCCAGGCGCATCGTGGCCGCCGGCTCCGGGCGTCCGGGCGGAGTTGTGACAGCCAGGGGCACGTCCCCAGCCGCCGGACCCCAGCGGGGGGGATAGTGTTGTGTCCCCCGTGTTCCGGGAGGCCTGTGTGTGCAGGGGAAAAGGCGGGAACCTGGCTGCTCTGTCCCAGCACGTCCCCGTGAGCGGCCGAGTCCCCTCGGACCGCCGTCCCGCTTTGTCCTGCTGGGAGGGCGCCGGAGCCCTGTGTCCCTTCTTTGTGACGTGCCGGTGGTTTGCGGGGCGTTAGTGTGAGTGGTTATTACTGTAAGGGGTTACCTCCCTGGCCCTTCCCATTCAGACGTGATGTCCGTGCAGATGCGGGGTTCCTGCCCGAGACTCGGGGCCGGCTGGCAGGGAACATCCTGGAGGGAAGCCTCTGGGCCCCTGCTCAGCCCACAGCCATCCATCGGCGGGGGCACCTGGCCACTGGAGGCGGGAGGGCAGGCCTGCCCACCACGTGGGAAGGGGCGCTCCCGGGGGCTTCAGAGGTTGGCCAGCAGCCTGTTACCGGGGCAGACCCCGTGTCTGAGGGTGGGAGGCCGTCACCTGCCCACCCTGCAGGGGTCTAGCGGGCACAGGGACGGGCCCCGGGCCGGAGGCACGGCCTCCCTGTGAGAGCAGGGTGTCCCGGAAGGGAGGCCAGGCCCAGTCCGGGCTGCACAGGAGCGGGGCCAGGAAGAGGGCAGCGCAGAGGCCTGGCCGGGAGGCAGCTCGGGAAGCTCATGGAGCCCAGCGGGTGACTCACAGGTTGAACGTCAACCTAGGAACCAGGCGGTCACAGTTCAGTTCCTCGTCAGGGCACAGGCCCGGGGTGCGGGCTCGATCCCCAGTGTGGGGCACGCAGGAGGCAGCTGATCGATAACTCTATCTCATCATTGAAGTTTCCATCTCTCTCTCCCTCTCCCTTCCTGTCTGAAATCAATAAAAATATATGTATTTTAAAAATCCTCATTAGAGAACCAGTTGGGGCCGCCCCAGAAATGGAGTTAGAACAAGCTGTGTGGGAGGCGGAGGACAGGGACTCAGTGTCAGAGGGTCACAGTCTGCAGAGCCAGCCGCCTCCGAAGCAGGGCTGCCCTGTCTGCGGGACCCGCTGCCAAGCCCTCCGCGGACGGCTTCCTCCGGGGGTCCGCGCGCTCAGACGGCTCCACCCGAGGCAGCAGGCACCTTCGTGGGCCGAGCCGGCGCCCTCCAGCCGAGCCACAGCTCAGTAGTCGGCTGGGCACTCCTCTCTCCTCCCCACCCCACACACCTTTTTAATTCAAGGAAGCGAGTGACGACTCCCCCCCACCCCCCACTTACCCTTTACACAGAATACAGGTAGGTGCTTGGGCCTATAGTTTTTTGCTTTCTTTTTTTTGTTTTTTGAAATTTGAATGGGTTACAAAACTGGTCTTTTTGCCCTTTCTTTCTAAAATCACTGTTAAGACCCTGCCTAGTCATTTCTGTGGTTTCTAAAAGTAGTGTTAATGTCCAGTACTGTGTTAAATGTGTTACCTCCTTAGTATGTTAAGGGATTCACAATCAGATGAGGTCTCTGCTAGCCCCTATTTAGCCTAGCCCAGTGGTTGGCAAACTTCGGCTTCTAGCCACATGTGGCCCTTTGGCCCCTTTAGTGTGGCTCTTCCACAAAACACCACGTGCGGGTGCGCGTGTACACTGTGACTGGGACTTTCGGCTCTCAAAAGAAATTTCCATCATTTACTGTTGATATTTGGCTCTGCTGACTAATGAGTTTGCTGACCACTGGCCTAGAGCGGTGAATAGACTTTCCCATCGTCGAGGGCAGCTGTCCTCCCCCTCGTCCTCCCGTTGCTCCTAAGACAGTGTGAGCTGTAACGAGAGCAGACTCACTCCGCTGGTGCCGTCACCTCTGGGCAGAGCTGAGCGGCAGACGTGAGGAGCTGGGTAATGCAGCCTCCGGGGTTCTGAGCTGCAGTTGCACATGCTCACATCCTTAAAGCTGAGTTTGTCCGGCAGGAAACTGGGACTTAATGGAAGTTGCCGCTGCGAATAATTACGTCCTTCCTTTTCTCATCACGCACCTCACAGCCTTTACCCGGCTCAGCGGCGGGCGGCGTTCCTCCACGGAACCGGCCACGGCTGCTTCATCTCTGCCCTCCGCCGAGCGGCTCCTGTCAGAGGGTTAGAGGATGCTGGGTTTAGTTGCTGGCACCCTTAGCTTCCAGCTCTACGTAAGCACCCGTCCCGTTGTCCGTAACAGCCAGCTGGCCCCTGACTGATCAGTGCGGCCGGCACTTGTCAGTTCCAGCTGTCTAAGCAGGTCAGTGTGGGCCTCGCCCAGGCTCTTGGTGGGAACTGCCCTTATTAGGAAAACTGAAACCCCACCGAGGTCAGAGCTGACTGCTGGCTCCCCGTTTGCTCAGCCAGGGCTCGGGTTCCCTGCGCAGACCTGCCCGGGGTCAGGCTGAGCCGCCGGGGTCAGGCGCAGACCTGCTGGGGTCAGGTGCAGAGCCGCCGGGGTCAGGCTCAGAGCTGCTGGGGTCAAGTGCAGAGCCGCCAGGGTCAGGCTGAGCCGCTGGGGTCAGGCTCAGAGCCGCCCAGGGGTCAGTCTGGGGGCTGGGCCTCGTCTGTGTGTCCAGTGTCTGCGCGCTGGTCAGACCTGCTTATTTCAACCCTGTGGCTCTCCTGCAGGTGGACGAGAGCCAGACTGGAGAGCCGGGGTGGCTCGGAGGAGAGCTGAAAGGCAAGACGGGGTGGTTTCCTGCCAACTACGCCGAGAAGATCCCAGAAAACGAGGTTCCTGCCCCCGTCAGACCAGCGGCAGACCTGACCTCCACCCCCGCGCCGAAGCTGGAGGTGCGGGAGGCGCCAGCTGCTCCGGCGGTGCCTGCGGCCGAGCCCTCCGCCACCCCCAACAACTGGGCCGACTTCAGCTCCACGTGAGTGCGCCCCCCTGCGGGACCTGTGGGATCCGCGTGGTGACCTTCCTTAGGGGCTGTCACAGCGGGGGGAGCCGTGCCCGTCCCGGCAGTGTGGGTTCCTCTCCCGGAACGGGATCGCCGGGTGTCAGTCTGTCCGGGCCCGTCATTTCTGGGAGAACTAGAGACAGAGTTTCCTGACCGTCTCTGGCGTCCATGCCAGCAGCACCTCTGCAGCATGTCCTGCGTGTCCGCACTTCCCAGCCGGACAGAACGGACAGGACTCCGGTCCTCGGCCCTGAGGGAGACAGGAGCTGCTCTGCCGCTCTCCTCTCCGTCTTGGACGGCCGTGCAGAGTGGGGAGCGGGCGCCGTGGCCGTGACGTGCCCTTGGCACTGCAGACGGGCAGCAGAGGCTGCGAGCGACAGCTGGGCCACTGCCTGCTTGGCTAGACACGCATGCGCGAGGCGTGCAGGTGTCTGACTCCCCCTTCCTCCCCCCCACCCCCCCGCACCCCCCTGGCCCAGGCCCGGGCTCAGGCGATGTGAGTAAAAGCGCTTCCAGTTTTTCTGAGTCCCGCGTCCTCAGGGGAAGGCCAGCTGGAGGGAGGGGCTCAGTGGCCGCCCTCTCCCGCCGTCTGGGCTGAGAAGCGCTGACTGAGCCCGGGCGCAGCCAGCAGAGGCCGAGGCCTGCCCCGCGGGCGGCGTGGCTGTGGCGCCGCAGCGTGGCTTCCCACGGGAACGTGGCTGCGCAGAGCACTGTCCCTTCGGGCCCCTCAGTCTAAGGTGACCGGACGTCCCGCTTTTCAACAGTTTGTCCCGCGTCCCCCAGCGTTTCTTCCCAAAATCGGACTTTTTAAAACGCCGCGGGACGTCTGGTCACCTTATCTCAGTTTCAGCCCCGAGCCAGGACGTGCCGTCCACAAAGGCACGGCTTCCCTTCCGGCTGCGTTCATGCCGCAGAGAGACGTGCAATAACCTGCTCGTGGGCCCTCGCAGGTGGGCTGTTTCCGGTCAGACTCAGCGGAGTCCCGAGGTCAGGGCTGCTGGCAGCGGGCGGAGGGAGGAACGGCGTGGGGAGCGAGGCACACGCTGGCTCCTTCGCACGTGGTGTGGGGGGTGTGACCCTCTTCGCCGACGTCGCTGCTCTGTCACAATGACAGTGATGGTCAGGGCGGGTGCTGCTGGAGCGTGTCTTTCCACTTGGTCTTTCCGTGACCCTCCACCAGCCAGAGATTCAGAGGGGCCTTCCCGTGGGTCAGCGAGGAAATGGTGGCTCAGAGAAGCCGCTGTCACTGCCCGAGGCTCACTGCCAGTGGGGAACCGGCCCTCCTCCCCATCTGGAGCCATGGGGCCAGGCCGGGCAGGGCTGTGTCTCAGGAGCAGCCGGTGGCCGGGAGGGCCTCTGCTCACGGCTGCTCCCCTGCAGGTGGCCCAGCGCGGCCGAGAAGCCGGACACGGACAGCTGGGATGCCTGGGCGGCCCAGCCCTCGCTTACCGTGCCCGGCGCCGGCCAGGTGCGGCAGCGGTCAGCCTTTACTCCGGCCACAGCCACCGGCTCCTCTCCCTCCCCTGTGTTAGGCCAGGTAAGCAGCTGGGGTGTGTGGGGGGGAGAGGGGAAAGGGGGGAGCCGCGCATGCTGTGGGGTCAGCGGGGTCAGCAGGTGCTTGAGACTGGGCGGCCCATTGGAAGGAGCCTTGTCAGATGCACCCAGCTCTGTCCTCCGCCGTCTTTCAGTTCTAAGAAGGAGCTGTCAGGGTCCGTGCGGGCCCTGGACTGAGGTGCCAGCTGCTCACAGGTGGGGTTTCTTAGGTTTTCTGCTCCGGTGTTAGCCCTCCGACACCATGCCAGCCTGGCCTGGTGAGGGGTGCCCGGGCAGCGGGGTGTGAACAGGCCGGAACGTGGAAGGACGGGCTGGGGCCGCAGCGTTTGAGCGGCCAGGTCTCCCCACCAGACCGTGGCTCCGGGAATGGCCAGCAGCTTTCGCCGGCACCTTGGAAAACAAGCCATTCCCGAGAAACGGGGTGTCTGTACCCCGCCGTCCGCAGCGGCCCGCGTGCCCGTGTGCTCCCCGAGACCGCAGGTCCCGCCCTGACGAGCCCCCGTCGTCCCTGCAGGGCGAGAAGGTGGAGGGGCTGCAGGCGCAGGCCCTGTACCCCTGGCGGGCCAAGAAGGACAACCACCTGAACTTCAACAAGAACGACGTGGTGGCCGTGCTGGAGCAGCAGGACATGTGGTGGTTCGGGGAGGCGCAGGGCCAGAAGGGCTGGTTCCCCAAGTCCTACGTGAAGCTCGTGTCCGGGCCCCCCCGCAAGCCGGCGGCCAGGTGCGTGTGGGCCGGGCTCCGCGGGTCTGCTGGGCGGCCCTGTCCTCCGCGTCTGTACCTGTGTGTGTGTGGGGGGGTGACCGTGAGGCGGCCTCGTAGTCGGACGGGCTCACGGCCTGCCTGTGGGGAGCCTGGGAGTCTGTGCTCCCCAGAGGGTTCTGTCCGGGGCCGTCCTGGCGGACGTGCGGCGATGGCGCCTGAGCGTGGGAGAGTCGGCCCTCAGACACGCACCGGAGCCTCGGGAGCCGCCTCGGGGGGAGTGTCTTCCCCCAGGAGCCTGATTGCGGCTCCTCAGCAAGGTGGCTGTCTGACCATCCTGCCGCAGGGATTCCAAACCAGCCGTGAGTTTGTAGAAGAGGAAATAGCAGACATACCACCAGCGGCTGTCAGTCAGGCTCGGAGCAGACCCCCACACCGGCTGCGTTTCCCGCACGCCCGGGCCGAGAAACAAGGGTGTGAGCGTGTGTTTCAGCCAAGCGCCTCTGTTTCAGCTGGAGATTGTTCGCAGTGTTTAACACTGAACAGTTTTAGAAAAGAAGAACCGGTGTGTTTTGTGCGATTTCCTTTGAAGATGAAAACTAAAACACTCTCCCCTCCCCTTTCAGCTCGGACCCTGGCTCTTCAGACAGCCCCGCGCCTCTAAAGCGAGTGGCCTCGCCGGCGGCCAAGCCGGCCCCCTCGGGAGAAGGTGAGCCTGGCTCGCTGTGCCCAGGGCGGGGTTGGGAGCACCGCAGCCGGTGTGCGGTGAGCGAGGCCACCAGCTGCCCTCCGGGCGGACGGCCAGCCGCTCGGGTGAGTGAGCCTGTGCACCACCACCCTCGGTGGAGATTCCCGGTGCTGTCAGACACACGGACAAAGCCGCTCCCTCCTCCTGTCGGAGAGCCCTTTGCCCCGACAGAGCCGTCGGGGTCCGGAGGGCCCGGCTTCCGAGCACGCTGGCAGCTGCTTGTGGACAGGCTGCTCTGGACTCGGACGGGAGGCTACGCCGTAGCCCCATCCGGCCGACTGTCCGGCGGCACCAGCATCACCGTACTGTCCCAGGCGGAACCGGAGTTCAGCCTCTAGGCTCCATGGAAGTAACCACGCCAGATTACTTAGGCCTAAAATTGCGTTTTATTACCTAACAACGATGGCCGTATTTCCTGGTCTCTGCTTCATGACATGACCCTCAGGATGCCTGTGCCGATGGTGACGCAGGTTTAAAAGGGACCGAAACCGCCTTCCTCAGGCTCCGACGGGACGCCGTGGGCCTCTGCTCCCTCTTGCCGCTGCATGGCTCTCGGGCCGGCTCTCATGGCCGCGTCTGAGCAGCGTGGGCGATGCCCAGTGGCTACCGGCTGGTAGTAACCCTCCCGGGCCCCGGCATACGTGACCCGAGGCCAGACTGTCCATGCGGCTGTGCGCCTCGGGATGGCTGCATCCTAGGACGCCGTGGCTTAAGAGAAACAATCACCGAAGCAGTGGTTACCCTGGAGACAGCAGACTCAGGGACCAGGTTCTTGTTCAGGGGGCGTTTTAGAGGCATGTTTCTAAGCGTCCAAGCGTGGTTACAGACGCTTACCGTCACTAAGCCATCACCAGCGTAGTTCTCTGTACCCACTTATCATCCTATCCGGATGACCTCTTTCCCGCTGTTCAGAGAGCGAGGCAGAAGGCTGTCCCGCTCCCCGAGCTCAGGGCGTGATGCCAGCTGTCTCACTGGAGCGTATAACGCTGGCCTGGCCCTCCCCAGGGCGGCGGGAGCCAGGTTACGGGCTGTGCGGTCACATGCGTGAGGGATTTAGAACAAAGTCCGTGCTTGCTGCTTCGGCCCCTCTCGCCTCCTGGTCCATGCCGGAGCGCGCCCGCGGCCGCCGACGGCATGCCCTGAGGCCTCCGCAGGTCTCCGACGGACACGCGTACAAACGCGGTGCCCTTCAGCCCGCCACCTGCGTGGGCTGCACATAGGAAACACGTACCCCCAGGAGGGTGCTGGCAGCCGGGGTGGGAGGCCGTTGGTTCTGAGCTTCCGAGACAAACGCTTTACAGATAGGAGCAGGCTGCTTGTCGGCACTGCATTCACCGTCATCACCTTACACCAGACCCGCCAGGCGACACAGGCCGCAGGGTGGGCCCGGGGACAGCCAGCTCGCGGTCAGTCCCAGAGGGTCTCGGTGGCGCCCCCCGCAGGTCCCTGCGTGTGGCAGGTGAGGACAGCCACGTCCTGCGGCCGCCTCAGGTCCACGCCCGCTGACTGCTGAGGCAGCGGGGGAGCTGCTGAAGTCACCGGGCATTTTGAGGGTTTATTCAGATTTGGCTCCGTTTCTGAGAAAGACTTTTAGATGCAGGGATCCCTGGGGAAGCATCGCCCCTCACCGCACTGGGGCGGCAGGACATAGCGCTTTCACACAGTGCCCCTCATAAAGTGACTGTGGGTGCAGTGTGATTCTTTATTGATTAAAAATTTATAAATGCTGAGGATAAATGGAGCCCTGTATTTAGTTCAGCGTCTAAGGCTTGTGGCTGGTGATCCTGTTTAGCCTGTGACGGGGTTTCTAAGCTGCTTATAATTAAAAAGGAGGATTTCCTCTGCAGTACACTCCCTTCCCACCCAGACAGAAGAGAACATTAGCTCTTATCTTAAGACTGAATCACGTGCGTGATGAAGCGTAAGAAGCTGGTTTTTCTCTTTGGTTTGTTCGAAAAGGCTCGGTGATTTCTGGGCGGGCCCGCACTGCTTTGTCACCGCTGGGAAAGCACTGCTCGCCGGGGCCTGGGCTGGGTGCCGCCAGAGCGGAGGCACAGCCGCTGAGCAGATGGGAGGGGGTCAGAGCAGAGCCCACAGAGCACTGTGCTCATGGGAAACGGACGTGGTTTCCGCGTGGGGAACCCGTTCTCCCCGCGCCTGCACTTGGATGACAAGTAGCTGCCCAGCTTTAGTGAGAGAGCGTACGTTTTTCCCTTTGTGCTCTAACAGCTTCCTGCCATTCGCGTGTGGGCACAGCAGGTAAAAGTGTACACCCGGGCATCGCATAATGAAAGGCATGCCTTGTTTGGTTGGCATGAAGGGCACTCTGCTGTACCCAAAGCTTACCAGAATGTGGCTCAGTCCCCGCAGCGCTGAGACACACCTGCCGGCGCACAGGAGCGGCAGCCTGGGCGCTCGGTAGCTGCTGCTGTTCCCTCCCGGAGGAAGCAGGGCGCCACGCTGTAGCGCGCTCGGCGGCTGGCGTCCTGTCCCCGCGGGGACTGAGCGTCCTGACCCACTGAGGGTCGCGGCCGGGCCTTAGGCTGTGTTCACCTGTGACCTGCCTTGCCCTCCAAGGGCTCCATCCTCACCCCCGTGCTCATGAACTTCCTTCTGCAAAGCTGGCTGGGCTTCTGTCAACAACACGCTCTCCCCGTGTCTCCCGCTTCTCTCCGCCAGAGTTCATTGCCATGTACACTTACGAGAGCGCCGAGCAAGGCGACTTGACCTTCCAGCAAGGGGATGTGATTTTGGTCACCAAGAAAGATGGGGACTGGTGGACAGGAACAGTGGGCGACAAGTCCGGAGTCTTCCCCTCTAACTATGTGAGGCTCAAAGACGCAGAGGTAAACGCTAACTCTTCCTCCGCAGCGCGCTCCGCAGGGGCGGGCCTGTGCCTGGGACGTGGTGGGGCTGGCTGACTGCGGGCGGCTGCTGAGACAGTGTGGCCTGGCATTTGGTGCTGCCCGCTGAGTGTGGCTTCTGACCACGGAGAACGCCCAGGCTGCGGAGGCCGCTGCCCGTGCCCGCAGCAGCGGGCAGTGCTCAGTGCGGTCCCCCTTCCCGCGTGGGCTGATGGAGGACTCGGAGACGCTCTTACTTGCCTCACGCCCGCTGCTTTGGGGTCCGCAGAGGGACACGGCGGCGTTCGGCCATGAGAGGGCAGTGCCCGGTGACACTGCCCGGGAGACGGGCAGGAGAGCGTGCCTGAGCCCACGTTTGCCGGCACCGCAGGACCGCACGGGGTCCCAGAGGCGAGCCTGCTTTGGCCTCAGTGTCTCTGCGGCTGCGGTCTGCGTGCGCTGTCAGGCTGCTCCACACGGGAAACGCCGCTCCACGTGGGAAACGCCCTCGTTAAGTGGGCTCTGAACGCTCAGTGGCACACACTGGTCTCGCGATGGTATGAGTTTAATGAAGGGGGGGGTGTCCCCGGGTGCGGGAGCCCACCTCGTGGGGGCCAGTTCCACGTTAGTACAAGGGTTCCAGGGTGTCCGTGCGGTGGACAGCATTGCTCAGACACAGACCAGCAAGGACCGGCCGTTGGCTCAGCTGTGCTCCCCTCTCCTCAGACTTCCTGTGCCCGTCAGCTCCCAAGCCCCTGCCCAGCTCAGCGTGGACACAGTGACCTTTGAAGCTGGGGGTGGGGGTGGGAGTGAGAGAGGGGGTGGGGTGGGGGGTAAGGGGCCCAGCCTCCGCAGCCCAGCTGCCCTGGGAGAGAGGCTGGGCCTGGTGACCGCTGCAGCCTCCACCCCAGCCTCCCCTCCTCGGCCCAGGAATCGCCTCCGGCTCTCCTCGAGGGTCCGGGACGGTCCTGCTTTCTGCGTTTCTGGCTGTGGAGTGAGAACCCACGGGGGAGGAAGCCCCTCCCTGGGCAGCCAGCGGCCCCGGGTCCCCAGAGACACGCAGATGATATTTGGGGGAGGGGAGGGTGTGAGCTCGCTTTGTTATGCACAGCTTTTAAAGTGACTGCGCCTTTCGGGTTAGTTAAAACAAAAGCCATCACTTTATCTGAATAAAGTGCAGTTCTCTGTAGAACTCACTCTGTAGAAGCCACTCAGTGAAGAGGCGCTGACATTTCTGAGGGAAAGATAGGTGGTAGGTAAGGCGCTTCCCAACCGCAGTATGGAAGTATTAGTGGTGGAAGAGCTGGCAATGCCCGAGGTTGGGACATGTAGCTCCATGATTCCACACAAAATCCTCTGAGCCGTCGTCCGCCCTCCTTGGACGTGGCTCAGTGTGGAAGCGCCAGCCTCCACGGCTCAGGGCCTCCGGCGGGTTCCAGGGCCGCCTGTGGCTGAGGGCGGGGCTTCTCTCCTGGGGCTCCCGGCCCTAAAGGCCCAGGGGTGCAGGGCTGAGCCCCTGAGCCCCCGAGGGCGTGGCCAGTGGCTGCCCTCCAGGGAAGGCCGGGGAGGGAGTGTCGGCTGCAAGCCCGCTCGCAGTCCGTCCTCCGTGTGCAGCCGGTGCACAGGGCAGAGGCTGGTGTGTGTCCCCATCAGTACAGACGGCACCTTCCCTCCGGCCTCCCTGGGAAATGGGAAGGACCTGAGCACGGGGCCTGGGCCAGCTGTGCTCCTGTGGAGGAGTTACCTGTCTGACTCCAGTGCTCCGGAGCTGAGCCGTGTTCCCACTGGAGGGTGCGAGTCACTCCGAGGACGGCAGGGAGGGGTTCAGAACCGAGCGCCGGGGACGGCTCTGCTGACGGGCAGTGCCGGGAGCGTCCAGGGAACTCGGCAGGCGCTCGGGACACTCCATGGCTGAAGCATGTTCCGCTGAGAGAGAAACGGGAGTTTAGGGTGAGAGGGTTAGGGCAGAGGATGGGTGGGGAAGGGGTGTCTGACCTGCCTCTGAAGTTCTTTTATTTTTAAAAGAAAACTCTAAAGGGAATGTAGCAAAATATTCCTATTTCCATGTCTTAAGTCTGGATGCTGGCTCACGATGTCTATGCTCTTTAATGTGAAATGTGTCAGAACTGACATGTGAACAGGGGGCAGGAGATGGTGTGGAGGACAGGGGCCTTGTGCGGCACTGGTAGGCGCGGCGGGGACGGTGCCTGTGCCGCCCGGGCCCCGGCCCCCGGCCGCAGGGCCTGCTCGCCCTCTCCGAGCTGAGAGCCAGCCGCACGTTCAGGTCGCCCTCTGCCCGGGTCCCCACTGCCGTCAGGATGCCCAGCGCCCTGTTGGCGGGAAGGAGGGGCCGGGGCGGGGCCCAGCGGATCTGTGTGCCTTAGCCGTTTTAAGTTGCATGACTGAACTCTGCCGCGTGCCAATGAGACCTTCTGTCTGTTTTAAGGGCTCTGGAACCGCCGGGAAAACAGGGAGTTTAGGAAAAAAGCCTGGTAAGTCCCCGCGCTTCCCTCCAGTGTCATCAGGCTCAGGGCTCCGCTTCGGGGGAGAGGGCTGCCGCTGAGCTGTCCCCCCGCAGGGCCGGGCTTGCCACCGGCCTGGGGGGCCAGGACGTCCGGGCCCAGAAGGTCACTGGCCTGGGCTGTCCGCTCCGAGCTCTCGGGGTCTAGACCGTCCTCGGGGCTCGGGCCGTGTGCCTTAGAGGAGGGGGCGTACCGTCGGGGGTGCTTCCCCTCTGCCTCTCCACCTCCCTCCCCGAGGAGGAGGGAGCACGGGGAGGGCCGGCGGAGGGGAGGGCAGAGAAGGATCTTGTCCTCCCGCCCCCTGCCCAGCAGCCATGCCCCAAGCCGCGTGCTGCTGGGGGAAAGGGCTGTCTCCTTTTTCCGTGCTGAATTGTTTCTGCGTAAACTTCCCGCCTTTACTCCAGGTTCTTCTTTAACTCAGAGCGAAGAGCAGTGACCTGGCACTGGCACAGCCCCCGCTGTCCAGGGCCACGCAGTGTGAGCCCCGTCACGGCCTGCGGGCGGGCGGCGAGGGGCTAAGCCGCAGCCGAATGGGGCAGAGCCGGCTCCGGGCCCCGCTGCCCGTGTCCCTGTCTCCCCGTCGTGAGTGGGCGGCCAGAGGGCGGGCAGAGGACGCGTGGACAGAGGAGGCCAGCTGTTGGGGAGGGGCCAGGACGGAAAGTGCTGGCCTTGGGGCAGCTTGTGGACGGACCGGTCTGCGCGCTGCACTCCCACGTCACCCGGGGGCCGAGGGGCGATGGCTGCCCTCCCTCGAGAAGGCACCCTGAGTGGCGGCCGGAGCGGGTGCCACCCCCTCGGCACCCTCCCCTGACTCGCCCCGCTGTTCTTGTTTTCCAGAAATAGCCCAGGTCATCGCCTCCTACACGGCCACGGGCCCCGAGCAGCTCACCCTGGCCCCCGGCCAGCTGATCCTGATCCGGAAGAAGAACCCCGGAGGGTGGTGGGAAGGAGAGCTGCAGGTGGGTGCTGTCCGGCGTGGGCTCCCGTCCAGGGGACGGCGGTCACCGAGGATACCGGCTCCGCCCAGAGTCAGCCCGCGCGTGGGGGCGGGGACGTGCCAAGTTGTCAGGACCCGTTTGGTGCCTGAGCCTCGGCCAGCCGCACAGGACTCTGGGGGAGATGCCGGGGACTCAGCTGGCTGGAGCGGGGCCCGCGAGGCAGCGACGAGGGTCCCCGAGGTCGCCCTGGCCCTGCCTGTCCCAGACGGAGCTCACCCCGGCCGTGAGGTCCGGTAGGAGGTTCTGTGTGTCCAGAGCCACCTCTGCCTCGTAGGACTTTTAGTTCCTGTGTGTGTGTGTGTGTGTGTGCACATGTGTGTGCACGTGTGCATGTGTGTGTGTGTGAGTGCTCATGCGTGGGTGGTTTGGCCTGTTTGGGTGAACGCAGCAGTATACCGGCCCCTGACTGGTCGCTCCTTCATGGACTAGTCGGGACTGAGCCCTGGCTCCTGCCCGGACTCCGAGCCCCACCGGCCACACGCCTGTGAGCGCGCGGCGCCGGGCCCTGTGCGGATGAGCCCCCGTGCACCGTGTGACCGCCGTTTCTCTCTTTTTACACATTTCTTTATCGACTTGAGAGAGGAAGGGAGAGGGAGGGAGAGATCGGAACATCGATGAGGAGAGAGAATTCATTCATCGGCTGCCTCCAGCACACCCCACACTGGAGACTGAGCCCGAAACCCAGGCATGTAGCCCTTGGCTGGCATCGAACCTGGGGCCTTTACTCCAGGCCGATACTCTGTCCACTGAGCCACACCGGACAGGGCGAGGGCCGCTGGTCTCTGAAAGCGGTGTCCAGTTTAGATTGCTGTGTGTGTGCATCTGCCTGTTCTCCACTAGAGTCAGACGGGCGTGGGAGCTGGCTCGCCCCGGCTGGGACCGAGGGACGGCCCTCGCTTTCCTGCGTCACCCGGCCTGTGGGCGGTGCAGACACGCACAGCCGTGCCTGGCAGGGGCCTCGCTCATGGAAAGCACCCAGCAGACCGCGCTGTAATCACTCCTAAAGCCCCAGATCACGCTGGCATTAGCCAGAACCTTTCTGTGTTTACTTCTTTTTTTTAAAGCTTATTGATTTTAGAGAGAGGGGGAGAGGGGGAAAGGGGGAGAGAAAAACATGGACTTGCTGTTGCGTGCGCTTACTTACACACTCGTGGGCTGACTCGGTCTGTGCTCTGACGGGATCGAACCTGCGTCCTATGTGTCGGGCTGAGCTGTGGCCGGGCTCGGCCAGTCTTGCATCACCGATGTCGGCAGCCGGGAGCAGGTGCACGCACTCGGGTGGCTCCATCTGAACTGTGTGCCACGGCGCCGGCCTCGGCCGCTGACCGGTGGCCGCAGCTGCAGCCGGAGCGCTCCGGGCCTTCGGTGCGATGTGGCCGGGCTGCCCCGTGGCTGCTGGCGTCCAGCTCTGCGTGCCCGTGCGGAGCAAACATCCTGAGAGAACTGAGCCTTGTACACGTATTGACGCCTCTGTTTTCCCCCAGGCTCGTGGGAAAAAGCGCCAGATCGGCTGGTTCCCTGCGAATTACGTGAAACTCTTAAGCCCCGGCACGAGCAAGGCCACGCCCACGGAGCCGCCCAAGCCCCCGGCAGGTGAGCCTCCCCCCCCAGCCCCCGCATCGCCGGCTTCCCGCGGCCCTGACAGGCGGCTCCACCCGCCGAGGGGTCCTGTCCCGGACGCGGTGCGGGCTCTGGGCTCCTGAAGGCCCAGCGCCGGCAGCTCGTGCGGCTGCGACAGAGCCTGGCGGTGAGGCCGTGGGGTGCTGTCCCCGAGGCTGGATCGCTCCCTGTGCCCTTCTGGGGAGCGGGGGTGGCGTGGCTCCCCAGAGGACCAGGGCCGCGCTCCGCGCTGAGCGGCCGGCTCGCTGGTGGAAGGGACCAGACTCGGTGCTGTGGCAGCATCGGAGCGGCGTGTACGCCCGGCTCTGAGCCCGGGCGTGAGAGAGGCAGACCGTCCGGCACCGCGTCCGCGTGGCTGGGACCCGGTGGAACGCGGGGGGAGGGCAGCCTTGGCGGCAGTCAGGCGGCAGGTGCGGTGACCGCTCCAGCCCCGGCTGGGCCTCGGGCTGCGGCTCTGTGGGCAGAGGGTGCGGGCGGCTGGTCCCCCGCGGGAGGCCTGGCCGAGTCCCCGCATCGGGGTGGAACCTCGGGACTAATTTGCTGGCGCAATGGGATTGGCTGGAGGTTTTGAAACCTTAACCTGCCGGCAAGTTGGTCACGAAAGATCGGCCGGGCCGCAGCCCAGCTCTGCACCCGTCCCTGAAGTCCCCACGCCGGCAGTGCCAGAACTTCATCCTCCAGCCCCGTGGTCGGCAAACTCACCGTCCACAGAGCCAAACACCACAGCACAGCGACTGAAATCTCTTCTGAGAGCCGCGTTTTTTAAACTTAAACTTCTTCTAACGCCACTTCTTCAAAACAGACTCGCCCAGGCCGTGGTGTTTTGTGGAAGAGCCACACTTAAGGGGCCAGAGAGCCGCCTGTGGCTCTTGAGCTGCAGTTTGCCGACCACGGAGCTAGGAAACGAGGCCGCAAGTTGTTCTAGAGTGCAGACATCTCTCTTTCACGCAGAACTGTGAGGTGCGGAGGTGTAGAGGCTACAGCGCTAGATTGGTTTCACCAAGGTTTGCAGTTTCTGGAGGTCACATGGTCGTTACCTCCCACCTTAACAACAGCCCGAGGCCGGCTCCCAGGCCACGTCCGAAGGTCCCACCGCTCAGGGACCTGCCCCTGTGCCCCCTGCCACCGACTCCGCTGCTGCCAGTGCACACGGGAGAGGAAGGCACTCGTGGGACAGGGAGCCTCGGTCTCGGTGTTGGGCCCTGGTCTGCCCTGCCGCCCACACCGCAGAGCCCGTCCTGCGGGGAGGGGCAGGCTCCGTGCGCAGCTCACGCCCGCCTCCCCCACAGTGTGCCAGGTGATCGGGATGTACGACTACACGGCGCAGAACGATGACGAGCTGGCCTTCAGCAAGGGCCAGGTCATCACCGTGCTCAACAAGGAGGACCCCGACTGGTGGAAGGGCGAGGTCGGCGGGCGCGTGGGGCTCTTCCCGTCCAACTACGTGAAGCTGACCACGGACTCGGACCCGAGCCAGCAATGTAAGTGCGGGGCCAGGCCCCTCGCGCCTCGCGGCCACGTGCGGCATCGCTCTGATCCCCGCTCTCGGCGCGGGCCGGGCGCTCCCTGTCTCTTTGAAGCCCTGCGCAGGCACCCGCCTGGGGCCGGCTTCGGTTTCTCCTCCTCCGCAGCATGCCCTCCCGCCCGCCCCTCCTTTTCGTTAGTCATTGCACCATGCTGTTACATGCGATCATTTCCCTAGCTTGGATTTTGCTCATTGTTTTGTTTTGCTTATGTGTTGTTTTCCTCCTTTTTCTAGGAATCATATGTTGTCCATCCCCCCCTCAGGCTTGAAAGTCCTCAAAGAGACCCACTATCCCATATCACTGCCCAGAGGGATGCTGGGAGATGCAGCCTTGATCATGTGACTTCCAGCATGATCACCCACTGCCTTCCGAGTAGAAGAACTCGCTGCAGAGCGTTTACCTCATTTGACCTTAGTTGCACGTGATGGCAACACGGAGTCACTACTCGCAGATAGAAGCAAAATTACACACAGGGTAGTGGGTCCTTTTGTGGCTTTCCTAGTGGCTCACGACTGCCCCACCTTTGCACAGGTGCTTCGATCGTTTTAAGATTATTTTTAAATATATATTTTAGCCTTTTAATAAAACAAATAAAGAGATTACTCCTCTGCTATTTTGGTTTTGCAAAAAGACCCACTATCAAGGAATGCTGCATGTGCTGTAAACGTCCCTGTGTCCGTGAGTCCGACGCGCCCGGCGGCCAGCTCCACGGCGGCTCCCGGCGGCGGAAGCGGAGGGTCAGTGTGTGTCTCAGACGGTAGAGCCAGCGATCAGCCGGCGTGCGGTCTGTGTGTGTGTGCCAGACATCCCCTGTGAGCATGTAACCACACTGTACATAAGACAGGGGTGCGCCCACGGCGATGGCATTGGTGTGATGTGCACGGTGGCCTCATGGCCGCCTGAGAGCAACTGGTTCTGTCCGCTCAGAGTACCGGGTTGCGTTGGTGTTTTCTGTTTTGGGTTTAAACTCTGCGTGTTTTCATCCATACATCAGTAGGCGATGCCATCTGGTTGTCATAGCAACAGTATTACGCAGTTTCCTCGTGTCTGTTACATGGCGTGTTCTTCCAGTGACTTTTCACGGAATGACACATTTTGAACAAGTCATTTTCTTGACAAAGAATGTATAGACGTCTCCCTGCAGTTTCCGATGTTTACATTTCTAACCAGACTGGGGGCCTCTGCAGCGTGCCGGGCCCGCGTCCCTGTCTGTAGGTGTGTCTGAACACGCGTGCCCGCTGCCCACAGCCCACAGCACGGGCGGGCGGGAGCCGCAAGCACAGCCTCGCCGCTCTAACCTGACTCTAACCCGTAGCGACCTGTGTGGCCGGCTCTCGCTGGGGGCTGTGCTGGCTGCGGGGACCCTCGGCTCCCCTGCGCTTCAGTGTTCCATGGATACGAATGTACAATATATAAATATACAAGCCTGCGGCTTTAACAACTGTAACTCCTCTTTGGAATAGTGACGTGTATAGATAATTAAATTCTTCCTATAAAAGCTCAACGGGTGTCTCTGTGTTCTTGCCGGGACCTGGCGGTGTGACGCTGCTGCCCACGCATGAGTGAGGCCGTGCCCCCGAAGCACAGACCTCCCCTCCTCCCTGCGTCCTCCACGGCCGCCCCCCTGCAGCCTGGCCTCGACCAGAACCTCCTCGGCGAGCGGCCACCAGCTCCCGGGGCCGGAGCTGTGACTGCTCCGCGGACGGTGTGAGTGGGCGCGGGGGTCACAGTAAGGGCCTGTTAACGTCAGAAAGTGTGGGTGACGGTGGCACGCTCACCCTCCCACGCGGTCACCGTCCGTCCCGCCTCGCACATGTGTCGCCTGGCGGAAGTACACGAGCGCACGCACGGAGCTGTGACAGCGCCCGTGCCCTGACAGCTCACCGCCCTGCCTGCGGTCCGCCCCTGCCTCTCGGGAAAGTCATTTCCTGCGGATCAGCAAACACTTGGGGATCCAAGTGTGGGCGCCCCCCTGGGGTCCTGGGGTCAGTGTGTGTGAGATGAGGAGCCGAGTCCCCCCTTAGGAGAATCGGGAGGCCAGGCAGCAAGGAGCGGCCGTGGGGGGGGGGGGGCGGTGTCCAGGCGACACAACCTTCCCGGGGAGGGGGCCTGGAGCTGAGCCCCGAGGAGAGGCAGGACCCCAGGGGGCCGGGAAGGGGCGCCGTGGCGCCTCTGGGTGGACGGTCCTGCACAGGCCCAGGGCGGGCAGCGAGCTTGGTCCCCGTTCCCGTCCCGGGGAGCACTCTCAGGCCCAGCCCCAGCTCTGCCGGCCTCCAGCCCAGGGTGCCTCCAGCCTGGGTGCCTCCAGCCTGGGTGCCCCCAGCCCGGGGTGCCTGAGCCCGGGGTGCCTGAGCCTGGGGTGCCTGAGCCCGGGGTGCCTGAGCTCGGGGTGCCTGAGCTCGGGGTGCCTGAGCCCGGGGTGCCTGAGCTCGGGGTGCCTGAGCTCGGGGTGCCTGAGCTCGGGGTGCCTGAGCTCGGGGTGCCTTGGCCCGGGTTGGGTAGGAAAGGATGCAGCTGTCAGGATGGCCGGGCCCCTGAGGTCCGCACACCCTCCCAGGAGGCCGTCAGCAGCCACTGCCCGGCGAGTATCCACTCAGCCCAGGCCTCTGACCGGACAGTGAGCTGTAGGCGTCTGCGGGGTGCAGCCAGCCCCCCATTACTGCCCTCTCCCCGCCCCCCGTGCTCAGGACAGTCCTCTCCACAAACGCAGCCCAGGTGCCCCCGGGTCCAGTTTGTGAAAAATGAGAATCAGCGGTGAGTCCTCTGGCAGCTTGCAAAGCCGCCGTGCTCTGTCCACGTCCACAGGCTGAGGGGAGCGGGCGGGCCTGGCTGCAGCTGCTAACGGGGCAGGGGGCAGGCACACAGCGAGAGAAATGCCCCGGAGGCAGCGGCACAGTGCCCCCCACGTGTGGCCGGAGCCGGAGGGGCGTCTCCCCGCTCAGCCAGCAGCTCCTGACGTTGGACGGACTCCTGGTCCGCTCCCCCCAGACCAGGAGGGAGGGGCGCTGCCCACTCGCACAGCCCGAGGCCCCTGCTGCCCCCTCCCCTTGTCCCTGCCCCTCCAGGCCCCGCCTGCAGGACAGCAGGGTGGGGGGGTGCCCCACAGACGGGGAAGAGGGGCACTTGTGCCTTGGCGCTGAGAACTCGGAGGGTCTGGGAGCCAGTGAGGGTCTCGGGGACCCCACTCCCCGCCGGAGAACAGCGCTGCAGCCTTGGTGGGGTCCCTCCCTGGCGGGGGTCCCTCCCTGGCGGGGCGCCCTGGCTGCCGGCTGGCTGGCACCTCCCGCGCCTCCTCGATGCACAAGCTCAGGACCCACCTCCAGTCATCACTCCGACAGCCACAGCCCAGCACAGTGGGCGATGTCCCAGGGCAGGCCTGCGGGCACGGCGCGCGGCCACCTGAGCGCACGGTGCCAGAGCCACAGCTTCTCTGCCAGCCTGCCTCGCCCATTCACTCCCGGAAGGCAGCGCGGGGGTGACAGGGTGGGCACAGTGCCCACCTCCCCCGGGACGGCGGGATGTAGGCCAGCCTGCCTGCATTTTCGCACTTTTCAGCGCGGGGGTCTCGGAGGGAAAGGACCCACAGCTCCCCAAGCTCCGGTCAGACTTCCCGGGCACAAGGCAGGGCTGTCCACAGCCTCTTCCAGGCAGCCCCCCAGCAGCTCATAGCGGAGGCTGCTCCTGCCCCCCGTGGGCACCCACAGGCCCTCCTGCCCGCCCTGGGCACCCACAGGCCCTCCTGCCCCCCGTGGGCACCCACAGGCCCTCCTGCCCCCCGTGGGCACCCACAGGCCCTCCTGCCCCCTCGCGGGCACCCACAGGCCCTCCTGCCCGCCCTGGGCACCCACAGGCCCTCCTGCCCGCCCTGGGCACCCACAGGCCCTCCTGCCCCCCCGCGGGCACCCACAGGCCCTCCTGCCCCCCCGCGGGCACCCACAGGCCCTCCTGCCCCCCGTGGGCACCCACAGGCCCTCCTGCCCCCCGTGGGCACCCACAGGCCCTCCTGCCCCCCGTGGGCACCCACAGGCCCTCCTGCCCCCCGTGGGCACCCACAGGCCCTCCTGCCCCCCGTGGGCACCCACAGGCCCTCCTGCCCCCCCGCGGGCACCCACAGGCCCTCCTGCCCCCCCGCGGGCACCCACAGGCCCTCCTGCCCGCCCTGGGCACCCACAGGCCACTCAGCATCCGAGCCTTGGGCCTCCCGCAGAGCGAGCCCCCAGTCTGCCCGGCCGAGTGGCAAAGCCGGGCCCCTCTGAGCCCCTTGGAGTTCTGAGGCCACGGGAGGCCCCGGACCTGTATCCTCAGCAACAGCCCCAGCGATGTGTCTCCACCCCTCCCCCTCCTCCTCACCCCCCCACCCCCACCCCCGGTCCCCACGCTGTGCCAAAGGCCTGGGCGTCCCCCGGGAGACCGGGGCCCCGCCTGCCCACACGTCCCCGGCAGCCAGTCCCGTCCCCGGAAGGGGGAAGGGGAAGGGGGGCGGCTGGGGAAGGGGGCGCTCAGCTCTGAGCTGTGGAGGCCGGGCGGCTCAGGCAGCCAAGTCCCTGCAGCTGCTGGAGGGCGGGACGGACGGAGTGACCAGGTCAGCGTGGCCGAGGTCAGGCCGGGCGGCGGGCCGGGAGGCCGCTCTGGAGACACGGCCGGAGGGCTGGCTGCGGGGTCGGCAGGCAGAGGCCACGGGGAAGGGTTCTAAGCCCGAGGAGCAGCGAGTGCGAAGGCCCGAGGGTGGACGGGCTCCTGGCCCCCCTCTCCTTCCCCCCCACCCCCCTGCCACAAGGACACCCCTCTCTGACCTCTGGGCTCCGTCCTCACAGCCACCCGCCCCAGGCCGGGGGAGACCGGACCTCCGGGCGGGCCCAAGGCCGCCCCGCCCCTCACCTGCACCCCTGTGCCCCCCCCTCAGGGAGCCCACGCCTTCCTCCCCGCGGGGACGGCCACCAGCGGGGCTGCTTCACCAGCACCTTCCCGCGTCGGCGCCAGAGCACCGCAGCCCGGGTGCCGTGGGCGGGCGGGCACTGCCACGGCCAAGCCCAGGCTCCCGCTGCCCGGGTTCCACGGCTCAGCGGCCCCCGTGGGCCCGGGCCACGCGTGGGAAGGTGCACTGAACTCCCTGCCCCCCGGCGGCTGCCAGGAGGGCAGAGGGGAGCAGGCCGCAGTACGTGGGGTCTGGTCTCTGCTGGGGACGGTGACTCAGCGCAGGCCGGACCCCGGGGCCAATGCCTGCACACCCTGAGGGGGTGCAGGTGGTGCGTGGGCTGGGGTCCCGGGCTGCCCCAGGGCTCCGTGTCCCGCTGACGCCGCCGGAGGCCCGGCTGGCAGTGCCCTGTGCCTGCCCCTCCGGGGGCCCACCCCCTCCCGCCTGGCAGCCCCTCTGACAGGGACGGCCGGGGTCCGAGTCCCAGGTGCGGTCACATGGCCCTGAGCACGGGCACTGCTCCGGCAGGCTCCTCCCGAGATGAGACGGAGCTCCTGGGCCAGGCCCTGCCACCCGAGCACCAGTGACACAGGCTGCAGCGCTCAGGGTGGGGCGGACAGAGCGGCATCCTGTGTGGACAGTCCGGGGTGGACAGTGTGGTGGGCAGTCCGGGGTGGACAGTGCAGTGGGCAGTGTGTGGACAGTGTGTTTACAGTCTGGGGCGGACAGCCTGGGGTGGACAGTCCAGGATGGACAGTGCAGTGGACAGTCCGGGATGGACAGTGCAGTGGACACTCCGGAGTGGACAGTGTGTGGACAGTCCGGGGTGGACAGTCCGGGGTGGACAGTGTGGTGGGCAGTCCGGGGTGGACAGTCCGGGATGGACAGTGCAGTGGGCAGTGTGTGGACAGTCCGGGATGGACAGTGCAGTGGACAGTGTGTGAACAGTGTGTGGACAGTCCGGGGTGGACAGTGTGTGGACAGTGTGTGGACAGTCCTGGTTGCCCCTCGTCCCACAGGCTCCTTCCTTCCCACGAGGCTGTGCTGTGGACGGGGAGGGACCTCCCCGTGGTCAGTCTGCCCCCAGCCCCCTCGGTGGCCGAGGCCCTGCACAGCCTTGGGGGGGGTGCTGTGTGAGAGACAAACCCAGGACAGACTACGTTTCGTCCTCAGAGCCGCTGCCGTGTGGTTTGGGGGTGTCTTCCCCCCGAGAGGGCCATGGTTCAGGGTGGCCCGTCCCAAAGGGGCAGCGTGCGGAGTGCGGGCGGCCGGCACCCAGTGCGACGCCCCCGGGGACGGGCCTCCCCGGAGCAGCGCCCTGCGGGCCAGGCTGGCGTTTGGGGGTGCGGCTGCCTGGCCCCGGGCGGAGCGGGCCCGGGGGGGCGGAGCAGGCCCGGGGGGGTCCCGGCCACATGGGCTGAGTCTGCAGCAGCGCCACCACCTCCCCCGTGCTCCCCGCCGCCCGGACAGGAGGGTGCTGGGCGGTGGCCGTCACCTCAGCCTGGAGAGGGGGTCCGGGCGGCCGTGCGGCTCCCGGCACCAGCGTCCCGCCCGGAGCCGCTGCCCCGCGCCCGCCCGGTGCCGGCCCGTGTGCCGCTGCCGCTGGCGGGAGGCCTCACCGGGCCGGCGGACCGCCCGGCAGCTCCCGGGTACGGCACGGGCGGCGGGCGTGACGGGCCCGGCCGCAGGGCTTCTGAGGGGCAGACTCCGGGGCCACAGCCCCGGGCCCCGCCGGCCGCCACCACAGGGACAGAGCCCAGCCCCCTGCTCTGCAGCCAGAGCTGCCTCGCTCCGCCGCTCAGGCCTCTCCGCTGTGTGCCCGCCGGTTCGGGCTGAATTGTGGCCCCCAAGTTCATATGCTGAGCCCTCACCCTCAGTGCCTCCGAGGGGGCCGCACGTGGAGACGTGGCCGTTGGACTGAGCCCCATCCTGTCTCCGTCCCTGGAAGCAGGAGATCTGAGCACCATTGTCATAGACCAGTGTTTCCCAAAGTGCAGTCCGCGCACCCCCAGGGGCACGGGAAGAGTCTGGTGGGGGTACGCGTGGCACCGGAGTTTGGTGGGATATGCACTGCCCCGTGCTTAGCTGCGCCTAATTCTACGTTCTCATGAGTACGAGGGGCACTCAGCGTTACGAAAGTTATAGAAGGGGTGCACGTATGGCAAAAGTTTGGGAAACACTGTTAGATGATCATGTGGGAAGGAAGGCCACGTGGGGAGGCCACATAAGGAGGCCACGTGAGGACTCGCAGAAACAGCGTGTCTGCTGGGAGGGGAGAGGCCTCTGAGGAAAGCAGACCTGCTGCACCATGACCTTGGATTTCCAGACTCCAGGCTGAGACAGCGTTTGTGTCGTCCGAGTGCCAGACCGGGGAGCTTGTCACAGCCGGAGGGACTGACACCCGCCCTCCCGGCCAGGCGGGCGCAGGGGCTGAGGGCGGGTGCTGTGGGCCAGACTCCCGCTGCCAATAATTAACTGACCGTCCCTGTGCCTCAGTTTCCTTTCTGCTCCCTGGGGACAGCAGTAGCTGCCACACAGGGTCATCACTGGGGAAGGTCCCAGGAGGCCGTGCAGGCACAGAGCTGGGGTGGGTGGGTGAGGGGCGCTCACATTGGCCACCAGGGCTCTCCGCCCGGGGCCGAAGTCCTGGGGATTTTTATGAGTTTGTTTGCTGCCGGGAAGCAGGCCTCAGAGCCTCCGGAGAGCGAGCTTTGCAGCTTCAGCGGGAATAGCAGGACGCCGTGGCGGCAGGGGCCGCGGGCGGGCTGGGTCCGGGGGCGGGGCGGAGGGGAGGGGGTGGTGAGAGGACGCCTCTGAAGGCCCTGAGCCCGGAGGGGTGTCATTTCGGGTGTTTCCGGGGTGTCACCCACGGCAGGAGAACCATGGACAGGCTGGGCTGTCTTTCACTGACCAGCTACAGCCTGGGGCCGCCCATGACCGGCCAGTGAGGGAGGGGATGTGACTTATGACTCACCCACTTCCCATCCACCCGTCACCCAGCGTCTGCTCCCTCTGCTCTGCCGGGACCCCTGCCGGGACCTCCCGTCCAGCCCACCATTGGCCCCTGGAAGGCCCGCTCCAGGCCCTCCTGTTCCAGAACATATTCCCAGAAGCCTCCAGTCACCCTCCCGCCTCCGGGTGCCCATCAGAAACGTCTCTCCTCTGGCACGCCAGCTGCCCCAGCACCCAAAGGACTGATTTACGGCCGCCGGCAAGGAGACCCGAAAACCACAGGGGCGCGCACTGAGCCAGAAACACGGGAGCCAGGAAGGCAATTCCAGCGTCAGCCACGCAGCCACGAGGCCACGCAGCCACGAGGCCACGCAGCCACGGGGCCACGCAGCCACGACGCCACGCAGCCATGAGGCCACGCCTTCAGTGACGTGACGATGGCGCTGACGGGAAACCACGCGCTGGCTGGTCCCAGTCATGTCCTCCCCCTTCTCGATCGCTCAGCGCCCCAGCCGCGGACAGGAGCCCCAGGCCTGGGGGTTTACACTCTGCGGCCTCCGGGACCGGCCTGAGTCCTGCTCAGTCCCCCCGATGGGCCGTCAGCCTGTCACCCAGGAGGGCCGCCCGCAGCTCTGAGGCCTCGCTCACGGGGACGGCGGGGACCTGGCCCGGCCTGCGTCCCGCCCCCGTGGCCCCGGCCTCCTGGTCCAAAGCCGCCCGGCCCGAGGCCCCGCTAGGCCCATTGCCGGGCCGGGCTGGCCCGGGTGGGCGCCTGCAGCAGAGACGGGGGCCGAGGCCCGGACCCCGCAGTCAGGCCAACCCGGAGACGCCGTCCCGTGGACGGACGCAGGACCGATGGCCGCTGACCGGGCGGGCGAGGGCGGCACGGGCCCTCAGCTTCCGCCTGGCGGGGCCCGGCCTCTGCCCGCCGGCCGGCCCGCCCCAGGAGCACCCCTCGCCCCTCACGCCCTGGGCAGCGGCCCCCGGTCCCCGTGACCTGGCCCGGCCCCGGGGACGCGGCCCGGGGCCCGAACCCGCCCGACCCTCCGGCTGCGGCTCCGGCTCCGGCTCCCAGCCCGGGACAGCACGCCGGCAGCTCGGCGCCTCAGAAGCTTCCGGGCCCAGCGCCTCCCTCGTCCTCCCTCCCGGGCAGCAGGCCCTGCGGCCCGGCCCATCGCACCGTCGCGCAGCCGCCTGGCCTGGCCGGGCTGTTTCTCACCGGATGCGGGTGCATTGGGCGGGCAGCCCTGTCCCGGGCACTGCAGGCCGCCCGCCCGTCTGGTCCAGCCAGCACGTGCCGGCCGGCAGCTCGGTCACACGGCCCCCAGGGGCCCATGCTCAGCCTGGGGCTGCGGGGGTGCAGTACCACCCGCACCCTGGCGGGGCAGCACTGCCTTTACCTGTGGGAGGCTGGTGCCACTCTGTGGGGGCGCGGACCCCTGAACCCCAAGGTCCTCAGCCGTACGCTCTGCAGGGGGCGCTCCTTTTCCGTCTGAATCCGCACAGTCAGCGCCAGGCTGGCAGGAGGACGCCAGCAAATACCGTGGAGCGAGTGAGTGAGAGCCAGGAACAAGCGTGAGCGCTGTGGCCCCTGCAAAACGGTGTGCACGTGTGTGCGTGTTGTGTGCCGTGTGCACGTGTTGTGTGCCGTGTGCACGTGTGTGCGTGTTGTGTGCCGTGTGCGTGTTGTGTGCCGTGTGCACGTGTGTGCGTGTTGTGCGCCGTGTACACGTGTGTGTGTTGTGTGCCATGTGCATGTGTGTGCGTGGTGTGCACGTGTGTGATGTGTGCGGTGCGTATATGTATGTTGTGTGCACAGTGCATATGCATGTGGTTTTGTGTGCCGCATATTCACGTGTATTTTGTGTGCGGTATACACGTGTGTGTTGTGTGTGTGGTATACACATGTGTGTTTTGTGTGCAGTGTGTATGTTGTATTCAGTGTGCAGGTGT